>LR736899.1:776582-1131457 GCA_902654985.2 Oryctes borbonicus | reverse complement strand
CTATATTACTATAAGGTGAACATATTTAAACATTAAGAACATGAAACCGTCCCACGTAACGCAGGCGAAACGAAATAAATAAGGGAAAAAGTTAAGCCAACCCATTCGGCTCCTAATGAGAAGATAGCACATACTGGTAAACTTTATGCTGATTTCGCGTGTTCACCATAAATCGCATCATATTTCGCACGCAATCCCTCCGAGAAATGCTGATTGACGTATATCCTTCGCCTTCTAGAAGTTTTAAGAGCAAATAATCTACCCTCCTTCTTCCTCCCCAACTCGCTTAATAACACCGTTTCGCCAGTATTACCTGGCTAAATACAGTGCTGTACGTACGAGCATAACCTGCTAGATTCTTAATTAGGATACGTCCTGCTTTTTTTTTATTCGCTCGTAAAAAATGGCGCCCATAAAAACGAAATCTACAGGAAAAAATTTAGGTCAAAGATATTTATTAATATTCCATTTTTTTTGTTAGTGTTATCGTCTTGGAAAAGATAAGGTAAATAGAAACGGGTGGCGTTCATTCTTTTTGGTGCCGTGGGGGAGTGTTGGACAAATTAGAATATTGGATATTACGGAATTGCATGGGACATAGTAGGAAGAATTTGGACGACGACGCCTCATACGTCGCGTAGAGAAGATATTCAATACAATTGGGATTTCTGTGATACATTAGTGAGGATACAGCAGTTCTAATTTGTCAATTGGAGAAATGTACGACTTCAAAGCTGTGACTTAGACCTGCTTTTTCCCATTTACCCCATTTCTCTATTTTTAAGGAAACTCTTTTGGATATTGATCCGGTTACCATGATTAATAGTGACTACTATTACATTGTCATCAAGAATAAAACAATGTTGGCATTTTGTTAAACATGGAAGAGGAATATCAAACAAATAGATATGGAGTATAAAACATATCCAGGCAAATTATTTTTTATTTTTGGAAATGCGTAGATAAGATAGGCCATAAAATCAATTAGGCGATGAAATTGTTTGTTTGGAAGGCTTTTGTTTGTTGATTTTTCATTTTTATTTCATATATTGCCAAAATGAAATTTTACAAACAGATAAAAAAAAATTCTACCGTATGAAAAACAAAACTAATCATGGTACATTATCTTATCTACGTACATACGTATTCACAAACAGTCGCTGGTGCATTCGCCGAATCTCGGCGTGATCTCTTCCTTGATGTCTATTTTCAACGACTGTTAACCTAACGCGGAGTGTACCCGGTTCCATGTTTATGCTGCCGTATTTGTTTATTCGCGAGTTAGTATTGATTGTTTACATTGCAAAGCAAACACAATGCCGTTGCTAGATAGTTGATTTGCAATAAACTTATCATTGAGTGAACAAACATGACATGTCAATTGTATGTATAGAACGAACATAGCGGGTGAACGGGAGGGGTACACGGCCAGGGGGAGTCGAAGAGGGACGGGTTTTCGGCGTTCGCGGTCTAACCTACGTAAACCCCCGGTAAACACAATCAGGCCGTATAGACGCTCATTAATACGGCTCTCTGAGCGATTACATGTCGTCCCCTTCGCCAGGGATCATCATTAGCGGTCGAGATAATGCGTTTCCAAGGTTTGGATTCCGTTTGCGTTGCGTCTCAAACATAGGCTCGGAGGTACATACGAGGAACTCCGCGACTGGATTATCGGCATAGGTGGAGGATTTCCGATCGAGGAAAGCTAATTAAGTTCAAAAAGAGATTTTCTCGTAACCAATAGAGAGAAGGAATGTCGAAATTGAGTTGAAGAGGGCGATTCAACCCCTGAAAGGAGGATATTGTAAGCTTGCATATACTATTCCTATTTATGAATGTTGCAAATTTAATTCATAAATATCGCTTTTGTCATTCAAAGTTAACTAGCGCAAATATAATTCAAACCATTGAAATTGTTCAATACATTCCTTGAGCCGGGAAGATAAAAGTATAGAATGATAAATATGCAGACAATTTAACGTCTTCTTGCTGCCAGAGATCCGGAAAACACGTCCCATAGATATTCCTAAGCGGCGTTTAACCCCGACGGCTCGTATGTGATTGTATTAAGGTTACTTAAAGAAAAGATAGGGAACAACGATTCCGTACACACGTACATTCAGAGGGAAATAGGCCACACCATCACCGAAGAACGAGTTGAACGAGGTATTCTGGTTCTCGAAAAGTGAGAAAGCGTATCCGAGGATTCAAGTTGAGAGCCGGCAATTATTCAACGTCTAGCCGACGATGGAGAGATACGTGTATGAAACGACGCTGCTCCTCGTTTCAATCGCGGACTCCACTCCGGAGAACATGAACGCCGAGAAAAGTTGAAAATTTGTTACGCGCGAAGCTGTAGTCGTGTAAGTAAGTATCTAAGTAAGGTAAAAAAGTTTTTGCGTTAAACTTTGCGCTCAAAGCGGAGACGAACGACGAGAACCGCTGCAACCATCACGTTCCGAAAGTCTTAACGAATTATTTATAGCCGGATATTGCGACGAAAAGTGCTTTATATTGTACGTAATGTTTACATATACAGGAGGATGTAAGGATATTGCGAGGATGCCTAAAATTCTTGATGAAAGGAGAAAATTTTTTCAAGCATAGAGAGTATTCAATGCATTTCAGGGACAACAGCAGGCTTAACTACTAGAACCTGATCAAAATAGTTTGTATTCGGTGCTACTGCCCCCTTACATAAGCGACGATGGCACGAACCGTTTAAGAATTTTATAGGTGCAAAGCTAGGGCCTTTTGAGTGTGGAGCATCCTCATCAGAAGATAGAAGTCGAGTGGGAAAGTTTATGGCAATGTGTGATGTGACATGGCCTAGGAATTTTTCGGTTTGATGAAGAGTTATGTGATCTAGGCTAATCGAGTCAGATAGAGATAAGATGAATGGCAACTCTGAGAGTAGATGAAAAAATTCGAAACTGAGAACATTTACTTTAAATTCAGACGAAAATACACATTTCACACTAAAATCTTCTCACGTCTACATTAAATAAATCACTATGAAAACATCTTCCAACAGCTCCATTCACTGGGGGAATTATACTTATTCATCATTACTAATCGTAGTACTTACAAGGCAACATTTCATTATTATAAAGCGCAAAATGTTACCGCCTACAATATTTTACAACAATAGTTGCGTAAAACTTAATCAAATTGATCGATGAGATAACTCATTCCGGGACACATTGCATGAACGATTAACTTCGCTACGACTTAAAATACGATTGGCATTTTTAATCCCGAGTTTAGTTAATTAAAAAATTAGTCGATGCCTAAAAGATGCTTCGGATACCGTTCCAAGGCGGCAAAATCCATTCGCCACTTGTACACATATTGTACGCCATCTCTCACTGCTTCAAACGTACGTACTTCCGGTCGTAAAATCGTTCGGCGGTGGCGCGCACGAGGTCTCTTTCGGTCCCTCGCCTTAAGAAGGAACGCCGACTACAGCAGAGAACTACGCTCATTAAGGAACGCCGAAACGCTATACGTTAGTTAATAACACGGTGTGTCTTGCTGGGAACATTTCAGATATCGTTCGCTCTTGCCTGGTAAACGTATACGTGTGTATATTACGAACGCGATAAGCGATAACTTGGCGTCTGCTACTTTGGAAACTAAATATTTGCCCTTATTAAGATTTCAATTACAGGGAGTTTGATCTTAATGCGCAGACTCATACATGAGCGCAAGTTTGACGAATGTAAATAGATCTTAAGGCTCTGTGTATCGTTAAATAACACCAAAACGCTTTGTAGATGGACAGTGTTCCCGCTGTACTATTTCTACAAGAACAAGGAAACCATCACAGACCGACGGATCCTAAATATACATTTATAACACGCCTTCTTTTTAAATATTAACCAGTGAAGGCAATCCTAAGGTTTCTACTACAAAATCATAAAAAGACATTAAATATCCACCAATCGTAAGATCTTTAAAAGGTTTTTTTACTTACGCCCCTCTTTTTGTGGTCATGCACGTTTATATTTTAAAATACATTTTCGTGTAAAAAAAGAGTACGTTTTGTTACTAACATAAGAAATCTCCATTTTTATTAGGAGATGGGAACGGGGTTTCTGAACGCCCACAATTTGAAAATAAACCAATAAAATAACCGCGTAACCTTAGCATCCATTTCAATGCGTAGTTTATGAACAGTTGCATGGATAGGAATTAAATTTTAATTTAGAATTAAGTTAATAACATCAAAACCTTCTATCGACATGTTACATATGGTTGAAATCAGAAAAAGAAGCTGTCTGAGGGCGTTTACACCCAACATGGCGCGGATGAGAAATATAAAAATCGATAATGGCCGAAAAGCCATATAAAACACACCAACGAGCAGAAGATCGATCCCCTATCCTGTATAATATTTTTAAGTTTATTTTTCTTTTATGAATAAAAACTTAATTAGATATCTTGCTAGTTTCGCAAAGAAATGTTGTAACCCTTAAAACCCGTAAAACATCTTACCGCGTCTAAGTTTTTGTCGGGGAGTGTACTTTTAAATTTTGAAATTATAAATCATTTAAATGTTCATCTAGTTCTCATTCGCGTCCTTAATTCCGAAATATGATCGTTCGCGGAAGAAGAAATTTGGGTTATGAGGATATCTGCAGACCCGCATTTCATATAATGTCGAGGACGTATTCCCTATTATACAAAAATATTTCCTATCATTAATAGAAAGAAAACATTCCACAAACTTCGATAGAATTGCCCCACCATAAATTTCCAATACTCCCGGTAGCTATATTACGATTTATTTTGAACACTCCGAGGATTAACCAGAACACGTACGACCTCGGCTGATAGCTAATTCCACGGAGTCTAGACATTTTAAAAATGCAACTATATCACTATACGTACGCACCACCGCGGCCGCGGGATTATTCAGCGCTCGTAGGTTAATCTCTTCTACCGCCGCGTTTGAATTGTGTGTTTCATAGTGTTACTTGGATTAGTTCGGAATGAGATGCAGGATTATCCGACGTTATCCCGAAAATAATTTAAATTTTCAAGTTTTTTTTTTTTTTGCTTTTTGGCGATTGGAAACCTAAGATTTTTATATAAATGTCCCCGTTGATTATTTTGAAATTATTCAAATTCAAATTTGGCATTATCAACAAATTGTTTGCTGCGTTGCAAAATTTCGTGAATGCCGTTCCTTTCTATCAACATTCTAATGTAGGTTGGTTGAACATTCATTTTAAATAGTTGAGTGTAGGCTTTCACGACCATAATCCATAGTAGAAATGTCTTTCGGGTGATAAAGACAGTCTTTAGAAATCTTCTGAAGAAGCTGACAGGATGATCAGCGAAACGTCAAGTAAAATATTAACTACACGACATCACCCGAAAGACATTTCTACTATTCATTTTAAAGTTGATCTAATTCGAAACGTTCAAGCAATTAGGTATATCTGCTATAATAGGTTGCAAAGGATCGCCCATTCCCAAACCCTGGTTGTCTCTGTTTACATTAATACTGCTCCTCTATGCTAGCACCTACAACACTGCTGACAACCTAAACGACCGAGATGTATAATAAACGCGACCAGCATGTGAAGATCGCGTGACCGACTTTATGTCTGTTATGTGTCAGTGTCTTCGTGTAAAGATCGTACGACCCCTACTGCAGGTGTATACGCGATCGCGATTATCATTAAGTCGTGCTAAATACCCATAAACTACAGCCGCTAAACTTCTCCGTTAGCTCCCGTCGAGAAGAGGGAGTCTCCCGAACGACACGTCGAAGCAAAACGCTCCTCTTTACCGAGCGGCGCGGCGCTGACGTCGCATCGTTAAACTAGCAAGTTGTAGTTGTAGTGGCGGTACTAGTCGTGATTTCCTACCTTTCTGATTAAATTGTCCTTAGAATTTATGACGTCGCGCTTATTTTATTACCGTCGAAGACGGTGCGGCGTCTCCGTGCGTGACGATTGCACTTGACACATGACAATTGCGCGCTGCACGTGTATGTGTGTAGATGGCGCGATGGAAATAGCTCACCACGGAATCCCTCTGAGATACCACGCTGATGGGGAGGGCATTAATTTCGTAGGAACGTGACTGTGAGTTGTAAAACGTTTCGTCGCTGTTATCTATTCCGCTCGTGGAGAGTAAGATATGTGTGTACGGTGCGAATGTAGGTACGGAACAGCGATGGTCGCATCGCAGTCGACTTTACAATTCTAAATACTGCGGATGTTTTTTTTTTTTTCCTTTGCTGCTGCTCTGGTTCTACCGCAGTGGCGTAGTAACATACCGATAGTACAGATTGTTGCCCTAAATTTTAGGCTTTATTCAGTAATGGACAATCTAACTAATGTATGCGAATATTGTTGATCTTAGTTTAACGATTTCAAGATATGGACAATAATGCACCAAAGTTAATGTGGGAATATCGTAATCACTCGTATACCACACTATACGTGGCATTATAGATTATGACGGCGTGACTTAATGAGGGTATCACCCATTCTAAATCTACTTTTAAGCGTACAAAATATGCGCGGTAATAAATCATAGGACGGAAAAAAATGCCTGCGTCCACGGACACACAAGACTAAGCGCGCATACCGTAGCACCATATAAAGGTGGACCGACATCTTTGTGCATCCTTACGTATGCCTAGCACAAATGACATCCATTTATGAGAACGGAGTTGTCTTAATAACCTCATGCCTAATAAGGCGCGTACAGACAATCCGTTCTCTAACTCCCAACGTCCAGGAATAAGATAGTTCTTTATGCGCGTACCGGACATTTTTCTTAGCTCGCTCAACGTTTACTGTTTTTATCGCTTGATTCAAGGCGGCCTTTTAAGGAAATCGTGTAATGCGTTCTGGTTTAAGCGACTATTTACGATAAGGCCATGTCGTAATAAAAACATATGAATTATATTGGATTAAAAAAAAATAAGGCTGAGTTAAAACGGCGTCTAATTTGTATCTTTTGATTCGTTTTTAATTGTTGGTTAATTTTTTAAACTGTCAACTATTTTCTACTTATATTTTTCATTTTCCTTTCAACAAGTCAGATGCTTTCCTATTATTATTATTATTATTATTATTATTATTTATTAGTTAGCATACAATCTCTTTCAAATTCGTTTATTTGTTGATAATGGCATTTAGTACAATAGGAGACTTTAAAAGCAAATATTGGTTTGTAAAAGATGAAGCGAGGGTGTTGATAAGGGAACCAGAAAAGGAATTTGTTTTGTTTCTGTTTCTAGGAAGGTGTTACTCAAGGCTATAAAAGCCACTGAAGAATTGAAAATAGATCATAAACAAACATCGCTTGGGCATAGATTGCCGGACCGCACTTGGGTGAACGTCACTCCACATGGCGCTTATGTAGATGACGTCACTATTCTCATCGCATTGGTTAACAAAGTTAATATTCTGGGTTTAGTAGTCAATAATTGATTTCGGTGTGTAGATCAAATAAATCGCCGTATTTAAATGTTAACTCTAAATAGAAAGAGGAGTTTCTTAGATATTGCCCTAAAGTCTGCCATACATGTGCAGATTCCATTACCGCATCACAAAAAGTACAGAATGTCAGCTGGCTAAAGCTACTCAAGGATTGCAAATTCTGTACTTATACCATAAAATCTTGCCATATAAGATACCGTTCTGCTTATATGCTAGAATACGCTATAGAACTGATGACCGCAATCCTATTGTTTCGCTTTAGAGTTGCGATATTCCCCCCACTCCATAGAATAGCCCTTATCGAAAGATCGTTCTCATATGGTCTTTATAAAATGCAAAATAATGCTTCATTATCGCTTTTTTAAACGCGGATGTTGGTCAATGTTGCTACGAGAATAGACTGTGATTTTGATATTTACCAGCGTCACCTGCAGACAATTTAATTCAATTACAAATCCGACCTCGTACTTATGCTAAACCATCGGGCATCATTCCCGTTTTTCCTCTTTTTCTTATATCCGCATTATAGTCGTCTTTTTTCTTCTTCTAGCGTTGAATCCCTATGAGAATCATTGGTTGTCGCTTTTTATTAGAAGCATCCGCTTATTAGCCGATTAATTTCGGTACCTTCCGTAAGTGTCAGACCTTTGTCGGCTCATCCTCTGCATGCGTGTATTCCGACTTGTGTAATTAAGCTGCCGTGTCCCTTTTTTATTGATTAGGCGATTTTTATCGTTCACAGCCTTACGCACGAAATTTAATTCGGGCGTGACAGTTTAGTTTTTTTTCTCTGTAGTTGTTTTTCTTTTTTTTTGTTTTTTTATTGTTTGGACGCGAATCGCGCGCAGTGTAAAATCACGTACGGGTAGTATTTATTAAACGCGTCCGCGACGGATCTATTTATAAAACGAGATAGTAAAAACGCCCGTAATTTGCTAAAAGTTCCGTAATGGCAATGTTTTTTCTTGTTTATCGCGAAAACGTTGTTGTATAACACGTCACGTATGCTAACTTTTTTAATTTGTAACTGGGGCATCGTATATTACGTTCGATAAATGCGGGAGTGCGTGCGTCGTGCACAGAACAAAATCTTGTTGAATTTAAAGCAGTCGCAGGTTTAACAATTAGTCTCTAAATTAGTGACTCGTTTTTAATTCTTGCCCGAGGATGCGCTGCTGAGCGTGAAACTGGTAACTGAATAGAATTCTTTTGGAAAAATTAATCCTTGTATTTTTTATCTTTAATATGACCAACACCATTGGATTATTTAATGTTGCAGCATTGTTTCGAATGTTTTTTCTTATATTGCTTTTGCCGTGAGTGATTCCACCAATGCTATGAGAATCTATATTATGCAGCTTATTGCTTCTAGAAGAAAATTTATATTCGAACACAACCCCTCTAATAACTGCGAATGTTGACTTGGATCCACTAAAAGACTCTGCCCAGTCAGGCGCAGACCTTCTTACCAGCGGGTTACCGAGCCATTGTAGCTGAAATTAACTGAAAGATCGACGAAATCTCTAACATATATTATTGTTACATTCTTTACATTTAATCTCTATGAAATACCTTTCGTATTAATCCGGAGGAAAATCTCCACAGAAAATTCATAAACAAACTAATATTTAAATTACGAAATAATTGCAACAACGTCGTTATTTCCAACAACGTTATTGCAACTTCGAGCGATAAAAACTTTCATATCCACCATCTCGTTCTCTCCCGCTTCAGGACTTCAGGACGTCTCTTCAGCGCGTATTACGCCGAATTCGCCAGCGTGGAGAGCGCTTACGCGTGCTTCTATGTGGAAGCGTTCTCGGGCATATTTCACTAGCGATGACGTTTATTACAAACTTAGGGAATCGTGAATAAGTGTATTGTTAAACTTGGCATTCGGCCCGCGCGATGAGTGAGCTCGGAATTTAATAGTGTCCTTAAATAAATAAAGGCCGAGCGGTGGTAGTTGTAGTAGCTGTGTTTTTTCGATGAAAAAAAAAAAAATGTTCAGTATGTTATATTAGGCTAGAATAATTTTTTATTTATTTATTTTTGTCTTTTTTACCTGTACATACAATAAAATTGCATTTTGTTTTTAATTTCGTTTGTTTCTGTAACCTTTTCATGTTTTTTGCCAACCGACCGACTTCTCTGAACGGCAGTGTACATCATGAACGATTCTAACCATTGTGGACAACACAAGATGGCCGCGATTAATTTCTTAGTTAATAGATTAGTTAAATTCCCTGTGCGCCTTTGTGGAAGACGGCAGCCAATCGTATATGTACAAAGTTCGTACATGTACTTACAAATATTGAGCTTTATTGCCCAATTACTGGCCGAAAGGCCACCCTTATTGTGCTTAAATAATTATAATTTTCTTCTTTATAGTATTTTTCTTCAATTTCCGCGACGAAAAAGAAAAACAAACCTAAGAGAACCCCCCCAAATAATTATTAAGGTAATATTTCGCGAAATATATATATATACTTACGTTTTCGGTCGGCATGGCAAACAAACAAACGAAAAAAAAGGTAAACAAAGTAGGCGTTTAATTGAAAACGTATTATTACGGTTTCATCAAAATTTCGCTTTGTAACGAAATTCTCCTTAATTATTCCTGGAACGTATAAGGAAGGCGGGCATAATGTAATTTCGCATACCTTTTCATATTCAGAGGGAAATTTAATGGTGCTGTTCTAAGCAATGTCTCATTACGAGACCAAAGTACAGAGAAAGAAAAAAGAAAGCTCCTTTTTATTCGCGTTTGATGTGTATTAATTGAAAGCGCAAAGGAAATAATGCGTCGGCTGGATTTTCGGAATGTTGATTATGACGGTATAATTTTCAAAAACATAATTCATGCAGCAAAATGGATATCCAAGCCGACTTCATTAATATATTTTTTCTTTTAAGGAGGTTTTATATTTAATACGTTTGAAAACATTTTCTCCATTTTTAGAAAGTAAAGGTCATAATAACTTCAAGCAATTGTATTTCATTGTTGGAATTATAACCTGCTTTAAAGAAAATACTACTGAAGCCGTTATTTCCTTATTTATATATTTTTTAATTACAGTTAGCTGGGGGGGGGGCCGTAAAATAACTGAAAACTACGTTGCGTAGCAACAAGTCAAGAATTGTTCCGCAATATGTTACAGTACTTGGTTGGTCAATGGTATAGTTGCTAGTGGAGTTTTTGATAAAAGTCCATCAGCAGTAGCTTAACGATAACATTTGGGACCAAAGATGACCAAAGATTTAATATAATTTATTCTTGACCCGTATCCGTTTAAAGTATTTTTCTTTTTACCAAGATGATTGGAAAGTACAGCTGACGTTGCAACCCATAAACACAGATAGATTGCTCGCTTATAATCTCTTGTTCTAAAACTAGGAATACGTACAATCATAAACCATGCTCGCAGATTACCTGCTCTAACACCATCTCATTCCCATCGCCTAACCCTAAAACACACGTGAATTCCGTATTCCGTTTTAGGGGGTGAGGTATGTTCTAAGCTCTCCGTATTAGGCTAGGACCGCAACAAACTTTCTCACATTATACTTAATACGAGGCGTTTATGTGTATGTGTGAAGGTAGTAAACTTTGTGTACGTGTAGTTATTTACGTAAACACGTACGGACTCGCCAGCCGACAGTGGCAGAACTACCACTGCCACGAAGATCTCGCTCCTAAATTATGTCTTACAACTATGGTTTAAGTCCGATCCCGGCAATAAACAGTTAATAACACCTCTGAGCGGCTCTGATCGAGGGAGGGAGATTTCTAACTGCACGGTGATGAACGGCCAACGCACGAACCATCGTTACGTCCCTATAAATACGATGCGCCGCGCTGATCGATAGGCGAGTTTGGTTGATAATCTATTCAGAAGATGAAATCGTGAATCAAGATTGTTATTTTTTTTTTGGTCGTAGCAGTTGGATTAGTTTGTAATATTAATTGTGTTGGACTAATTTACAAGCACAAAACTATTTGCCAAAGCATATATGATAAGTTCTAAGGAGTCGTAAAAAACCTTCTAATTTCGAACTGTATCACCAGCAATGGTGTAATAAGACGGATCAAAGTTATATTTAAATTACTGCAGAATTAAGATCGTTGTTTAATACAGAGGGTAGAAATTAATGCATGAGGACTGGTTTTTAAAAAGCAGTTTCGGCCAATGTAAGCAACAACGTGGAACTCTTACAACGCTGCTTTTGACTAAGTTTTTGCTATTCGAACTTCGATGATTTTGTTGCCGTGGTTGTTCTATTTAATGCAGGAATATATTCCTCCCAAATAGAAAAAAAAAATAAGATAGGACCTTTCCAGTATTGCAACATAACCTTTATTAAACCCCACAACCGATAAATCCTACACCTTCTTTGTTCCTAAGTCCATTACCCTTCCACCGACAGAAAACAAGTAAAAATAGAAGGAAACAAAAGCATCTTACACCCTCGAAACGCATTTCAAAGCGCTTTTCGCTTTCGTTCCGTACACTTACTACTAAACGTATTGACCGAAAATATCGAAGAGCGGAACGAGGGAAAAAAGAAAAGAAACAAGCTCGCAAGCGTAAGTCTGCGGATGACATTAGTAAGGGTAGTAAACGAGAGACCAAACATTGCGTTTGAAGGCAGACAGACGCTACGAAATAGGCACGACAGATGCGATATCTCTGCGTGGGTGACGACGACGTTTCAACGAGCGTCCGGAAGAGTTTGTTTACATCTACGAGTTAGACAATTTTCGAGATGGTATTTACACTCGTTCGCCGTTATGGAGGTAGTTTCGATGTTTGCAAGGGTGTACGGGCAAAAAATACGCAAATTTCATAAATTTATTCTTTTACTGTCGCGTACGTGGAATTTCTGCCTCCGGCTACTCCAGCTATCAGGAAGTTTGATATGTTCGATTTTTCCTTTGTTAGTTTCGCTTATTATAGAAAATGACGTATTGAAGGTTACCTTCAACACGAGTTCCTTTAGTTCTAGAGGTAAAAGTACCTCAAATAATAAACAAGTTGTCTGGTATCAAGATCCCATCTTACCTCCTCAAGGGAAGGCACGTTTTACGAGAACGTTCAGGCCCAATCGTTCTGGGAAACCGATACTAGATCTCCATTTAGACAATATATTCAATCAAAGTCTGGCCTACTTGTGATAGTGTAACATTCTCTGCATGGAATCTTGAAATGTATGCTAGAAAACAGGGCGAGGAAAAAGAAAGGAATCAAGGTAACGCCATCTTCCAACGCATGCGCAATTATATTGAATATTTTTAACAGTGACGCCATCTTCATACAGATACTTGAAACTTTTCAAACTATCCTCGTATTTGAAATTATTAGCATATTTTATGTGGGTACCAACTAAACAGATGCAAATTACTATTACTAAGCCAAAAAGTAACAACTGTTTGTAAATAATAAATCAGGGAAAAATTGTAAAGGAACATCCACATTTTCCTTTGTCACGTCTGTTTTAACGAGTGTCAACTGCACTTATACATAATAATATTGCACCAACCCTAGACGAATCAGAACGACAATAATAGTGTATATACACACATATGTATATACGTGGGAGAGAAAAAGATAGAGACAAACAAAAGAAAAACTATTCCAGGAGAACATGGATAAAGAAGCGACGGACGTTTCCTTTCCTATTAAGGAAAATCATCAATAACTGTCGCTCGGGGGACCATTATTTTCTTTCAGCCCCGACGCGAATTTGAAAATTATGTTCTTGCGGTGTACTGGCGGCCATCTATTCATCAACCACTCGCGTATCGCTACCGTCCCTTTATTTCTATTTCTTTTCACCTCTCTCGGCTGGCCATTCTATCGTCGCGTTTTTCCTTCGTTTTTGTTCGCGCGTCTCGTATTTCGCATGGGTCTATCGCCATTCAAGTCCCGATCGGCGGAATTTAAAATTTACGATCGACGATATCGAAAAATGGATGGAATGAAGTGCGTCTGTGGAAGGGCTTTTTGATGGATTTGCGAGAGAAAGTAAAAAGAAAGTACTTGATTGTTTCACTTCGTGGTTCGTTTCTGGCCTCGCCTCTGGCAAGTTTAAAGAGAGGATGCGACGTGGGGATTCATGTATCTCAACGTGGCGAAGGTGACTTTTCTTAAGTCAGTTCTGTGTTTAATTTGTGTTAAATCATGTTTCATCCGGCCACAAAACTTTAAATTTAAACCGTACTGCGCAAAATTGAATACGCTTATTGTAATCGTCAGAATGTAGTGATTACGTAATTGGTAACTTATGGATGTTTTTAGTGATCGGTTAATAATTTGGAAAGCGCAAGTATTTTGAGCGGAACTATATTAATCACTCAGTTTTAACATTCCTCGAATCCCGCCATCAACATAATTGTACTTCCCTTAATTTTAAAGATATATTTTGGTAAAATGTATCGAAAACATCCCTTATGATGTTTGATAAGACGTGACAAGGAAGAAACAAAGCCTTTTCGCTTATAATCAGCCGCCTTATAAAGCAACTGTGTGTATTTTTCGTTTAACCACCGCCACAGTCACCGCAGTCGTACGTCAACATCCCATCGGCATATATTTATTTTGTGTACCTACCAACGTACGTATACAGGTACATACATACGTACACTAATAGCAGATTTCCGTTAAACATGCGTAGGTTTGTATACAGAATGATTTTTACGGTATTGGCGCCAACCTAACCGAAGCTCCCCAGCGCGTACACGGCCCGCCGCTAATTGAATTGAGGGTGTGTTTGATTTGATTTTGCAATAATAAATAAACTCATCTGTTTACGCGGTGAATTAATTAAATTTTACGCAGTCGGTCGATAAAAAAGCAGCATTCTTTTTTCACGGTTCAGTGATGTAGAATTGTATTTTTGATTCGTCCATTTTTAAGGGGAAAAAATGTATCGCTTTTATTGTACGTCAGTTAGCAATTTGTTAGCGAAAGTTACGAAATAAATACGCGTTAATTAAAATATAATTTAGCAACGGGAATTGCGGCAGCTTCGATCCTCCTCCGGTAAACTTTAAAGCGCTGAACGTTCGCTAATTGCCGCACAAAGCGTGTTTTTTCAACGTTCGAGATTTACAGGAGTTGGTTTACGTAGTATAGTCTCGCGCAAGTTCGCCCGTAGTAACGGTGCCGGCAATAATAGGTGACGTGGTGCGCGATAATAAATAGGAAACTTTACACTCGGCGGGGCATACGGCCCGTAATCATCAAACTGCCAAAGTTGAGCGCGTACCGCCACCGCTGCAGCCGCCTCCTCCTCGCCACCACTACCGCTAACGCCATCGAAGAAAGTTATCCACGAGAAATTGTGGTTCTGGCGAGTTGGTATTCTCCCTTGAAACCTTTACCCTCGATGCATGCAGGATTACTTGGTGTACTAGTTTGATCTAAATTATGATAATCTAACCTAATTTTTGAAAATTATGTTGTATGCTTGAGTCAATAATTTTGCTAGGTCTGGCGGGTTCAAAATAATCTACAAGTATACGGGGAAAGTAATTTAACAAATTATGACCAATATAAACTTGATATGTATTTGTTGCGCAGAGTGGAATTAATTCTTTGCTGCTCTGGATTAGCCACAAAAGCGTTTACAATCAATTATAGACCTACAAAACCGTCACAGCAAAGCCGAAGTTTTTGACTTGCTGTTTTACAAGATTCTAGGTCAAAAAATTGGGACGAACTGCTTTGTTTGGCTGCTGAGTTTGGACTTATTGATTGATATGGCGGACACTACACGTTTTGTTACTTGCGTCTTTACTCGTTTCTTGACAGTTCATCATCTGTGATTTATGTTACTCTGCCATATGGCAGTTATTATTACATTTGTCTTAGCCTGTAACTGGTGTTGTATAACCTGTGGAATAAACAGATATTACCATGTTCACCAATGAAAATATTTCTAATTTCTAAGCTTAAAATGATTCGCCAAAATCCTTACCACAACACACAGTGTAGTGCTGCGGTAAGAGTCGCTCAGTGCCACACTGCTTGAATACGTAACTTATTTCTATTTTTTACATTAGGTTTAGGCACCCTATAAATTCTTCAAAGTTATAGAGAACAGATAACTTTGGACACTGTATACTACAAGGATCCTACATCGGATATGTTTCAACTTCCTTCCGTTCCTTTGTCCTATCCCATTTCCCATCGCCCTACCCTATCCGAGGACGAGCAAAGTTTCCTGGGCACTTTGCAAATTCACTCGAATGTGAATAAGTCGTGATCTAGATTGAAATTTTCCAACTTAAAAGATATCGGCGCGTTCTTCGCATCCTATGCCTCTACGCGTCCCAAGCGGACTATAAAGCCACGTTAAACGCCGCCGTCCTCCATCCCTCGCTTTTATTGCTCTCATCCGTCCGTGTGGAGTGGAGATTGTAGAACGAACGCTGTCTTTTTAGACGCGTACACGCGGAGGTTGCGTTACCGGATCTCTACGGTGGAATATTTTCCGCTTCCCCTTCGCAGGTTGATACCTATTCCACGTACATACATTGGGAAGGAAAAAGTTACTTAATTAGAGATTTAGTAGGGTGCACTTGTAAACATAATCCCAGAGAAGAGTTTTTTCGTTGGTGCGATGATTGCGGAACTCGATTTACTTCTGCAAGATCTCATTCGCGGTCCATTAAATAAGAGACAATGTAAGTTTATTTGTTCAGAGAAATGCGACCTAATCCTTAGAATTGTGTCTGGTTGGATAAATTGTACCGCCAGATGGGGGTCACTCATTTATGAAAACCGTGAAAGGCATGTATATGCGTGAAGAATGTCATAGACCTACGGCTATAATAAATCCTTCGGACACTTTTAGAAGTTTTTCCGAAAATGTTTCTTACCAATTTTCTAAGTTCGCCCATATCGAAAGCTATCGCGTAAACAATTTCGGACAACCTGCAGTGTACGTGCCGAGCCGGATATATTCAGGCAACTCCTTTTCTCGTTGACATTTTCCAGATGGAGGTGCCTATAGATTATAAATATTTCATAATACGAACGGCAGCGACCCCATTTTCAACATCATAGAATCGTAGCAGTGACCGTTATTACGCAATAATATCCGAAACGATTGAAATGCCCTATAAATATGTAGGAGGTCTATTTACCAGCGACCGTTCATACGCATGTTTTATGTATCTGTATCGGCATGGGGAAAAGATAACAAATAGCATTGCGCAAATATAAATATTGAAATTATTGTGAGTGATGGTATACGTACTATTTATCTTAATATTGTAAAATAAAATTGAGTTTTTACAAAAAGAAATGTACGATAAAGTTTTTTATTTGCCTTTATACAAAGTCCGTTTCCCAACGTACTAAATCAGGTCCAATAATGCAAATTTTAACTTCAATCGCATTTTTAAGTATTTGCACCGTGCGTTGCTCCACCTTGTTGAAGTGGTGGGTCATTCGAAAAAGGCTGGTGGTTCTCCAAAGTAAAACGAAGTTTCTCGCCTTGCTCGTCTCCATGCTCAATGCTCATCCTCATGATGACATCCGAGTGACCTGCAAGATCTATCCAGGCAGGAATACGGTTCTCAGAAATGAGTTCGGATTATCCAAAGCCGAAACCTACGTTGAGGGACCTCTCACAAGGCTGTTAGGCCTAATGGAGATGGCAAAATTAATCTAATGATAGAGGAACCAGAATGGATCTGAAAAAGTCGCAGTGGAACAAGTCAAGAACCAATCAAATCTAATCTAACATGTTCTTATAGTTGAGTGTAGGCTTTCACGACCGTAATCCGTAGTAGAAATGTCTTTGAGGTGATGATACCTTAACGTCGCTGTAGCTTATGCGGTGGTCTCCTTGTTGATGCAGGTGTTCTGCTATTGCAGATTTTTCAATATGCCTAAGACGTGCGTCTCTCTCGTGGTCTTTCACTCTGCACTAGATACTCCGTCCTGTTTGGCCGATGTAGATTTTTCCACATTGGCATTTCAGTTCGTATATGCCTTTTGCTTGTAGTTTCGGTAACACGTCCTTGTTGGGAGGGAGTAGCTGGTCGATTTTGGTCACCGTATTGAATCGTGTGGTGATGTTCTTTTCTCCTAGGGTCTTCTTCAGCCTGTCGGTGACTCCGGCTATGTCCGGAAGGTATGCGTATCTTACTAGTTGTTGTTCTTACGGTATACACTGTGCCCAATCTACTGCTGTCAGCGCGCTCCACTTTATCCTGCTAGATTCGATGGCTTGCTGTTCGAACGCTTCCACAAAGATGTTGGCGATGACAGTTGACAGAAGAGATCCCATTGCAGCACCACTCCCTTGTTCGTAGAATTCTCCGTTCCACAGGAAGTAGGTCGAAGTAAGGCAGAGTCTCGCCAAATTAATCAGATCCGGTTGTAGTCCTTTTGGTATTAGTTGTTGCCTGATGATCTCTAGCGTTTCTTCCACTGGTACATTGGTGAAGAGTGATTCGACGTCGAAAGATACCAATAAATCTTCCTTTGTTATTATTGTGCCAGTTGTTTTGCGACATATTTGGCTAACTCGTAGGTAGGTAAGCCACATGTACTGACGATCGGTTTGAAAGGGTTGGCAGGGTAATAGCCTTCTTTGTTCTTCGGTTATGGATCAACGAAGCGGAACAGAAATGGGGTACGTAACGAGGAACAAGAGACAACAACACCAGTCTTTAGGAATCCTCTGAAGAAGCTAACAGCATGATCAGCGAAACGTCAAGTCAAACATCAAGTACGCTACAACACCCGAGACATTTCTACTAACATGTTCTTTGATCCTATAGTTCAGGTTTCAAATACATCCGTCAATGTTACCACTATTCGTGTGCTCATAGCGAATAATATAAGTTTATTGATGTATATAGATACCAAAGAGTAAACATGGGTAAACTAAAACAAATTAAATTATTTCGAATTCGTTATGACGCGAAAATTTCCAATTATTTTAAATTGGAACTAGAATCGCAGATCGCGATATCCCCAATCGCAATAGCGCGGCATCCATGCGGACGCTCACACCCACACATATGTACAGGATACACAGGTAGGCCATTTACGCTAATATATTTTATTCGAAAAACAACCATCGGGCAATATAAACATTGTGTATGTACACGTATTACTCGTTTTACCTAAAATAATTACCAATATATATGTATATGTATGTACGCTATCTACATCTCGCGTTTAACGAATGCAATCAATATATAAATTTATTGTTACACTGTTTCGTGTCAATGAAAATGTATCCATTTCAATGTTTCATTACGACTTTGCACTAGGGATTATTTTGTTGTTTTCGAACTTCTCGCGTATGTAGCCGACGAATCGAATGAGTCTTTCAAATTATTTACGAAACTTAAGCAGTCACGAGAAACTCTTTCCTCCCTTTTGCGCGAGCCATTGTAAACTCAATTATTGTTATAAATGACGGGAACGTTAGAGTAAATTATCCTCTGTAAAGCTCTTTTAAAAGTGTATTTTAACAACTCATTGGGTCTTAAATGTCCCGTCTAAGTTACGATTTTTTCCTTCGCTAAGTACGCTCTCAAAAATATATGAGCAAAGTTCTCCGAACGTTAAACATTAGCTAAATTGGGAGGAATTATCGTTATCATTCTTCACGGAGTTAATCCACAACTATAAGGACCCATAATAAACTAACGGTCGCCGCTGTTAAGTACAAGTTCGCTGTCTTAATTGGCTCAGCACCACTCCCGACGATACAGCGATATATACCGAGTGGACGTTCCAAGATGGCGAATTGGCAAGGGTTAAATGGCAGCAACTTTGCCAAATTTATAGATTGTGCAAAAATAAAAATAGCAAATTGTTCGGAAAGGTTGTTGTTTTTGCTTTTTATAAAGAAGAAACAAAAAAACTTAAACATGAACATCACCAACAATCTTCTTTCGTTACTGTAAAAAAATGATTGTAGAAAGATGTGTAAAAGATTAAGTAAGGTTAGTTACGTTGAAAAAGGTACAAACTTGTCTTGTTAACTATTTCTTGAGAATCATCAGGAGCTTCACAATGCACATATGGAGCTTATGCTCGTGATATTTGTCTTTGAAAGTCTTCTAAATTCACGAAGAAAAGTAAGATTTTTCCATTGATTCCCTCCATTCATTTTAGTGACATCTATACGAAACCAAGTTGTTAATACGTACAAAATATTCGAACGTGAAAGTAGAATACATCCATGTTACCGTCAAATCTTGGATCCCACAATTACTTTTCCAAGAACCTAACAAATCAGCATGAACTCGACTTGACTTTGATTTTCGCGCAAGCTTCAAGTTTTCAAACTAACAGGCACCATCTTTCGCCTTCTTTGGACGTACAACCCGTACGGACATATTACAACCGTACAGGACGTATATATTCCGGAAAGCTTCGCCCCAGATGGGAAATTTCGCAAGGATTTTTTCTTAATTGCCAGAAGAGTTTTACTTATTTGCATAGCACGCTTTCAGCTGGAATAAAGTACATTTTACAGGATTAATGTTGCGAAGGAAAACTGCGAAATAAATGGAAAGAAAACTTTGAAATTAGCTTTTTAAAGAAGATGAAGAAAAAAACACAGAGTAACAAAAAAGGAAATAAAGTGCGCGACGTTTTAAAGCAAAGGCCGAACAAAATAGCACATCTCCCGCATGAATCTTCTGTCTCTACAGATATATTGAATCGTAGGAAAACATGGAGAACCCGCTAACTCCATTTCGTCGTCATAACACAGGATGTTTTTCTAACGGCTGAACACCGGACGTTCCATACGAGCCGTGCCCTCGCTGACAGGCGTGCAACGCGCGGTGGACAGTCACTTCGGCCCGTTGCCGGTTTAAAATTCAAGTGCCGTGCCAAGATTTAAATCTAATCTTGGCGAACGAGGGTTGACAGTTTATTATCTTTACTTCTCGGGCGACGTCGATGCCGCTGCTTGCCCGTAACGGACGTATTATCCGTCGGAATCAATGCCGAACCGATGCGATCCCTGCGGAATATTGAAATCTAGACGGATTTTGTTGATATGTCGCAGCTTTTTGGCCGAGCATAGATTCTTCTAAATTTAAGCTCCGTATTTCCGAGTAGTGGTCCTCACGTTGTCAAACCTATGGATGTAGCGATGTAAAATGCAAAATATAAAAATGAAGATCGTAATAATATTGCTGGTAACGTTCTCTTTTTTTGTGAACTTAATGGGTGCTTTTAAATCCGATAAATTTGAAATTAAAAAAAATAATACGTAAAATTCGACGTGCTGGTGTTACTACGTTACGTAGAGAATGGTGTGGTACGAAATCTATCCACAGTTCGACGAATGGCTTGCTCAGAAGGACGATTATGTGAGCCGCAAAAATCACGAAATTCTCGAAGTAAGTTGCGCGGATCGGTGATTTTCAAAATAAATTTGATTAACTTGGTGGCGTTGTTCAAGCGTGGGTCCAATCTTGCCTGGTAGAATGGGTTATTTAGTTACGAATTTTCCTGAATTTCTTATCCCAAATTAAATTATTTATTTGGAAATTATTCATTAATTTAGTAATTGCGCTATATGAGATAATAAGCTCGTTTGGAGTTCATCCATAAAACATCCTCCTGTATTCGAATTCACCAAATTCAGCGGTTTCGCGATCTCGCCGCCGTACCTCAGCAGCTTGATTAAAACTTAAATCTCGCTATGCGAGATATGTGTAGGATGCAGACAATACCTCTCGCGCTCTACCACAATCATTCGCAACCAACCAGTCGCACATATAGTCCGGATCGTTCAACGCAACACACAACAGACGTTCGTTCGTCGCATTCCCTTCGCCTCGTAAAAAGCTTCACTGATGCGGTGCTCTTCAGTAGCCGTGTTGCTCGATCGTCGAGAAGACGACTACTACGACAATGAGACTTGACCTGCACTTCGATTCCGGGGATCCGGCACGTCCGGACTGCGGGCGCCCCGCAAACTCTAATTAATTATGCTGCACTCAGTTCTCGTTCGGACAATGCCTATTGTGTTAGAATAGCGTCGCTTGGAGAATTAATGACCTCCCTCCTTCTTCGACATAATGAGGCAATGTAGGTAGATATGGAGGATTGGGTGTGTACATGTTGGTATATTTAGCGAGTTAAGGAAGTTTGAATGTTTGCTTGAAACATGCTTAGAATTGTGTTTAATTTGAAACTTTAAGAAATTCTTCAGGGAATATTAACATTTTCAAAACAAGACAAAGGCAACCAGATTATTGCATTGTAATTCGTGTTGCCATTAAGCAAAGTAAGTTCGTAGTTGTGAGGGTAGTTTGGAATATTTCAGGCTTGAACGTGAAGTGTCAGTTCATGTTACTTACTGTTTCCGTAAAAATGGGAAAAAATCGAATATCTAGCCGTCGTTCTTGAATTTGAATGGTAATACGCATACATGGTCAAGAATTGTAACCATTACGATAACATCTGAAGAATTCAACTAAATGGTGCTCGAGGACTGTCGAATTAAGGCGAGAAAGTTAGCAGAGGCTGAGGGCATTCTGAATTCTAGAACGTGTTTGTCATATATTAACTGAAGACTTGGGCTTGAGAAAACTAATCGCGCCTACGTAGCATGCTTGCTCGTCTAGCATTCGAATGAATTTTAACCTATTGAAATTTCGTGTAATTCTACTTGATGCAAATATATAGAAAAGTGTTAATTCGCCCTCAGACAGACTGTCCATGGAAAATATCAATGCAGCTCGACCAGCTGATCTACTGAATACGTCAAACTAGTCTCGGTAACGCGCGACGCTATATATCACGTGCCACGTATTCCCCGGTAATTAGTTACTAATGCATTTCAAATTTGTGTGCTATAAACATTTGAGGCGCTACCGTATTCTGTTTGCGGACAAACACGTCATTAACATTGAATATGTGTGCAGCGCGACTACAGTAACGGGGAACTGCAGGTTACCTCGGCCGCGCCATACCGTGAGTCTCCGTTCGCCATAAATTTAGAAACATTGATTTATGGCAGCCGCCACTAGACCACCAAAAATAGAATCAATTTGTGCTGAGAACTTGAGATAGCATCGCCGTTGCACGCCTGCCGCTCTGTTGGAACAGCTTGTCCTTGCACGAGCTAAGTTCTTTTGTTGTGTTTACGTCTTCTTAGAAAATGTTTACATATTAAGGTATCCCTTATTTTTCTACGTATGCCCTCTTATTTTTTCGACATTAACCGAATAGCAGTGGAAACATTGTGTCGCTCTAAAATATAGGAAAAGCTGAAAGAAAAGAGAAAAATCAAGGCTGACATTGTCAGTCACAAACATCTGGGTAAACAATCCTTTGCATCCATCAAAGGTTGCACAAGGTTTATCGACAGCTTTCAACTATTCTAATACACAATGCATCTGCACAGGACGCATTTAATATAAGCGTCAATGCGCTGTGACCTGCTCTAATGTTAATAAAGCAAACTATGAACTTGATCAATAAGAACAACATTTTTAACGCAGTTTTTCTAATGCTGACATAACTCATATGTAGCCAAATTCATTGAGTTTCCACTTAAAATACCGCAGACCTAATTCATTCCCGTCAAACAACGAATCTAACGAAATATCTTATCTCGCTCGTATGAATTTATTCGATCGCTTTCTATTTTAGAAGATTAACGCTGGCTTAGCGCGAGTTTTCAGCGGTTAGACTGGCGGCGTCGTGCCGCTCTAAAAGTCGGTTGTTCGCCGAAGTGGCGGTAGGATGCTGGGTATTTTGATCTCGCGCTAGTTATAAGACAAAACCGAATTAGACTAAACATGAAGCCGTTTTCAAGGCGGGGAATTCCGGCGTTTTTGTTCTTTCGAGTGTAAAAAGTGACAAAGCCGATTCCTCTATTTGTTCCTCCTCTTTTATGTATAGCCTGCGCCTGAACGTGTTACTTCTGCTTTGACTGTAAGAAACGGTACAATTAGTCGCGAAAGTTTAGATTAATGCAATTCTTACTGTGAATAACCATGTACAATGTAAGACATGTTAAAGTTTCATTCTAATATTGTGACACAGCAAATATTATTCAATTTTTTATTTTTCCGGGCGACAAGAAGCAATAAACAGCGGTAGTAGGCGACCTGAGTTGAATTGCCACTTCAGCTAGTTCACATTCATGTACTTTATATGTATTTGTGTCTCTGGAAACTCTTCATCGTTTTTATTCAGCGTACCGGTGTACAATTCATCAATCTCGCCACTTAATTACCATTGAAAATTCGCGTAACGCTCGAGAAATCACCACCATGCGACAATACACATCGCCTAGCAACCATCAGACGTCGAAATTAGCAACCACACATGAAGTAGATACGCAGACCTATTGTTTTATTCAACCGTTGTCGCAACGAAGAGCATCTACCCCTAAACAACTGCATCGCCAGCACCCTTTATTCCTTTTCCGCTCGCTCTCTTTCTATCCCCCGCAATCTCCCTTCTCGTTCCTCGATTTCCACACGCTGATTGTCGCCTGAAAATTCTTCAGCGAGAAAATTACTCGTTGTTTCATTAGCGTTTAGCTTTTTGTTTTGCCAGTTTTCCTGTTTCGTCTGTTGCTTCGTTCATTATTCACGACTAGGCGAAGAAAGAAAACAGCAGAGCGGGTATGAGGAGATAAACGAGAGGGGAGGGACGCGAAGGGATGGAGTATTAGGAAGAAGAGCGCGTCCTTTTTCGTAAATTGCGGTTTAAATAAGCGTGTGTTCGTTTCTTCGGCTTCAAATAAAAGAACCGGAACGAGAGTTTTGAAATTGTTGAAGATATTGTTTGCTGTAGAAGACGCGTGGAGAAATAAATTTAAAAGTGAACCAGATAAAAATCTTGGCGACGAAAATGGAAAGAATAACTGATCAAAATCAACGCGATCGATAATACCTGAGAAAGGTGTAGGAATTGACGGTTCTGATTATCTTATATGAACCACTGCTGCTGATGTTGGTTCTGTGATATTCTTGTTGTTAACTTGGTTTTATGCTGGCTTCGAAAATCAGTAGAGCGTTAGGAATAGAGCCTATCTTGCCTCCTGCGTACACTGAATTTATTAATTTAATGTAAGTTTACTTTCTCTAGTTTTTCCTTGTTGGTCCTGCAGCTCAATTTTCTACATATATTAGCTCTAGGAGGGCTGCTGAAAACTATCTATTATCTTATCTCATTTTAGGATGCAAATTGCTCTATTTACATCCTTTCCTAGCAGGTACACATATGGAGGATGCAGGAACAATAAGCACGTCATTGCTATTTTCATAAATGGTAATTGGAGCAATTTCCTCCAAAAAGAGAACGATGTAACTAAAGGAATAAACGTAAAGAAACAACCGAGTCACGCATAGCTGCATAATTTAGGTAATGAAAGAAGAAATAGTCTGAAGCTACGTAAAAGAACAGCAAGTTTATCTCTGCACGTATATGGAATGAATAACAGAGAAAGGGTAGTACATAGTAAAACAATTGGGTAAAAACATTTTTTAAGGTTGTTTCGCCCAAATGTGTCTATTAATAACATCTTTTTGCGCCCGATTTAAAAACTTCTCCTCTTACTTAAAAAAAAACAGAGCACAACAAGTTAAAAAGTCACAAACCTTCCAACCGACCACAAAATTACTAAAAATAATCATACAGCAGCTTCATTACAATACAAAAACATTCGATAAACATGCTAAACGACTTTGCATACGCTTATTTTTCGCTTTCTTTTGTTTCAATGCGTATTTACCATGCATGCATAATACCATACACGTCCGTCCACTCGTGTGTACATACAACGTAGTAAGTGGATTCTATTATATTTAGAACGTCGTTGAATAGGATGCACAGGAAGGGCAATGGCTTGACGGCGTATCAATTCGAGAGAGAGGACGTTCCCATGCGATTGCGATAACGCGTCGGGAGCGTATTGTATGCATTTATGTAAATGCCCATTCACGTACTCGCATACACGCGCCTAATATCGGGGAAAAGATATTACATTCAAGTATGTAATGTGAAAATAATGGCGCGTGATTCGTTTGGTTGATCAAACTAGTTCGTTAAATAAATGCGTATTCGTAACTAAGGATTTTTTTTTTGGTTCAAAGATGTAGATGTACGGATTTCTGGATAAGATTCAATTGTTTTGGTGCGGTTGTTACTATGTTTTGAGTTAAACAGCAGTCTTTTTGTTGTCCACTCATGAAACACGAAGCATTTTTCGAAAACCATTCAGATAGGGAAGTCAGCAGCAAAGATAAAAGGTTTTATACGCTTAATATCATCAACATATGCAAGAAGATTGTCATTCAAACAAGCATAGTCTCACATACAACTATTGAAGATAAACAAAAATATTAAATTTAAACAACGTAAAGGAAAAATCATATTCCAGATCATATTTTAGCGTTATAGGAGAAATTCCAACAATGAAACCTTGAAAACTCCACCGCTACCCACGCTATAGATTCCAATACGCGCTCAAACGCAATAATTCTAAAATATTTACGAAATAGGCAAAAGTTATCTACTGCAGAATGTAAAATATTTCCAGTTCCGTGCGTCCTTTTTTTGCCTGACCGTCGTAGTTCGCCGGTCGCATATGGATATATGGACCCGGACGCAATATATCCTCAAAATGGCTGCGAAAACAACTAAGTGATAGTGGAGTGGACCCCGAGGACAATCTATCCGAACGCACCCATACACTCGCGACCACAATACGTACACGCGCGCACACACGCGGAGGCATGTGGGTATTTCGCCCGGGTGTGGACTTGAACTCGAGAAACGAACCAACAAAAATGGGGGAAATTTAAATGGAATGGACCGCGTCCGTCGGAAGAGCGAAGAAAGTGGAAAGATAACCGACGAAAAGGAAAATATTTTTCATATTTGGAGTGTTTATTTTGTTATAAATAACGTGCGGGGTCCGCCATTCCATTACCTCTGTCGACGCCATTTCGCTTTATCTGGCATCTGGAGAAATCGAGGAGTAAGAGTGTTATTTTCTCTATTTCAAACGCTTCTGGTGCGAAATTTTATTCATTTAGAGTGGAATGAGGTCCTAAAAAGAGCGGTTTATTCCCAGCCTTCTTCGTAGAAAATCGATCGTGGAAAATATTATTTTTGTTTCATAACTTTTGATTATGAAACTTTATCTCATCATGATAGCACTACATCCTACACCAGAAAGGTAACAATTAAAAATAAAGCTAATATTAGCAAAGTTGATACAGGATAAAGTTAATAACGCACTGAACGGTCTATGTGGAAGCATTATTAAAATACTAGACACTGTTGCCCCCTTGGGAGCTTTCAACAAGCCTACGTCGGTTTAAAGCAGTCGGAATTAAAGCCCAAATACGCCACAAAGTGTTATTTATCACCAAGGTATGATCCAAATAATGATAGAAACAACGACGAAAATCTAAAATATCCAATTTATTAAGTTGTCAATTCGATCAAAGAGCCTTGGAAAGGTCGGTGTATATAACATTAACCTGTTTGCCAGCATCAATTCCGTCAGACAAATATTGGGCGATCGTGACGAGATTAGTCATTTGTAAAGCGGCAAGCAGAGAAACTGTGGTGGCTATTCGAAATCCAAGGTTTAACTTGGGAATAAAGATATTAATAGATACATTTCTTTAAAATTTTTGCAAAATTATTTAATAACGTTGTAAAGCGATAGTTTGCATTTAGAGGAGAATGTAGATGTCTTAAGAGAAAAGTTAAACAAAACGCAAAGAGAAGAAAACAAATCAATTTTCACTTTCCTTCTCGATTAGCAAGATAAACATGATGAACAGGTTCCCTTATTTCCCTTATTGACACCATAAATCTCTAAAGTTATGTGGCGGTGAATAAAAATCATGCTGCCACAATCTCAAAAAGTCATCTACAGATTCAATCCAGAAACAGACGAATCAAATAAAACTTTCGCTCTCGATAGAATCGTTTGTACGCGGCCCGGAATACGATCATTTAGGGAGGTATTACTGAGGGTAGATTGAATTACGGAACGCCTAATCCTGATAATTAATTTGATACAGTTGCGTCGCGTTGCGTTATTAACGCTCCATCTTGACAAGATGAAATTTTGCTCGTGCAATCGGCGATCCGCGCAGCCGACGCAACCGGCGGGGTAAAACGAAGGAAACAACAGCCGGGGAATTGAATACAAATTAATTAATGTGCGGCTGGCTGGGATGGGGGAATCGGATGCTTCTCGCTGTTGCTGCCGTTGCTTCCAACAACGCCAAAAATCGAACTTAATCAGTATAATGACGTATTGCCTCGGTCATATGGCGCTGTTATTATCAGGGGATTTTGTCCAAATTACTAGACGAGCGAACGCCTTGGAGCAACTGCTACTACAACGTAAACTTCCGATAGCAAGAAATTTGAAGTTAATTACGAGATTTGATATCGCATACTAATAGATGACGTAGCGTAATCTGCATATGTAGCCAGAATGCTCTATTCCGATGAATTAATAATCTGCGGTCTCAAGTCAATTCGTTGTTTGGCAGTTACTTAAACAGAAGTATTCCGAGCAATATCAAGTAAAACTTATTTGAAATTTTCGCAACTTCCTAGAAGAGAACAGCCTTCGTATGCATCGACTTATATCGGATTAATTCGCATGGTACAAACGCCGAATGTGACCTCGGATTAGAAGAAGGGTGGAACGAAAAGGATCGAAAGGTGGAGGTGGAGAAGTAATGGATTTTTGATTACGGTCCTTTTTCTCATCCTCAACGTAGGTAACCGCAAACAACATCGGTGCGTAACAATTGACTTAACTTCGATGCCCGGCTTCCGCCGCTTTCCACCATCAGATCCAGAGCTGCGGCCTTTTTTTTTTCATCTCTCGTTATTCAGCTTTGTATTCGCGGATGCTCGACGTCTCCCCCACCCTTTCCTACTCTCCATCGTCGCGTAATTGAATTTGCTTCGAAAATTGATTCGCCTTTGTGTTATATGAACGGCGGCTTTTTTAAACGTCCGATATAGGTACCTTTTCCTGATATGATCGCCGCTCTAAAGTGATTATAATTCACTTTCCTACCGCTAGCTGGCTGGCTGGTCGTTACTACCAGTATAGCCGGGGTAAAAAGGTTTTAAAGAGGGTTCGATGTTGCACAAAAAGTTAATGCGCGTATCAATGCCATGCCATTGGAAAGCGAGCGCGAATGGACCTCCCGCGATGGATCGAGAGGACCGAAAGCGGTTTTCTTAAGTGTATACAAAATTCGATTTTCAGCACAAAAAAAAGGCTCAATTAACGCCGACAAATAAAAGTCTCTTCCCAACAAACGCGCTACCTTCTAATCCATCAAAGTACTTCTTGGCTCCGAAGTATCGTATACCTTATTCTTTATTGTACACTTTAAGATATTATAAGCTGGAAAATTTGTTTGTTGTTGAGTGCTAAATAGAAGAATTTGATAAATTGATTTTTTTCTATAAACATTTCTCAAGGAATTAACCCGTTAGGGCTGCTAACAAATTATATCCAACCGCCACCGGCCTCTATTAAATTGATTAAGAATTGTATTGCTTCCATGTTCTAAATACATGAAAATGCAAATCACCAACGTTATCCGCCATCGTTTCCCTTTCTTGCCTTCGGCCACATTCTACGCAATCCTAGTCGCATGATTTTTGCCAATATCTCTTTTCCTTTCGGCCATGCCTTGTCGATATCAAGGTGTATAGGGCTCGTATCGTGCCCGCAATCGAACCCCGCGCAACCCGCGGAAATATATCTTGTCGCGCTTTATAGACGCTATTCGTTTATTGAATTAGGCCCAACTGACAGAACGAATAGGCGAAATGCCGTGACACCGTAGCGTTTGCCGCGGCCTCCACGTAAATACCTTCGTTTGCCTTATGCCGGAAGTACTACGCATAAAAAGGATATACGTCGAAGAGGAATAAGTAAAAGTTCCAAGCCGTCTAAAGGAATTAGTCGTTTCCTTTGCGGAAATCAGGTCGCGCACGATTCTCTAGCCCATTCACCTCGAAAGAGTTACCTAGTTTTACAAGGGAGAAACTGGAAGACATTTATTTGTTTCCCGATGAAGAGGAGGTTATGGAGGACTTGAAGGGTGTAGTTTTCAATTTTAACAACAAAAGTTGAAGCAGCGTTTGCAGATAATAAAATTAAAATCCCCAAATTCATGTTGGGACTCTCTTCGTATCGAAAAGTCACTTAAATATAGTTTTTTTCTAATAGTTTGTCTTCCACTCAACATTATATACCCGTATACGAACTGTGTACTCGTACAAATCGATAAAATATGTCTTTCTTAGAAGAGCGCATGAAATCAATATACCTCACGACTATATAAAAGATTTGCGGTATGCATTCGCAATGATGACCTGACTGACTTAGGTGCTGCATAATTCAAGACCTTCACCAATGCCATTTCGCATGTGAATGTCTTTGTTTTTGTTGGCGTTTTAAAATAGAAATGAGGTGTGGAAGAAACTAGCTGCTCGGTTTATGATGGATGGATGTGTAATAGATAAGAAAATATCTGGAATTTTTCGACAAATAGCTCCCTTTCAGTCTCCTTTTGAAAATATGTTTCGAGCATAACCACGGTGTTATTACGTATTATAGCTGCTTTCATAAAGTTCTTTTTTTTAGTATTGCAATTATCGGAAATTACCTATCGAAGCGTCTGTTTATCATAAAGTCATACGCATTCCGCTTAAATTGAAGATGTTATTCCACATTCCTACTAAAAGTTCAGATGATTTACAAACAATCGTCTCCCTTGTCAATTATATCGAACGTTTTTTACAAGCGCTCTTAAAAGCTTTTCACCACCCTTTAAGAAAAGAAAAACAAGATAATACAAAAAGGAAAATACGCTAAATTCGTGCGAATTTAAAATTTAAAACAGCATAAAGTTCCCCCTTTTATTTTCCTTTTTTGGCAAATTGTCAGATAACAAGGGACGTAAACTTTAACAAAATATCAATTTACATATATCGTTAAAAAGTTTCCTCCGGTTTTTTTCTACCCCATTAGCATTTAATTTCGATTCGTAACGGAACTGACCTCGCCCGTTCGAACAGCCCTCGCCGGTCCCCGACCGCCACCTATCCGGGATATATTGGAAAAGTATTGAAAATCTACGCGTACAACTCGAAGCGAAACTTTCCAGCAATAACAAATTAGATTTGTATTCGATTTAAATTCTTAGAAGCCGAAAAGTTCGGCGCCGGGCAATGTGGAAAAAAAGCGAATAACATCTGATAGTTCCGAAGCTCTAGCGAAACTAAAATATAATGAAAAGCTGGGGGAAATAATATGCAATAAACATAGAAGATGGGAAAATGTAAGGAAGGATGAGATTGCTAGATTGCTGCTGTATACCATGCTTTATGCAGACAACAAGTTAATTTTTTGGAAAAAAGATACACCGGCATGTTAGTTGCTATTTTATTACTGTTGCATGCTATTAAAACGGGCAATTGCACTAAGATTGGTACATCCTCCACGATCGAGCAGCTTTGGTTGTCTCTCACTTTGGGCAACTTTACCTTCATTACTGCTTGTTTCTATAGGGCGCTAAAAATTGATTACGAAATGCTTTTTTTTCCGAATTTTAGGACCTAATAAGCCAATTCTTGGTGACCTGTGATAACATATATTGTCGTTGCGGTGACTTTAACATTGCTATGTTAAAAGTCGATCGTTCGCCTATAGAGAAATTTAATGAAATTTTCACTTGGTGCTAACCAAATTATTCACATTCCTACAAGAGCGACGGGTCAACACGCCACTCTGATCGATCAGTTCGAAATTACTAATGAGTCTACTGTAGCCAACGCCGGAGCTTTAGATTTACACGAGTCAGATCACGATCTCATTTTTTGTGACGTTAAAATTAGGTCTGTGAACATCACGATTTATATTGATTTTAATTCTTTCAAGGGGCTCCACAAAATTCATCTCAACTATTTGATTTATCTCGATCAGGTAGATGATAAGACGGCTTAAAAAAAGTGGCTCTCCCAACAACATTTACTTTTAATTAATTAAATAAGTCCCTAAATCCTTTATAAACACATAGCAATCGTTATCTCCGTTTCCACCATGCGAAACTAAGACGGTAACACTGAAAAGTACCCCGATATTTAGAAAGTTGGGGTAGAAGGTATCGCAGTAGCGACGTAGCGTGTATTTGTTTCTTTAAAGTCGCGGAAGGGTGCATATATCGATTCCAAAAAACAGCCGTGAGAGAGGAAGCGAACGAGTAGGAGTAGCGGGGTTGCGACCGCTAAAGTGATGAATATAGGAAGGTCGGAAAAAGAAGGTCGGCGTAGAGTATGGGGAAGCTTTTGCGGCGGCTGTGAGCGCGCGGTAACGGTGTGCGAGTACACGATAAAGCTATTCTTTTGCACCGGCATCTGACGTTTTGTATATGCAAATCCACACGCGCGCTCTGTTGGGGTTTTCAACCACCCGTACTCCCCCGTTGGCCTACGTGTGTACGTGTGTGTGCGAGTGTGTGGGTGGGGTGAGCCCACGACTCCGACCAAGTTTTGGAGGCTCATCCGCATATTTTATAGTTCTCATCCGACGAGGTTCGCGGAGAACTTTTCTTCTTCTTCGTACCGTTCACTTGCCTCCTTACCTGTTTCTCGTCTTCTTGAGAAGTCGACGGTTTTATCTCCTCCACTTTCGGATTGAAATTCCATTACGCGCAGATCCATTCTTGCTTTGGTGCTAATTTGGCCATTTGTTTAAAAATTATAAAATGAGAGACAAAGTAGAAGGTCGTCATCATCCATATAGGAAATAGCTACCGCTATGAGTAAATATATCTCACAGGTTCATTTTTCCACGTTTTCTGTTTGTGTACAGTCAGGTACCGCGACTAACGATACCACTTTAGTGGAATTCTCGCATCCTATAAAGTTAAAAAGAACCATTCCTGAGATACTATCACAACAGACGCTAAAAGTAAACAATCCGTGTAGAACTATTCCTGCTACCGTTTTATTATTCGAAGTACTACCTCCTTCCAACCGACAGTTCAATGTGGCATCGGCGGGAAGCGTATAAAACGCGAAGATTAACCGAACAACAGCTGGTAGGTCGATTACTGTATTATTATATTATCTGTGCACGAGAGAGAATGAACCCCGAGGGTTACGTATGCATGTAACATACGGAGCCTTGCAATATCGACGCTCTGTGTATGTATGACGCCTGTGGGAAAGAAACGTTTTAAAATTACACGGCTGGAGATAACTACGCGTTGTTGATTGTCGCTTTTGTTGGAACGTTAGGTTTTCTGGTTGTTTGTTTAGTTTATACGTTTAATTGTACTTCTGGTTTTACGATTTCGGATTCGTAAAAGCAGGTTTATGTGGACAAAGTTGGTTTGTATCTACGTACTTTGTACGTGAAATAATAAGTTAAATTATAACCAGCATTTTCAGAGTAAAATACGGAAAAAAATTACTTAAAAGAATATACGGCAACATAGAAAAAAAATTGCGGCAGTCATTAAGTTTTTGTCGAAATGTTTTGCATATTTTCCAACGATGCTTGTGTCGAGACTTACACGGTAAGATTAAGTTCAAAATATTCTTCTCCGTGACACAGTAGAATAATTATAAAAATAAAAATAAAAATCCTTAAGAGACACGCGGAAGATCCACAGAAAAATCATATATTTCCCATATTCTCCTTTAGGATTGAAAATTGATACTTTTAGATTATGTAATCCATATTACACCATCCACTACTGCATGCTCTATCCAATATATCGAATAGATCGAAATTCTATTTTAATTTATTTCCTCCTCGCCGAAGCGACTTCATCCTTCGAAGAATGGAAGGCGGAGAAAATGTGGGAGAGCGAATCGGTTAAAGTCAATTTCCTATATTCTCGACACTTTATTATTTGAGGAAAAAAGCAGTTATCAAAAGCCGCGAGTCAATGCGGGGGGTCCTTTCAATTTTCCTTTGAGTTTTCCCATCGTCGTGAGCCTGAAAGCCTGAAAGGAAAACGAACTGTGCACAAAGCAATAAGATTAGAGGGTGAAAGAGTGGTTAATTGGGTGATACTATTTTTCATTAGGAGAGAGTCCATTGTTCTTTTAGAATTACCGCCTCTTCTCCCCCAGCAAACGCGGTCCTCGTCCTTCCTGGTCATTTCTACAACCTAGAGGTCGCTATTGGGATCGACCGCGGCCCGAGAAAATTAATTTTCTTTTGCGCGAGTGTAATTAGAAAACGTTTTCGGAAGGTCGGAAACCTCGCTGTATAACCACCTTTCCCCTCTGTGTGTGTGCGCGTGCTAGCTTGTACTATGCCGCCAGTTCTATTGTTTTAAGTTTTAATGAAGTAAAGTAGAGGTGAAGAATTAAATTAAATAACTTTTCGGGAATTGTGCGACTCTGCGTGTGTACAATCGAACTTGCCGAATAAAGGGGATAAGTTAAATAATATCGAAAGCTTTTCTAAGCTCCGTATCAAGCGTAATTAAATTTACCTTTCAGCAAAAGGTGAAGGTTCAAATCCGGATTTGGGTGATTGATTTTTAATTGTTGATGAGATCGTACATACTCCTTCTATTCAACATGCAACAGATCTGCACATGATTATTTGAGTTATCAATAGAAGTAGAGAAAACATTAACATTACGCAGTACCCAGATCCAGAAATCCTTCCCAATCTGGTGAAATTTTAATTAATATCGATCGATGCAATTCCTCGTGGAACACTCTGTATACATATATATTATTCGCGAAGTAAATTTCAAGAATGTAATAAATATACTGTTAGCATTATAAATTTGGTAATAAGATGTATGTACTAACGGTTGAGGGGATTGGGTTGTCTTCGCGAAACTAGGACGAGGTGGATTAATACTTCATTCCGAAGAATTAATTAATCGAGGAAATGGACGCAGATGGCTGATTGAATTACGGACGAAGGCAAGACAAGTAGTTACCCAATAATACACTATTATGTAGGGCCTCTTCTAACGGAACTCGTTAGTCATACAAATTTCATCGCCCCTGACCATTATTACCAAACAATATGTCCACCTCCTCCTAAATATCTTCTTTCTCTACCATTCCCTCTGTCTTTCCCATAGAATCCCCGTTCCTCTTTCTCTTTCTATTGTACTTTGTGAGCGGGGAGGGCCATTTAGTTTCTCATAATAGAGGATCCGATTTATTATTCTTCACTGCGTGTCAGTTTTAATTACCGAGGACGGAACGATGTTATCGTTCGTAAAATATGCAATCCGCAGTTATGCTCGTCTACATGAATTATGATGATTCTTTTGCCTCACGCTCAGATGAGCGTGTCGGGTTTTCTTTATTACTAATTTATGAAAGGGACTCCTTATTTGTGCATCACACGATGGCAGGTTCGAGATTTATATCGTTGCGTTGTGGACGACCGGTTGGACGTTACATACTATGGATCTTATTTCGAAAATTTGAAAAAAACGAGACGAGAGTATGAAATGTCGCCAACGAGGTTATGCGTTTTTTTACAATGAAGGCATTCCGTTTTATTTAGCTATGCGTGCAGATGCTTGTGGGACGATGTCAGTTGTTGATGGAGGCATGTAATTTGAAAAGTTAAACGTTCTTTCTTTATAATGTTAATTTTTTTTGGCGGCGTAAGTTATAAATAAAAATTTCCAAAAGAGTTTACATCCGAAATGCCAAAAAAGATACCCCAAAGAAGACCAGATGATGGGTGGTTTAAATAAATTAAACCACTCAAATAACAAATAAGAACCAACCACCGCATTGTTTTAACAACACAATCTTTTAGGAGGATACTTATTATTACCAGGTACCTATTACTTTTTCCCGTATAAAGACCTTGGCACTTAAGTTCCAATTTTATAGCAGATATTCCGCTACCCATTTCGGAGACGACGACAAATCATTTTCGCCGATATTGCCCATAAAAAGCGAATCGTCGTCAATGTCAATACCCCCTCGCACGTCCGTTCGAATATATAATAATACCGACGACGTAGCGCTGCGGATCCCGGTAGCTAATCCATATTGTGTAAATACAATAACATAAAATTTCAACAGCCGTCTATTATATTTTTACGCAGTGAGTTTACTTTATGGCAGCGCTAAAATATTTTATGTCGGATAATTTGTACCGGAGGATTGCCACGCTACGAATTTGCTTCCGTTTCCTAACCCCACCATGTCGTTATTTGTGTAGGTACTGTTTATTTATTCCATTTTGCTGCGTGGTATTTACAAGGGAAATTAATTTTATCCCTTCCGCTTACAACGTACAAAGCGGACCAAGACATTTTTGAGCGTGTAAGATAGCATGTACCGTCTGGATTTATCGCTTTAAAATAATTATTGAACCAGTTAAGTTGACTATGGTAAACGTGTTTAGAAGTCCTTATAACTTTCTGAATAGCACGAACTAGCAGTTGTTACTAACAGGATTTATAACGTATTGTTACACAGCACTTTGGAAAAGTAGCATTTAAAATAGGGAATTATCAGCAGCACGTTTTTGAGAATATGATACACGGAGTAAATAATCCTGTTCTAATTTCACGGAAATGAAACGGGTGAGGAAGCTGTTTTTTGAGGTCTTGTCTAGCTGATTCACAATTAACATTCCAATTAACTTATTTTTCTGGTACTTATTCTCGGATTATTTTCTGCTATTTGCAAAGCAGCTCTTCGTTTGCAACAGTACGACAAGTTTTGCTAACCCCCAGCCATCTTCGGCCAAGCGCCTATAGACGTCAATAGATGTTTTAACACAAGTATAAAACGCTGTTCAAATGTTCCCTAGTCTCCTCTCCAGACCAAATAACTTGTTCCTCTCCTTTTTTCCCTTTGCGTCAGATTAATTGCTTGAAAATTGACGTTTTATCGATAAATAGAGGGTACAAATACGCCTCTGCAAGCCGTAGGAACATCAGTATTACAACACGGGTAATTCGTGTAAATTCCGAAGCTATTGCTTTACACTTTACACTCCGCGATTCGATACGCTCCATCCCTTGCGAGTACGTCGTGTACTGATTTAATATCGAATAATATCGCGAAGAAGAACTTGGATGCCAGCCCCGAAGGCACGGCCGAAAACGAATTAGGTCACATCGCGTATTGATTTTTAAAAAGTCCATCACGGGGAACTCCGGTGTGTTCAGAAGGCTTCCGAAGGGTGTTTAATAATCGGGTGTAGTTCCTATCTATTAATATAACTAATGACCGACCTACGTACTTGCACAAGTGTTAGTAAGTCGAATTGATTTGGAGGTAATCGATCGGATCATTAACGCTGTTGTTATTGGTAATTGATTAATGATAGGAGGTCCTTTAGGAATACGGAAATAACTTGCCAGAAAGAATTGAGAGGATGAAAAGTAGAGTACGGCAATATTTAAATAGTTGTTAATGATTCTGCTTAAGAGCGAAGGAATTAGAGGGAGGGACCACATGCTGCCAGGCTGCAACTTGTCGCGAACAAATAGAATCGAATTTAATTTTCCAACTGAACAGGATACATCTACCTAGATCTAGATTTTCTTTATTCACTTCAAAATTATATGTATTCAATGTAATTTTTTTTTAACATTGATTTCATGAATCCATTTCCTGTTTCTAAGATTATAAGTAAACAGAGATTTTCTTCTTCTTAAATAAATTTAATTCTTAATTGGGGCGATTTTCACCTTTTACTAGTGTTAATAACAACTAGGTTTCTCCTTTTTCTAAATATACATGCTGCATATATATGCTGGAATATACTTTTGCAACATATAAATGAATATTGGGCTTCCGCTAACGCTGCGATACCTTTATACCGCTATGCATGGGCTAATATCATTAGACAATGCGGTTTTAATGAATCACCCACTGTAATCATTCTTTTTTGCCAGATATTTCCTTCAAATGAGATGCAAATTCATCACATATAAGGCACGATGTAACATACCTTATTTGTTTCACGTTTCGATCGGTTTCTGATAACCCTATTGTTTTCTTCCTGATTTTGCTTCGCGAACAAAATACTCAATTAGTTATGAGTCGTCTGAATAATGAGCCACTAAGTATGCCTTCGCCGAAGCCGACTTCGACACATCTCTAAAGATGCCAAGCGATTCGCAACGCGGACGAAGGATTTACGCGCAACTGCATCACAATAAGCCCGATAGCGCATCGGAGCCGATGATTTCATAAGTTATGTAATTTATTCGGGACATTGCCAAGCCATTTAAGCGGAATATATGAAACCAATAAACTTTGTCTAATGTTGAATTAGAAGTTGGCGGGCCGCGCTGAATGGCAAACAGATCCGTGCGCGCGTATACAGCGATCCATTGTTCGGTCGCGTCGTTTCGCTGGTTGTAGCATATGATGATTGCAGCAACGAGCGCCCGTTTCCAACCGATTTCCTCGGTTAATATGCAGCGTAATAGCGATCGCGAAATTGATATGTCTGCAGTAGTAGTTGTAGTTGTGGCGGTGGTGGCGGTTCGTATTGAAATGAATGTGGGAGAAATATGCGGGATTAATCGGATTTAATAACGAAACGCGGTTATTATCATCACCGAGATGCGAAACGGGAGAAATAGCGGAGAAGAATTTTGATATGATCTGCGTTACGCACCAATAATAAATTTTGTATCAAACGGTTGGTTGTGGGTACATCTCTCAAAGACGCGTAAATATGGTTTGATGCCGGAAGCATAGTTGGTGACCCGCTAGATGGCGGTAATTATTCGCTCATTAGCTTTGTGAGTTCATAATTAGGTTTCATAATTGCTTTAGCATTTTATATAGGCTGATTCAAAAGGAATGAGCTGATTTTAAACATTTGCTCTAAATAAGCTGTGAAAGATAAATAAATTTTACACAACGAAATAAAAACAATAGAAAGATGATGTTCTATAAAAACAATGTGTAGTTATGAGCAATTACACAGATTACATCACAATGACGTACATAATATTTCTACCTTAAAACTATAATACTTTTCCCGCGTGTAAACTACATTAAATTATCACGACTTTGCAGAGAAGAAAGTCCAAGGCTTAACGTCCAGTATCTGTGTATAAGAGCAACGACAAACACGACTCACGTTTCTAGGCTTTCAATAAACGACACCCCAGACGTCTTCTGAAGGTGCGCAAAGCTACAAAAGAAATAAACAGTAAAACGTCAACAAGTCAAAGTCGTAAAGCAACGACGGGTCATAACTTTGATACACATGGTTGCATAATTTAGGTAATGACGTACGGAACTCTTGAGTTTCCCGTTGAATGAAAGAGGAACAACTTTGCCTCGCATTTCTTTCAGAAACTTTCAGGAAAACAAGTATTCTCGTAAAAGGCTGACGTTATCTTACCGTACGGCATTTTATCAAATAATAAATAATGGAAACGAAAGCACGATGCGAACGTACACTTAAGTGCTATTTTTAATTATGCTGCACCGTAAAATACGGGAAATGAGACGCTTGCTCGTGCATACTAACGTCCCATTAACAGTTTAAAACATATGTATGTCTTGTTCAATATTCTTTCCGATAGATTTCGCGTAAAGAATTATTAATTAAGCCTGCTAATTTGAGCTGCCGTTGCTCGATATGAAAAAAAAATCGAATCTCGAAACGATCGAGCGTCGACAGGACGTCAGTTTGGACGCAAGCGTTCAACCGAAAATCCTTCGGGATAGCTACAGCCAAATTAAGCGGTCTAAAATGATGCTGAAAATTCAATATATTTTGCGTGATGGAGCTGTCAGGAAGGTAGATGACCTCGGCGTAATACATATCCGCTTATTTCCAATTTTTAACTCGCCGTTCTGTGTCGGAACCTATTGGAGTCTCTGCAATTTCGGTCAATATTGATTTTACCAGCTAGCGAACGAAAGAGAGGTCGTTTAAGCGGATTCTATAGCTTTTCACTGTGCTTTTGATTCATTTGGTTGTGGATTATTTATTACATCGAGGGTAGATAAACTAAATACTAAATGATCATAAAAAAACTTAATCGGGAAGGCCATTTTTTTTAATTATTTTTCATGTTAAATATCAAGATTAAAACTTACGTTTGATGTATTTGACTTGCCTCTATTTAACCCGTATTATCAAAATATGGAATAATGTACGGGATATTCCATTTAAGTTTTTACAACTTACCCGGTATATATTAAAACAATTTTAAACCTTGCCCCCAACGACCTTAATAGCCCTAAACAGAAATATTTTAACTCTTTTCGTATATAAGCCGAGACGAACGTAGTGCGCCACTCTATATACCACATCCTTATACGAAAACCATCGCCATCTTTAGAACCTTACTGGCGATCGAAATAGTCCATCTATTCAGACGAGACTTTACATACGTAAGGCGCAAACATTTGGAAATCCCTGCAGCAGTCGAAGTCGAACATAAGCGTTCCAACAACAGCATTGCGCCAAAGCCTTCCCCTAAACCACATACGCTCGCATATAAACGTAGCGCCTTTATTATGGCGCAACCACTTGATTATACAACAGAAAACTATCTAAAAGTATCTATCGAGATCCCGTCTCCGGACGTAGCGACGGTGGAAATTGGAAAAAGGGATAGGAAAGCACTTGCAGAGAAGGGGGACGTAAATGGAAAACGTAAAGGAAATGTAGGTGAAGCAAAGAGAAAAGTTTGCATTGCAGTTAGAACGGTTTAAAAGTCGCTCTGTACGTCTACGTGTTCGTAGTATGTGCGGATGTTGCAACACGTCAAGGAATTACTTTGCTCGGAGCGACGACATCTGTTGGTGGCGTCTCATTCTCATTACATCGACGTGTGTACGTTCCAGCTGCATGATGTGCTTATTATGTATCTACGTCAAACGATACAATAGCATTCGAGTTATAAATTGCATCGTTATTAAATGTAATGTTTCGCTTGGATAGGCGAAACGATGTTGTGAACATTTTTTTAAATATAATTGAACAAATAAATAAATGTAGGTGCGCTATTCTCATTTGAAAGTGTAGCACAATTCGATGAAATCTGCATATAATGAGGCAGCAGTCTAATAAAGTCAATTTATTCCTCAAATAAAGATAAAATTTTCTCGGCTACTGCAATAACAATATATTTGACATTATTCCACTATAGAACAAATTATATAAGTAAGCGCAAGTTGTAGGTATAACAGCGATACTCACACAATACGCAGGACCTTAGTTCTATTGGCTTCGAGGATCGCAAACTTTCTCGAATAAAATAAATTCCTTGCACCAGCATATCAGTTTATCTTTGAGGGCTTCAAATTATTTTTCCTACGCTCTCTCTTTCCCAATCTATGCGATACTTTCCGAGGTCAAAAACCCCCCTCATACGATAAATTGAAGAAAAATAGTCACCCGGCATTCCTCTCCTTATAACCTCCTCTAACGCCATCTAATCCATCTATTAGAGTCTACCCACAGACACATAAATTGTATATATGAATCTATCACAGTACTCGCCTTCAAAAGAGGCAATCTAACGAGAACGATCTAATTCAGATGTGTAAAAGACGAATGGGAAGACGAAAGAAGACGTCGATCTGACGGTAATTTATGTAATACATAAAAGTAATGAAGGCGAAAGCTGCGTTCAGACGTCGCGGAGATCGAGCCCGAGCCGCACTCGTTGCGGCGGGAGCATGCACGACGTGCATTGCGCCTGCCCGAGGTCACTCAACTCGAAATGCATGTATGTAAGTATAATGTGTATACTATATACGTATTGTAAGTAACTAGGAATGCGAGACTTGCCGCTACTGATGGTATTATTCGAGCCGTTTAAGTTTTATTAATAACCCCCTTCGGACAGGAGCGGTCGGAAGAACAGCATATTGATGTTTTATCTCGATGAATGCTTCGAGTTCGCTTTAACAGTGGCGTAGTTGTAGATAAGGGTTCGCATGGAGGTTTGCGACTTCATGATATTACCTTACCTTGGAAGCCATTCGTTTGAATTGAGGTACTTAGTTCTGTTCCGTACTGAACTCACCAATACTTGTGCAGCTGTACGTTTATCAACTTATGGATGTAAATTTTAAATTGGATGTAATTGAATATACTGCGTAAATCTTATCTTCATATCTTTAGAGTTAATACCAGTGACAGGTTTTATCTTTGAATCGAGTTTTCTAGAGACCTTTACTTTCAATAGGTAGTAGTAAATAGGAACCAGGCTACTCGGTGGCGTGGGAATAGTTTTGGTACAGCTGCTAGTTTGTAAGCTATTAAGCTAACTTCTGGGGTAACTTTCCACTAGCTATACATAGCTTCCCATGTGTACCACGAACTTGATCGAGTTGGTTTTTTGTCCGCTACAAGAGCAACAGCTTTTGCATAATTTTCAACACTTAGAACCATGATGAACACACGAATCTCTATTATGAAACTAAACTCAGCAAGCACCTTGATGCTCTACGCATAATGCTCAAATTTGTATACTGCAGACGGAACGTACTATTTTCCCATTCAAGCTACTCTATGGGTAAATTCATGTGTATATGACGCTAATGCACCCGTATAAGCTTTTCCTTAACCCTAGTTGCTGAATTCAACTTCCTCTACTTCCTACGTTCTCTCCCCACCCCGCTACCTTTCGCTTACGGCCCAGAGATAAATTGCTACAAGGCGATTCATTACCAGCGACGCGCTGTTAACTTATTGGACGCGCTGATATAATGAGATGAATTATCTTCGCTTTTAACATTGTCTCCCGCCCGCGTCGGCTGTGCTCGGCTTGGCACTACGCGCTATTGTCCTGAAAATTGTATTTAGCTGAGTAAAGTAGAAAGTTTAAGGCGCGCATCAAGAAATTCCCGGTTTCCTACACCAAAGTATTTGTTGCGTTCCCTTCAGCGCGTTGCATCTTATATTGATGCTGATGTAGGACCTGTTTTCGGTGCTGACGCCCGACTTTACGAGGGGCGAGGATCCACGTGAAGAGAGGCGCGGAGAGGGAGAGAAACGAGGCATTGTTTGCGGCCGCGGTCGCTATAAATCACGGATCCAACAACAAACATCAGTCTTCAGCTGCCTCTGCGGTCTCAGCATCCGCGTTTATCACCGGTACTTGCTTCGGATCAACCGCCTATCTATCTTTGCATTTACCCTAACGCTCCGGTTCGCTAGGCGACGCTACTACGTCCCTTTTGCACGCCGAAATCCTCCCACTACCACCCGAAATGCCGCCCCAATGTATACATACAGGGTACTCAAAGTTATCAATTGCTAACCTTTTTTTGTTATTATCGAAACTACGACATAGGTTAAATTAACAATGATGTATGTGTCTTTTTCGTTGATTACAATGACTGACGAATCACGCTAAAATATACAGGGTGTTCCATTTAGACAGTGATCGCTATTATAATTAACGGAAGAATACTACAACGTTATCGTCGCAGCACAAATCAATCAAGGTTGGCAACATTGATAATTTTAAACAGCCTAGATATCTCCGTTTGGTGCCCTCTCCGAAGCTACACTTCATGTACGGAAATGCCCCTACGCGAACGGGCTGGTCAATTATTTACAGCGATATTTGCATCGAACCCCAACCTCTCTCCCCCTTTGCTCCCTGGCTTCTGCGCAATCCCCCTTCCTACACAACCGCCTCGCTCTTCGACTTTAATTAATTAATTCGTGAGTTGAATTGGGTTTCCGTTCTGTGGAGGTAATTTATGCGGACTAGATTGTGCAGTGTATGTGTTTCGTATAAACGTTTTATGATATTTATTAGAATGTGCGTATAATGGCTGTTTCAACTTGAACTGATTGTGAGATAATAATAATAATAATAATAATAATAATAATAATAATAATAGCGAAATAATAACAGCTCCAGAGCTTTCACAGTCTCATCTTTAGCTATTTAATTTATTCAAAGGTTGCTGTAGAGCCCTCAAATTAAATACAAATACAGATTATCCACATGCGAATGTCTAGAATTCAAAGCGCCATCTTGTTAATGATTTTCTTCGTTTTACTTTCGTCAACAAAAAGCCTGTAGAAAAATTATATATGAATACCAACTGTAGCGTTTAGCTTTCTTTTAGTTTTATTACTAGACAACCATTAAAAGGAGCTTATTTCCTACACCACATAATTACCGCTCACATGGTTTACCGCGGATATTTACATATACCATAAAGACTTCTTGCATTCTAATATTAGGCAAGGTGTAATTTATGGAAAACTCCACAATAACGATTATTATTCATAAAATTCCTGCTCGAAATCGGTAGTTATAGGCTCAAGTTCCCGAAGGGCATATGAGCGATTCCCGTGATGCATGCGTGACGCTTCGGGTCGTGTTAAATTTTCTTCGTTGCGAGATTTTATGCGGCAATAAAACGGCGAAAAAAAAATTACGACCAGTAAATGTTATGACGCTTACGTTAATTCACCAGGAGAGAGGATAAGTGATTTTAATAACAATGATTACTAGACTGTAACTCGACTATGCCATTTATATGGTACAATTTCCTGCAATTATAATGTAATTTTAGATTTTAAGGCGTGGGTTTATTGGAAAATACGTTGTCTAATTGCTATATTGTACTAATTATTTATTCTAGTGCAAAGTTAATTGCAAAGAAATTCGAGTCCTTCAAAATATGAGAGCTGTTATTATTCGTCTTAGTAGAGTAGTTTGTTCATGAATTTTACGTTAATTTAGACTCTGAAACAATCGTGGAATTGTTTAAAGTACTTACTCTCAAAATGAACAAACATTCAAATTCATTGGAATCGATCACGGCAAAAGCAATACGACTTCACGTACATGTTTCTGCCTACTTGGTGACTCCGAGTGTGTTTTTCTCCACCTCACACCGCTATTTGCCACGCAGTTCATATCGCTTCGCGAAAGACTATTAACAATTAAAAACAAGGCGAATTATCGATTACAAAATAAAACTAATTTGTTAAAAAGCTATACTGCAGAGGTTGGTACGTGTTTCACCATAACTTATTCTAAAAGTTCCTAATCCTGCCTTATATAAGAAGAAAAGGTAGCCGTATACTTTCATTGTTTTAATTTTTATGTGGAATCTATTTTAAAGATTTTAACCTTCAAATTGCGTCTAACAATAGATAATTACCAATTTCCCGGAAACACTGTCACTACCTGATTACTAACGTTGATTCTAGAAATTGTTTTCCTTTATTTAATAAATAACTTTCACAGTTTAATGATCGCTTAGTACATTCACCTATTTTCTCTATCAACTCGTTCCATTTAATCACTCATTTCACTTCATTCTTTCGTAACACACGTTATTAAAGAAAACCTGTCCGTTGAACTTGCTAAAGGTGAAAATCACGCTAATCTATTCGGAAAATCGTTATTTCCCATTACGATATGAAGCGAAACGCCAACAAGATCGTCAGACGTGGCAGCGCGTTTTCATATTTCCGACGAAGGGCGATCTCAGATCTCCCCGCCCGACCTTTCTCGTAGCTAATTGCGAATGCAAGAGATGCGCTCGCTTAACACAGCTTCTGACATCATACGGCGATGGTGCCGGACTAGGAATTTTATTCTTTATTCTTCGTAATTGCTGGAAATTTGCAAACCCTACACGTCCGACGTCGACATTGTTTAAGAAAATCTTTACCATGTGCATGTGCATCGAATAAATTACTTTGTCTGATTCTATTTTTTGCTTTCGCCACCTTCGTTTTTATTTCGTTAAGGAATACTGATCGTTTTCTGCTATAGCGTTCGAGTAGATTTTCGCATTATACAATGCAACTATAAATAAAAATGAAAAGCTATACAATAGAAAAGAAAATGCAAGTAAAAGTGAAGGACACAAAAATAGTCGTTAGTCTTGAATTTTGTCTCGGGGGACCCCGCAAGCGACGCTATGTTGGCCGTGCCCTATAGGCGTGGCCTGCTGCTGCTTCTGCAAAGGGATGTACGCTTTAGGCGTAGGTGTTAGGATGGAGGAATTAATTACAAAAAGATGTGGTTATGATAAATGAAATATATTTAATTCCCAGTGTTCATGATAAGCTCACATATGAGACTTTTGAATTTCTTTCATTGGTCCAATGTAGCAAAATTTTCAGAACTCAGAAATGGAGATGGATTCCGACCTAATTATTACATCAATATCATAAGCCGATTCGTAGACGTTGGCTGTGGCATCATCGTAACTAGTCGCCCCACTTTGCTCTATATGCATAGTCAATCTCTAAATTTCCATATTTATATTTATGTAAAGTTATCTCCAAATAACTGTATTTAATAGGATTTTATTCAAATCGCCGTTAATTATTCATTCTAATAGAGGTAAGCTTATATTGTGGATTAACTCCCAAAGTGAGTGCGCCGCGCTTAGCCAAGCCAGAATTAAGTTCTTAAGCTTACATATTCCATCTTAAAATGTTTAATTGCCGATAAATCCTTCGCTCGTTTCGTCCTTTTTCTTCCGCCGCCCGGAAAGGATACATAATCATTAATAATCTTCCGGAAAACGAGTCGCTATGGTCGTATGAGTTATAATCGTGAGTCGGAGCGCCTCAAAAAGAGTAAAGTAACACCTTCGGCCGAGATATAAAGTAACGGGGTGATATCGCCCTTCAACTTCAACTTTACGCTCGCGCAGGTTTAATTAAAAATGAAAAATACGACGACCGCCGCCACCGCCACTGCCGCCGCCGCTCCTGCATGTGTATAACAATACGGCTGCATTGCTTCCGGCTCCCACACCGTTCGCCCACACGACCTCCTCCCCATCAGTTGAGCGCCTGGGCGAGAAAGACGAATGAAGTCTGAAATTAAATCTGCTGACCACCGCTGCGCCAGTCGCGCGCGACGAACGTCAAGCGGGCCGCGAAAGAACGAAGTCGGAACACATGTGCATATGACACGGTTTACTGCAAAAACTTATGAATAATTAACAAACGCGCGGCGGTAACGGCAGAACATCTAAAAGCGACGAACTACTACGTAATGGAAACTTTGACTTCATATCCGCGAGCACACGTTGATGGGAACATATTTTGCTTCCATGTATAGAATACGTATTGTGTATATAGGATGAGTCATGAAAATTATCGGTTAAAAGTATTTTTAAGGCTTGTAACCATTCTTCATTATTTTTCTTGTTGCGAGAATTTGTGGATTCACGATTGTTCAAATATATATTTTAAATCAGGCGAGGAATTAAAGAATAAATAAATATTCAGGATACTTCATGCAAAATAAGAGCATTTGCCTCCACTTTCGCAATAATCGGGAGTAACTACAACCTGAACATATTTTCCGTTTTTTTTTAATTTTTTATTTTGAGTACTTATTTACAATGCTTTGGTAACATCCGTTATATCCAGCTGGTGGACCGCTGGTTAGTTGAATCAATGTAAACATTTTTACAAACTTTTCAATATTGTAATCGGATATTCCCTGGTGGCGGCTTCGTCGGTGTGCTTTCCAATTATTTTCCTACATACATACATAGAGCATCACCGCAAAATCGGAAATTATTTTTTCCAAGCTCTTTTTCGTTAGTAATTTCCAATTTTTCATTTGTTTCCAATATAGAACGTTCATTCGAACCGTCGAAAATTGCCAGCGCCCGGCTATAAAAGGCTAATCCGGCGAGCGAGACCCCCGAATAACGCAATACCGCCGAGATTACGACTAAATCACTTATGAAATTAAATGCGTACGGTTTTTCCCTCTCTTCCTCCTCGTCCACCGCTTACCCCCCACTTCAATCCATGTCTAGTCCACTGTTTGCCATTGAGCTTTTCATCAGAAAGTCAGCAGAAGCATGATTACCGGTTGAACGCGATGTTTGAACCGTACACCGCTCGTATTAGATCCAAACGGTAATAGCAGAGAAGAAATAGCAGACATTACAATAATTAAAGTATCGATCGCGGTCGACTATGCACGCCATCGATAATCTGATGCAGTTGGCCATGGCGAAATGGATTCGATGATGGTAATAAGAGTGTTCGACCAGCAGCGATGCTTTGGGAAAGGGGAAGATGGAGTCGGTTTTAGTACTATGCGCTTGACACATTAGAGTTATAAAAGTTCACGCTACCGACGATGAACCTCATAAAAGGACCCTGTTCCATGGTGCACGGTCGTCGGGCGAGTAATGGCCGATCGGAATAATAAAGTTGAGCGAGCGTAAATGCAATCTGTCAGATAATTCTCTTTGAGTGGTTAGACAACGATTCCAAAGCTTTCATTTAAAAAATAAACGTGCCAACTCGAAGGTTTTTTGAATTCTTTGCGGTACTAAAAGCAACACCTCCAAATATGATCATCTCACCGAAAATTCTTACTGCTAAATCAAGAAGCCTCTTCAATATGAAATTGCGAAATCGCAAATTGAAAATTAGTTTTTTTTGTTTTTTAACCACCAAAAAGGTTATAGACGGATAACGTAAAACTACGTAATATTAAATCAGAATGAGGACTCCTCTGAAGAGGCTCGCGAAGTGGGCCTTCCCGGCCATTCACTAGAAAAACTGAATTTTATGATGTGTTGGTGAATGGGTTCTGGTGAATTTTACTTATTCGCAAATAAAATAATTTAATTTGTTGTTATTATCTTTGATAAAATTAGCAAATCTTCAAAAAAATAGAAACACTGTTTTATATAGTTACTATAGCAACATTTCACAGCAACATGAGAGAAATACGCCTCGTATTTCGACAGCCATTTGCTTTCCTTAATTCCTTTCTCGTTATTAATACCCACATCCATAAAATATTCAAATATATCCTTTTTATCGAAAAACAACAATCAATGAAACATCGTTTCTTGAAATGGTTATCGCATCTTTATACGGAATCCAAGTGCTCCACAAATAACAATAAAAAACGCATATTTCTTAAAAGTAAAGAAAGAAGGAAAATGATTCACCCAGGAAATTGAATCCATTGTCTAAGAACCGAATCCTCCAGGTGTTCATGATCGTTATCATTCACTTACGAACGTCGTCGAGAAGAGCTACTACCTTACCCATTCAACGATAAGATATTCTTTTGTCTGCGATATCCTTTGTGAGGCATAAAAGTGATCTAATGTTAAATTTATGTCCGCTCTGTAGTACATACTTACCTAGGCACACATCATTTTGTGTAAAGTAAAATACCTGCAGATTAAGTAAGAATTTGAATTCCTCTGTATCTGTTCCTTGGGAGACAAAGGGTTAGCGAAAGAATGCTTAATTACGTTGATGATGCACTGTTATAACGGAGTGTTTTGAACCTTCATAAAATAAGAGGACTAGGAGGTTTCCTTCACCTTTATGGCTGCATAATACTGCACTGCAATGCATTTATTTCTGTTGACAGAGACAGATTAGCGCAGTAATCCCGTTTTTCCGTTTCGAAAGCATTTAATACTGCTGAAATCGATATTATTATGCTGTCCGTCATTTCGTTGCAACGTCGACTACTGGATTTAATCCAATATTTTATCTGTCGCACTCGAACAAGACGAGAGCGTGACTAATACTTAAAACTACGATATCGATTCTTCAGGAACAAAACTTTTAAAGGTCGAAGAAACCGTCAGCGAAAATCAAATACTAAATTATGCATAGCCGCCTATAAAAATGTTCGAAATCTTGCTTAATATGCCGTGAAATACACTTTCACCGCCTCGCCTTTAAATTACTAAAATTCCTTAAGTTTGTTCCCGGATAAAGCTCGCGAAGAGGTTTTCGAAGGAGGCTAATTCAGATTCTAAAGTCACAGTCATTAGGATTCTACAAAGAGAAAGGATCCGGAAGCAAATATTGTTCAGGCTTATTAAAATTTAATTGTAATTTTTATGCACTTTTAATTTATTAAAAGTTAAGTAAACAGCATTCCTAATTTTCGTTTCCAAGTCATCTCATCTCTACAACATATTTCTTAGACGCAGGTTTGGATCAAAATGTGTTTATCTTCCTCCCCAATCATCGACTCCTTGCAAAGACATATACATGCGTTAAATAAACTTTACTAAACAAAATCCTCCATTGTTAAAGCTCTTACGAATGAAATTCTTAAACTTCGGCCTTTTAAAATCTATTTAGCTACCTGTTTTCATTATATTTTTAAGCGCGACGTATTCAATTATGTAACTACAGTTGCGATGCGATGGAAGGAAAGAAAAATGAGTTTCCGTTTTCTCTGATAAAATATTCAAAGTACAAGACTTGTAACTTATACGTTAGGGAGGTCGTTCTTCGTGCATAATTAACAACAAAAAGCTGTTTTCCCCAGTATCTTGAATTCTGATTCGTATTTTACGGTAGATCTGAAAATCCTCCTTCACCTGAAGAATGTGTAAATAACTGGGTGGGTGGTAGTAGGTATTAATGTACCAGGTAACCTATACCGTAGAAACGGTAAAGTCAAACGCGGATATTTGGTTGCGTAATTTGCATAGAATTTTTCAATCGACATTTGACATATGAAACGCATTTTAAATTAAATGGGGGTGTTAACGCACACAACTGCAGGATGTGGACAAAAAGAATAATCCAAATATGATTGTTCAGCAAGCATGGTACAAGTTATGCTACCCTTCTGCTGGCAGCTGATGCCCTTACTTCTTCTATCCCCGATCTTCTTGGCCGACCTCCTCCCTTGACCGAACTGTATGTAAAATGATACGCTGAATCGATTTCCGAACGGGTTACCGTCCTATCTCTTCGGGTTCTGGCCCTAAAGGGCGCCAAAGTCGAAAATCAGATAAAATAGGGTCTTTTCGAAGGGCGATTAAACGGGTACCGGAAGACTCGTTCTCTCTAGGTCCTTATACTAGGGAAGAGCGCCATCGTGGGGGCCCTGCAGAGTCCGTAGCGGTTTCTAGTGCACCTAGCGTCGAAGCCTGCATTTTTCGCACGTAGAACGCAATTTTTTAGCAAAAAAAAAGACTTTAGCCCAAATCTGACAATTTTATCGAAGTCAGCGTGGTTATTAACATTTATAATCAAAATTTGAGCGAAACCGAACGACTTTCGCGGATCGTCAAAAATCGACATTTTTTCCATACTCTCACATACGCTGAAATTTTGGTTATATGTGTAATTGATGACGTTGAATACGATAAAATTGTCAGTTTTTTTTTTGGCGTTCTACGAGCGAAAAATGCAACCTTCAACGTTAGGCGCCTTATAGAGACTGCTCTGGGACTGATCTGGGATGTATACTTAGGATCTCTGGAAGGCAGGTTACATAAATAGACCCTACTTCTACGATGAATTTCAGCAAATGGCAATGTATAGTACGGAACCTAATTAATTAGAAATAATATAATCGTTCTATTGGTTAGGTTCTGCTCTACATATCGATATGTGGGAAGAGCTATCGTGGAAGCAACAGAATTGAGTTCCCTTCTTAGCTTTCAACAATTGACCATTATCTTGTTATAGTTTATTGAACATTTTCCTAATTTAATGGCAACCAATGCAACAAACGCAATAATCAAATCGCAATATTGCAGGGAAAAAAAATTGTTTAATATGTGCATCAGCCGATAACGGAAATTATGGACTCGTGTATTTGTTAATTAGCGATTAGCAAACGTACGTACGTAGTGTAGCAGATTATTCAGGCTCTATCAAATTAAACAGGTTACGTTTACCGAATCAATAGGTATACAATTGGCTTCGCAGCGAGTCACAACGACAAATACCGGCGGGCAAATATTGGTAACGCTACGTTGTAAGGTTATGTATAAACGTGCATGCGCGCTGATACTAGTGGTTGTTGTTAGATCGCATCGTACAAATTGTAGCAATTTCATTAATGCTATTAACGCCGTTTCTATTGGTTGGAAGACATAATTTCCTCTTCAAACATGCCGACTAGTTGGAGATAATTCGAATGCTATAGTTGCAATGGGTGTCTAATACATGCAGAATTTTTTATGTAGACGCATTAAAAGAACCAATTGTATAGCCACTCTGCCAGAATTTGAAGACAATTTTATCAATTACATCTTAAATAAACATCAATAATATTTTATTAACGTATGTCCAAAACCGTACCGGCTTATCAAATATCAAATTTCTAGCAAAGCAAGTAAGAGCAGGCTAGCCAATTACTTCCTCGCGTATTTCCCAAATCGTCCCAAACCGTCCACATTCGCGCTACAATACGATATAGCATTCTTCGAAAGAAAAATTACTTCACTAAATCACTTTCCCATTCCCCGCTCGCTAATTAATCGTGACCAACGTTAAATTTATATGCTCCTTCGCCTTCGTCGCAAATATTCTTCGATACCATCTCGTATTTACCTTTTTCCTCCATATACTACTCGAAATATCGGAGTTATAATTTCGTACTCTCATATCGTTGACCTAGTTAGCCGGACGGAGGTGATTTTCGTGCGTTTGATAAATTTGAACTGGGGCCGAGAAAAGGGCGCGACTAGCGAAAACGGCGACCTCCTAGCGTACAACTACGTAAGTGATATGGAGGAAAGGTGCGTGATAGCCGAACGAGTAAAGTATGTATGTTCCCCGTGAAAACTTTAGCACGTCAAACGATAACAGGTTTTGTAGCAACACTTATACCTTGAATATTTTAAGGAAGGACAAAGAGAGGAAACCGGAAAGGTCGTCGTCCATTATGGAATTCTAGAAATACAATTCTTACCAGATGTTTTGCGAGAAATTGCGTCGATCGAAGAGTGTACATTGCGAAATTCCGAAAACTTGAGAATATACTAAGGTTTTCAGCTGTACCGGAAGCAGCTGTTAAGTTTATTATTTTAAATAGAACACCCTATATATTGTTACAATTTTGAATTCCTAGTTCAATTTTAGGGTTCGTTTGATGTTGCTATTCTTAACCAGATTTAATATATTTACATTTGTATGTCCCGAATCCAGCCGAAAACCACTTTTCGAGCTGAAAAACATCTAATACAACCACAAGTCAATATGTAGATCTTATAAAGCAAACATGATGGAAAAAATAATTCCATAGGGATGGTCTACAGTTCAGGAATTTACTGGAAATGTTGTAAAATGCACGAATCTAAATTCGCGCGACCGTATTTATTGCGGTGGTGACAGCTATTGAGCGTTCTCTTGTTGTAACGTAGACGCTACCGGTCGTTCCATATTTATGATATTCCAGACACCTGCAGTTGAAGGCTATGGCGTGAGCAGCATATTCTAAATTTGGAAAAGCAGTTAACTCATGTATAATTAAAGTAATAGTTGTCCGCAAAAGTGTTTGTAGGTATTGTTTTAAAAAATGTTGAAATCATCTAGCGCCATGAAACATGTTTCTCACAACATCTTTATAAATATAAATTAGTATATTGCTCATAAAGGAACCACACAAAAGTCTACGTCGAAAGAAGTTCTATAAGATAAAACAGAAGCACAGAAGGTAGGTCTACTAAAGGTGACCTAGAAGAATCATGTTTGTATGTTTACAATAATGTTTACAGCAATAGAAATTAACGGAGAAATTAAGGAGTTAGTATTCACGTTAATACTAAGCTAGTTATATTTTGTTGCTAATGTGGCTAAACTGGCATATAAGCTAACGTAGCGACTATTTCTCGGAAATTCTGGCAGTTACGAAATCAATAATTGCGTAACAGAGTGACTACAAAATATGTTGTTTGGTTCGTGTTAATATCTGCATTCTTGAATAACAAATTAACGAAGAAAAATATGCAACTGATTGGCTGGTGTGCTTATAAAGTGGCTAGGTCGGCTTAGTAGATATAGAAAAATTTGTCGATAGATGGCTTCCTGTAATGCGTCGATCAATGGATAAAGAATCAGAATTCAAGATTCCGAATAGCGGTTCCAGATCTCAGGTTTAATGAATCCGGAACTTCGAGGTTTCGGATCGCGAATCGAGATCCGGATCTAAGGCTTCGGGTAACACCAAGATCCGAATAGTAAATTATCCAGATCCAAAATTATCCAAGGGAAGTCTCTTGAGTTCTAAGCAATGCTTGTCATAAGCTAGATGAAGGAAAAAATCGAGCTAAAAGCTATAATCATGGTTATCTCTACACTACATTCAAACGTGTTTGTTATATTCTTCTCGCCGTTAGATGGATAACATTTTTAACCACTTTCATACATCAACGCTTAAAAGAAACAGCCAATTCAAACACTCGCACAAGATCGATCCTAAAATCCGACCTTTATATACAAATACAATGCCCACATCCATCTAACGTTACATAATATCACCGTTAGAATATAGTAGTTACTTTATTTTGACGTTGACATACGCGGGGACATTACAATACGAGGGGGGAATATTATTGAGACAGTCGAAGTCGAGATAGAGTATTAAAACCGTCGATTTTTCAAACTCACGAGACGCAGATAAGGAGTTTATCTAAATAGCTTTTAGCGTTTCAATTTTTTCCCCAATTTTTTTCATTTCGATTATGGTTTTTTATGACGGGCGAGGTTTGGGGTCGAATTATCGACAGGCGTATTTTTCCTGGACGTAGCGCGACTTCAATGTCAATGCAATCAAGCAGCCGACGACGCCGTATAAAAGATAAATAAATCAAAATTCTAGCGGTTAAGCGGAGGAGGAAGCACGTGACATTTGAGGGGGCAACGGCACCGATAAGGCTGTGTAATTAAAATCGATAATTAACTTCTGAAGCGGCCGATAATTTACGATCTTTATGTTTTTGGAAGAATGATAAATTGAATTTTTTAATTGATTAATTCCATTAATTTAATTATCGAAGATTAATCACTGATTTTCAAACAATTAAATTGATACTTTTGGAATAAATCGTTTAAGAAAAACTTGTGAGCGTCTCAGATAAATTATAAAGCACGCTACAGACTAATGAATGGTCAATCTTCTATAATTAGATCGCATGGTGCAGATTATGAGTGACGACATCAATCCCAAATACAGCTTCGAAAAGAATCATCGAAAAGAAACGGAAATACCAGATAGTGACCAATGGAACAAAGGTCCATCTATTAAAATCGAATCTATCTGGTACACGGACGGCCTAAAGACAGAGACTGGAATCGGAGCCGGACTTTGTCTTTGTACGAGAAAAATATCTAGACACTAAACCAAAGCCAAAATAGCAGCAAACTTCCAGCAGTGATGAAAGCAATAGACTCCACATAGGCAAAGTCGAAACAGGTCTGCGATTCAATAAGCTGGAAAGCTGAACTAGGATGACCCTGGCCTGCATATCAGGACACGAAGACCATCAAAATAACGCGAACAGGCTTGTCATCTACTGACAAAATCCCGAGACACTCTGTAGCAATAGCATAAACGGTAGTTAAAGCAACTACTAAACTAGTACGAATTTCCCTCTTGCTGGATATTTTGTTCAACCATATATTAGACGACATTACAGTGACACAGCATTGTATTTGGGAATCAGACTTTACTTGCTATCCTTTCATCTCTATCTACTCGACAAGCATAACGCCGTCTCTACGTAAAATCTAATAATCAAAGATTGTAGGTAATTTGTTGTGGCGTATTACAAAGAGGGTCTCGGGTATCGGGAAAGGAAATGGGGCCGCAATACTACAGAAGGATAGGGTGCGAGAGAGGATGGGGGACCTCGATCCGTAGGGGGTGAGTTACGCTTATGATCGAACTTGGACAGGTTTGATTAATGACCGCTCCTAACCCTCGTTCGCCTGCATTAATTTTGATGCATGTAACATTAAAAACCGCATTATCCGCCGTGGCGCTGTCATCGGCACAAAGTGAACGCATCCGTCTGGACATGCTCGAATTGCCACCAATGACTGCGTTTCTTCCGAAGCGCTACTCCACTGTCTATAGCATAAAAGGGCGCTGTTGCAATCGCCGCGACGATGATCAATGTTTTTTCGCGATGTTCTCGACGAAATGCGCGATGTAGTCGGAGGGGTGTGTATAGGGAGAAGAGCAAATAAAATAAAAGATTTGCACACACAGCGAGGACTTCCATCCATTCCGGATGTATTTTCTCCAGAGTTGATGGCTCTGCGGAATCGTTATGAATTGCTCTGGAGGGGGTGATTAATGAAAATTTGATGGATCTTCAAGAAGAAGTAATATTTCAAGTGGTACGTTTGGTACGGTATATATGTATAGATTGTAGATGACGGGATGAGTAGGGCATTTTCTGTTAAGCCAAGAGATGAATTTGCATCTATTTTATTTATTTACATTACACGATTCGATCTATGTACAAAAAAATCTATAAAAGAAGTAAAGGATGTGGGAGCTTTATTTGTCCCAGAACTAAACTTCTCTGTGCATACAAGTTGTCAATAAAATAGAATGTAATAGATACATTCGTATTCTAACAGAGGTGATCAATCTGCTGGTGATCGGCGAGAAAAGAGGTTTGAAAACGTAAGTACTAAACGGGAAATTATAATACGAGCAACATATGAAATATTGTTCATTAGGGTTTAACGCTGATATAAATCGAGAAAGAGTAACGTTATCTTATTTATTTAATTATAAATATTATATATAACTCACTTACCTTATCTACAACTAGAATGATTGCTGAGAAGTTTGCAATATTAGGTATGTTTCCAGATTAATCTTGCTGAAGTGCATTTGTCGTGATGAAAAAAATATGAAAAAATACTCTCATCTCACAATTGACGCCATTTCGTTGAAACACTAACGTTTTAGTTAAAATTACTACAAAAATAGTTAAATTCAGTCCCTTGTACAAACCTAGACACCAGTTTGCCTCAACAATTTCAAAAACCAATTTTTGTGAATTTTTTTTCACTCTGATGGTAATTTTCAAAGCGAAAATTGATTACTTTCACCAAAAAAAAAAGGCAACAAGAAATAGAAATGAAGCAACTATCTTTTATTTTAATAATGAGTAAGACCTCCTCGTTTCTCAACCTCTCCCTAAACCATTACTGATCCAGCTCGGCTATGACGACGTGATAAAAATCGTTCTGCCAACCTCAAATCGAGAAAATAATATTGGAAGCCGGACCTGATGGCTCCAAATTAAACTTTGTTTCATCATTAAAGGCAACCGTTTTCCACTCATCTACGATTTCTCGATTCGAGTAGCCTTCTTGTCGAAGAGTTGGGATTTTTCCTCTTTCTTCTAAATATAAAGTTCTTCCACGATCCATACTGACCAACCAAGTACTGTCACAACTTGACAACTATTGTGGAACAACTCTTGGCTTGTTGCTAAACAACGTAGTTTTCATTTATTTTACGGAATCTTTGTTTATAACTTCCTCGAATTTTTCCACAACACACATACTCTTCATATAACTCGTAGCACATAGCAATGCGAGTAATTCTATATTTACATTAACATTCTACATATGCGAATATTGTCATAAAGAGTAAACATAAAAGACGTGGAGACAAAGCACCTTGGGTAGATAATTATCTACCCAAGGTGCTGCTTTTAGAATAAGGTAAATTTACCTTATTCAAAAAGCAGAAACACAAAGTACATAGAGCATGAATACATATTTACCTCATAAACAAGTCGACAATTTAATGCGGGAGTAAGGGTTTCCGAGAATCCCGCGCACATTGAAGCCATTCATTTTTCTTTACCTTGGTACATTTATTTGGTTTTTAATAAAGTCAACAAGGAAAATTAAAGTCTGTGCAAAGCTTTTTCGCAAAATCCTACGGATGGTGGTTTTCTGCGAATTTTTTCGATACAATTGTTAGGAAGAAGAGGGTAAAAAACATTTAATTATTTCTGATATGTACATTTACCTTTAACTCCTAAAGGATTTGCAAATTTTATGCAAATGTTTAACCTCTACAATGTTACGCTATAGCATCTAGCTCTCATGCGAAACCTGCTAGTACGCTGATATGGTGATAGAGTAGAATACCTGATCAAACTCTAACTTCTAAGCAACGCGAAAGACCAAAAACCGCTGATGTATTAGCGTGTACGAAGCTGATTCACTTCCCATCTACATACATTAAATATAATACATGTACACACACAGACACACCTCTAAGTACGTATTCGTAATACACAAACGCGATGCGGGTAGCTTGCGATATGGTATTGGCTGCAATTCAGTTAGCTTAACATGCATTCACCGTATCGTAGCGTTAGCTACCTACCGCAAATGTATGTGTGGTTATAAATATTTATCGTAGATCGGAAGACTGATAAATTACGGCGTGGACAGTTTAATAAGGGCGCAACGTGAACGAACCCCTTTCGCCTGTAATTCGTTATGAATTTCGCTTAATGAAGAATCGATAAAATGCACACACACACACACACGTATGGAACTTAGCGCGGGAGTACTCGGATCTTGATTTACGACGATGTTAGGTTCTCCTGGAAGTTGCATTGGTGAAAAAAGAATTTAATGAAGAACTGACGAATAATAGAGAAGATCTTCGAAATCTATTGTAAAGCTGTAGGGATCTGCGATTCTTGAGATATTCATTTCATTGCTTTGTTAAAGTTATTTAGTTATTTATTTAGTTTTTAGAATGTGTTGCGTCGAGTTAAATTATTGATTTTGCGAGCGAGCTATGGTTGCCTCTAAAAACTGCTGATAATGCGATGAGATAATCACCAGCACAGGACAGTGAGGGATAAAGCAAGGAGAGTCCTCCCTAAGTATTCAAGGAGGCAATATATTGGGTCAGCGAATAAGCGAGTTAATTTAACCCCTTTGTCTTTGCCTTTGAACTGATCACCGTCGTCAAGTGAACTGTGAGCCAGGGCTATCGCTACCACCAAGAGGATGAGAGGACGCTGTCCATTTCCCGCCATCGGACCGCACCCATCGTCATTCTAAGTCGCACATATTCTACATCCATTTCTCGTCAACCAAGCTAACGGAGGTTAAAGGTGTTAAAAGGTTATGGCATGCAGCTATGTCAAACTAAATATATCACACCCTTTTTTTTTACAAAACGGAAGTATTTCTTATCTAGTAACATAACGCAATTTGTTATATAATATTGGATATTACTGTTCGTATATTACTCAAGTTTGTTACAAAAGGAATTGTTTGTCCATTTGAAAAAAATAACGCACGCGTGTCCTCCTACGTTGACGCAACTTTCCTCCCGTCAAGCCCGCTCCAATTCCGAACATTTAACCTTCCGGATGGACAAATCGAAAAAGAAAGCCTTTCAACCATCTAGCCGGTCGCATTTCCTTACTTCGGGTGGTTTTTCTTCCATTCCTTTTCGGACGAACTGACAGTAAAGGTAAATTAAATTAGAGAATCAGGCCAAGCGTCAATTGATATATCCGTATAGCTGTTCGCGCGGAATATATGTATGAGAGAGCAGGAATTCCATAGGCCTGCTTTGAAAGCGACGAAAATTTCCTCTTTCATGAATTGAAAGCGCTCGTTTGTTTTCTACTTTATACTTACACTGTACACACTTTACCAATCTTACGCCATCAGCCGCACACATTGCCGTTGGTTGTTTCTTTTATAAACGAATATTAATGACTCTATTAGGAGCCGTTCGCTCTTTATCAGCACCAGACAGACGCTGGCAACCGACATGTGAACGTCGGACGGTTGGCAGCGCTGCGTACCCGTAGTTGTCGTCGTCTTCATCGCCATCATCGTGGTTGGGTTACAAAATGAGCGCGGTGAAGATTGACAATCGGGTAATTAATGTTTTGGAGCGTTAGTGTAAGAAGACGACGAGGAAGGGAAGGAGAAGGAGACGTAAGAGGAAATAGAAGCAAAAAATAGGTGGTGTAATTAAGTGGGAATGCTCGAAAATAAATAAAGCAAAACGAGATGAAACGCAACAGAAGAAGAATTCTCTTCGTTGGGAGTTTCAAAGGATGGAACCTTACAAATTGAATTTGTGTATACGGCTACTTTGATCAACGGTTCTCTATATAAAAAGAGTTCGTTATTATCATACTAGCCGCCCGAATTTAAAGGAAACAGTTTCCCGGTTTGTTTCCTGGTTTCTCAAAAATAATTAAATGTAATTAATGAAGTAAAATTCATGTTGATCGTAGTACGTCCGCTAGGATGCCAATATATGAATTCATGAAAAAAATTGTTCGTTAGTTATAAACTTTAACTCTAGGCTAAACGAAAAAGGTACCTAAAGCCAATAAAAGGACAAGGGAATTTTTTACATTTCGAAGAAAGCCCTCTTTGCAATGTAACTTTGTGAAAAATTAGGCTACAATATATATTGAAGGAAATAGATATCTCTACGTTTAAGCAATTAAGAACAAATTTATTATGTGCAAACAATGCAAAATTCACCGCATGAGATATTGATAAATGTAAGAGAGAACAAATGGCCAATGTTACTTCCTTGTGGAAGACTTGAGGAGAATAGGAGGGCCTATGGCATGCTATGTACAAGTTCTAAATTACTACTTTTAGGAGTTCGCCGAAAACAAAGATATATTAACCATAAGAGCTGTTTTTTTTTTTAAATCTTAACAAGTATAATTTAATGAAGCCCAAATACATTCAAAGGGAAAACCTATTTCAAATTTTAACGAAAATATAAAATAGCGAAGCAATTTATGTCAGCAATATTGTAAATTTCTAGTTCTCAACAGTATCGCAAGGATCATCAAGAGTATCAAATGATTATAATTATTACGTGTACTTTCATTTAGCCGAAATGCCAAAATCTTTCCAAAACCTGTACGTGTTAACACTCACTATATTAATTGCCTACCGTTTGTATCGCGTTACAAATAATTCCGACGCCGATAATTTACTGCGGTCAAAACAAATCTTCCCCGTTACCGAGCGGTTACAACCGTATACGATTTCATCCTTTCCATGTTGTTTATACCGCCAAGACCGGGAAGAAGGTATCGAACAAACACACTCTTGGTACACGCCACCTACCATTACAGGTACCCCCCTACGCGGATATACAAGGATTGATGTACGTAGGGGCGCATCGACGTCGGCAGGAGGTAAGAACAACCTTCCCCCCACCTCCGATATTAATTACACGCGGGCACACGGCATCGGCGTACCGATCACGTAACTTCCTCGCGTTCAAGGTAACCCTACGGCTGCGCGCTGTTTATCGCCCCGTCAAATCTTTCCGTTTCATCCCCCGAACGAACGCGAACCAATATTATCGAATACATCATCGCGATGGGCTTAGACGTCATCCGGTTACGCGTCGCTTTCATGCGACGTTCGTGAATTACCGATGCATCAGTTTTAAGGTTCCAAATATGTTTATTTTGGATTAAAAATTATAGAAATGAATGGAAATTTTGTTTGTTGTTTGTCGAAGTGAGATTTGAACCGGTGATGGAGTTGATTAAAGTTTATTAATAGTTCAACGTTCTCCCACAATTTTAACCATTGTAAACAATAAAAATACGATACTGAAAACGCAATTTATGCAAATTATGATAGCATAGCCTTTCTGTATTATTACTAAACCCAAACTTCAAATGGAAACTTTAGGCAATAACTGGCTTTAGCAACATCCGCAATATATGCGCACAACAACTATTATCCTACCGGAAGAACTTCCAGTTTCATCTTACGTCCAAAGGAATTATTCGCAAAGCTAATTATGCACGGTTCAAAAATTTCAGGTCCTTTCCTCCTTTCGCCGCGTTCTAAAACCCTTTGTGCAGCAGCCTCTCGATTTAGGGGGATAGTACCAGCTACCAGGCCACCCTTTCAAACTTCGATCGCCCACATCGCAGGCTATCCCGTGCAACGGGGGTGGCGAGACAAGTAATGGTACGGATTCCTTGCCCCTCCTTATATTTTAATTTTCTTAAGTACGCGCTTTGCTCTAACCCCCTTCTTCGGGAATCTCGTACCCTTAACGAAAGCTCGAAATCTGTTTACAAATTTATCCGGAGTGCGGTGCACAATTAATAACGAGCGGCGTATTAGGGTATATGCGAACGTATTTAATCGTAGGGGGTGAAATTAAATAAGATTGGACGTGGTATTAGTACCGGATGACTTTTGTCTTAACGTTATACAGTGTGTTTTATCTCTAACGACCTCTAAGAATCATGGTACTCACAAGCTAAAGTATTTTAGAATGTTTTTCATAATGTTATCGTGCGGTGGTAAAATTAACAGTAATTTAGACGAAAAGGTCGCGAGGTATTCAATGTGACTTAGCGGAAAACAAATGGCCGTATGGCCGCTATTCACGAGGTAACACAAGATCACTAGGAAGCAGTGGGCTGCAAATCTCTTACCATGTGAGGCTCTTAATTAGGAAAGATGACGAACCCAGATTCGCTTTACATCATTCGGATAACAAAGGTTTAGTGTGAAGGGGGCGTTGAGAAAGGTATCTTGAAAGAAACATGGCTCTACGTATGTCAGTTGGTTACGGTTTGGAGTGGAATATCATTAAACTGCCGCACCCAACTGATGGTTTTGAGAAATCAGATAGATAATTGTGCTAGTTGCATGCGCGCCCCCATAAAGCCCGCATAGTAAACGACGTCTTTGTTATTAATAATATTGAATGAATGATACGGCCTCCTAATTCACAAACAGCAGTTGCATCCAAGATCTTTGGGACAAACTTAATCGACGGTTGCGATCTCGCCGTCGCCCTCCCATTGCATAATTTATGTATTCCTCTGTGTAGTAACTCTAGGTTCGCTGATGGGTACCGCTGAATCTTCCTTCATTAAGCCTTCTTCTAATCGTCCCTCCAGAAATTGCTGCATCTAAAGCCGCTGCTAGGGCTACGCTGTAAACTATATACATACGTAATTCATATTCATATTCTCGCAATATTTTTTTTAACCCATATCCACGAATAATCAAAAAGAAAGCATTAATTAAAATTCCCCCGACCTTTTTCCCCAAAAAACTACTCCACTGATTCATTACAGCGACTCGAAATAAACAAATTAATACCCAGACGTGCACTAATTTAAGATGGGTCGTAACATTTTTCACGGATGCAATTATGTACGGCGGGACCGTGACGATGAATTTAGGCCGTGCACTGAAACGGTTACGCTGACACAATAGACCAATTTAGATACTCGAATGAAGTGCATAGACGCCCAGTAAGAAGATGTTATTGAAATCGCTTTACAAACATTAGTCGGCGTTGGTTTACCAAACGGAAGTTAAAAAGTTCAATTTATCGTTTGCATAGACGATATGATTGTACTATTGGTGATTATGATGTTTTCAGTAGCAGAAATGGAGTAATATGTCAATCTATTTAATTCAATTGCAGCGTATTACATATAAAAGCATTGTTGGTGGAATTTCGATGCACGCAGCATTGTATTTTTGTAAATGATGATCGGGTTTTCATGACTAACTGCGAGTTAATTCAAGCGACTCCGTACAAAACATGTTTACCAGCATGTTCTAATCAAAACCATGCACCTTGTGGAGCGCGCCAAAGTTCTTAAAATAAAGGTATTTAAGAGACCAGCGCTGAATTTTCTCTATTATAAACAGAAGAGAATGCGCCTCGCGATATCTAGATATCGGCGTTCTTTTTTTGAGCAGATGAATGTGAAATAAGGTGATCAACAGTGGTAAATGCTTTTCAAGAATAGTTGCAGCTAGTATAATTCCTGTTCCAAAAAGTAGCTGCGCAGCAAAATTGATTGTAAATGCCATTTGAAGGCAAATGGAAAAAAAAATTGAAAGATGCCCAAAATAGGTAAAACTGCAAATAGAGAGGGTGCAAGGTGCAAGGAAGAAACCGATGTTGACAACATCCAGACAAATGAAAGACAACTTCAAATCGCTTGTAGCACTGTCATTGTTAGAAGAAGATTAGCTAATGCTAACTTCAGTGGTGCAAGTCTATGCTTTACTAACGAAACGTAATATCCACAACTACATTTCGCCAACAACGTGTTTCTAGATGGAGTAATATTTTGTGATGTAGTTGTCTTTGATTCTAAGCAGGCCACCGTGGTATGGGAATGTTCTTTTTTTAAGGTGTAAGCCATAACCAAAAAAATAATGCTAAACTTCCTCATGGGCAAACGCAACAAAAGAAGAGAAAAAAATACACTACCCACGGAGATGTTTCTGTCTACCCGGCGTCATCAGCATTTTCTGATGTGTTTTGTAAGTCATATTTACGTATACATATCACGGATCGGCACAAATATTCTACGATGTGTGCCATTGAAATATGGATCTTCTCTACAAGACAATGATTCTAAGCATGGGAGCAAGGCAAATAAGCGATGGTTTGGAGAAAATAAGGCTAAGGTTTTGGTGCGGCCTACCCAATCTCCTGACTTGTGGACAGATATAAAAATAGCTGTTTTCTGAAGTCATCCGAATGTTGCCAGCAATTAGTCCACACAATGTTACATCCTGGTCAAGGTGTTACTGTGAATAAAGAAAATGTGACAAAATATTAACTAGATTCTAAATAAAATTTATTGTTTAGTCATTGTACTTTTTTAATGCTGCTATTCTACAAAACAACTTCAAAGTCAACGTAAATTAGACCAACTTTAAGAAGCTTTTGTTAGTAAAGCTGCAGTTTGAGGACTTATTTAACTGATTCGCAATTAACATTACGTACAGCTGAACTTATTTTTCTGGTGCTTATTCTCGGATTATTTTCCACTACTTGCAAGCAACTTCTTCGTTTGCAACAGTCCGGCAACCCCACTATTATCTTTCGCTTTTCTGGAACAGCCATCTTCTCCTAAACGCCTATGCACGTCAATAAATATTCTAACATTAAGAATATCACCCCCTCGATAGACACGTTGAGCTATAATCATGCCCCTGTGTTCTTAAAAAAATGTAGAGAGGGCATTTTTAAAGGTAAGTTTAAAAAACGACAAACAACCGAATCAAATAAAAACGACAATTACAATATTAATTGGACATGTGCCATAATTTTCACACAATTTTCCAAAAAACATGGAGGATCCTGTACCTTGCTTGCGGACATTAGTGTATAACATTTTATGTGCGCGAGGTGCTATGCATTGTAGTTTTTTCAATATCGCCTAGTATTGTTTTCTGTTAATTAAATAAGTGATAAGGGAAATAGCGCATATTTTATACAAGCCTTATTAGAAGTTGATGTCCTTCTAATGGTCGCTAGTTACAAAATGAATTTTCCCAAATTCGTTGTACTGAATGACATCGTACAAATTTTTTTATAATTTTTTTGATCAGACATGGGATTTGGAAGCTTTCCTCGAACATCAATATATCTACGAGGTTCCCTTTTGAAGTTATTTACCATCTTTTAAAAAGAAAATAGATCTAACACCAGTATGAATAGCAAAACGCAGATGCCATAAACGACAGAAGTTAAATAAAGTAAAATATTTCTTTAACCTTCTTCAAATATACAACGACATTTGTACATTTCATTAAAGAGAACCTAAATTCCCAGATTCACTCTAATACTGTATTCATAAACTGAGAAAATAAACAAAACTACGAAGTTTATTTCTTCAGAACGTTATTATTAATTGCGGATACGCATCCATTCACAAGGTTATTTTAGTTGAACTACCGATTATTTGCGAAACCATTAGTAAACCAGACAATATGTCAATATCCGCTGGACGTAAATATATTTTACTCGCCTATTACAGGACTAACAGTTGTATATTCGTCGTAAAATACAAGAATATGCGGTACGCGTTTTCTATTTATAGCCGCTACTGTATTTATGTGCACACACAAAAGTTAAATATAAGAAAACATATGTACATAGATCAACCGTATATTAGGAATGAGTTGACAATTTATATTTAGATGATCCGTGAAATAAAATCAACAATAAATAGATTTGAAAGGACAGAAAGGAAGACACCTCTAAAGGAGGTGCTTTAAAATTTAAAGGGAAGACCACTCACCAGCCAAGGTGAAAACACTGTCCAGCAGACCGGTCACAACACACTTAAAGGTGCCGCAACCCTCGGGACTCAAATAGTTTACACTCTCATCGCACACTCTATTAAATACTCTATTATGCTCTTGTTGTTTTGGAGCTAGCACAAAGTCACTGTATACTATGTTTTTAAAGTTTCTTTCGACTTACACCAACGATCAAAAAAGAATGTTTTCCGGTAATAATTTAGTGTAATTTAAGTTTTTAAAGTCTCCGAATTAAACAAAAAAATAATAATAATAAGGAAGAACAATTTCACCCGAATATTTTCGAAAATTTAAGCGATCTCAATTGCGTCAATTGTCCGAGATTTTGTCTTTTAACCCGCCAGATTAAGATCCAAATTCTTCATTTCAAACATGATATACGTCGATTTCGACTCTAAACGGATTATCTTTTAATGATTTCCTTAAAAGTCATCAATCTATCTATCTATCGTTTTCGAATGGATATGACAAAAACGCTGCTTATTTACAATATACGGGCAGCGACGCTGCCTATTACCGTTACTACTAACTGCATTATTATATTATGTATGTATGTATGGTTATATACGGCGGGTGGTGCAATGTAATGGTACGTCTTTTCGCATTGACAACTCGCAGTTAACTGTTCACAGTTCACTACTGCCGTTCCTAAACGACCCACTCTCTGATGTCGTCCGGGTCGATTCGCGCAGACCCAGTTCTAACGCGATAGGCCGCAGGCTGCGCCCCCTGGCGGAAAACGCCGTCGCTAGACGCGTTAGGACGATGTTCGGCGGCCGCGCCGCGGCGCTGGTGTCTCCTGGTTGTTAATGTGTACTGTGTACTAGTTAAACGGAAAGGATTTTTGAAAATATTGCGAATGGATTTGATTCGGGGGTTTCCTGGTTTTATTCTTATTTTTAATTTTTTTTTTTTACAAAAAATGAATCAAGTTAAAAATAAAGTAAAATGATGATATATCTTGGATTTTAAATAAAAAATACATGCAGAAAACTTATCGAAGACTTGTTAAGTACTTTCAGAGAGACTAATGCAAACAACATGCGATTTACTTGCAGCGGTGCTAACACATTTTAATGAAAATGACTCTTCAGGTCGTTTGGTATTCGAGTAGTCGTACCAAAAAATAAAAGAATTAATTTAAAAAATTTACATTGTTTATTCAAAAAAAAATTAAAAAATTTGAATGGCATTATAGTTAATGGCAATAACAACACAATACACAAGCATAGACTATATTGTTAAAAATGGGGCCCCCGAGAATAGATTAAAGCGAATATTAATTATATTAAAGTATTAACATTTTTATCAAAAAGAATATATATGGTTTAAAAGACTCAGAGCAAAAGGTTTAAAATAAATATGAATGTGAAAATAAACAAAAACACAAAAGTGACTTGGGTGCGGTCTGTTGGCGGAAAACCGACAGCGTATTCTCATTCTCCTGGTGGCGGGAAGGGCCTAGGCTCGCGCCTCTTCTGTTGGTGGTGGCCAGCTCTACTTTATATTATATTTGAACACCGCCTTGCTGAATAGGTGCTGTAAAAAGAAAAGATTTTATTATGGATTTGCCAAGGAGATACTTTTTGTAGAAGTTTTTGCTAGCTTTAAACAATTGTAATTTTTGAAGGAGATGAATTTCTTGTTTATTTTTAGGTCAATAATGCAGAGAAAAATTTCCTGAAAATTGGACTTAGGAGAAAGCCAAACGCATTGTTGCATTTACCCCATTAGCAAATATAAAAGATAAATACTAATTGCAACATTAAACACCCTCCAGATTCATTCCTTAATCAATATTTGCATCCCAATAATGCAAGCTTATATACCCACAATATTCAGATCTTTTAAGAGAAGTTCAGAATATCCGCCTCCACAAAATTCAAACAACGTTTACAAGAACACCTTCTCGTAACTGGAAGCATTACCTTTAACTGAAATTTAGCACAGCGTCGGATCGTTTTTGTTTCGGCGAAACAAGTTCTTTCCAAGAAAAGTGTTGGCGTCGTGTAAAAACAAAGTTTCTACTTTTCGCAATCAAGCTTCTACTTCCTGCCTCCGTTGCTTGTCGCGTAGTTGTATTTCGGGGCTGGGGATTCGTCGATAATGACGCCGGTAAATGGGGCTAATGAATTACTTCACTTCGATACTGAAAGACGCGACGAGCTTATAGTGCAAGTTATATTTTCTCTTGCTCTTTCTTTCTAATTTTAGATCAGGGTTCAGCTTTGATTGTAGAGCAAGATACATGTATACTGGAGCAGTAAGTGGGATATTCTTACGATATAGAAGATTTTAAAGGTTAAAGAATTATTGGATGTTAGATTAAATGGAATGACGTGAGAACTTTTTCTTTCCAAAATATTTATGCCTAGTTACATAATCATGAAAGAAACTGTTTCTTTTAAAATAATCCTCATTACGCTTAACATACCTCAACATTTTTAAAATATAAAGACTAGCCAATGTAAGTACACGCAATTTTCTAAAGAGTCGGCCAAAAGAGATGCTTTTTTTGAAGTTACATACTTTAGACTAGATGTTTGGTAAAAGGTCACTGCAGTTACCCTGTATATTATTTATTTTTCCATCTTAACACTCCGATGGCACTGACACGATGCAAACAGAAATAAAAGAAAAAGCAGCGAACAAGAAAGATGGAAAGTAGGAAAGGAAAACAAACGGGTAGCGGATTTAATTTGCATGTAAAGTCCCCGACAGCCGCCCCGTCCCTGCGCGGCGTGCTTCGCCGCGCAAAACTTTCGGTTATCTTACGGGCGGCAGGCAGGCGGCGGTGACGGAATGCGAGCGACCAGCTGCCGGAATCAGACTCCGGTTCGTTTACCTGCTGTGTGCTTTTTAATTATTTAAATGAATGTTTTATTCTTCTGCATTATACATGTCGCAGATGGAACGAATTGTAAGGTAGACGGACGGAGCGGAGAGGGTGTAGCAGTTGCGGATAGTGAAGCTAGAAGGCCGGCGAATATTTTTCACCCACCTTAAAGAGGAATTTTTAGTTTTGTAGCTGACGAAAAAGGAGAAAAATATGATCCGCTCAAGGGAAATATGATTCATTTCGTACAGTGTGGTTTTCCCGGGGTTCATGATCTAACGCAATTTACGCATTGATTCAGCCATTTTTCATTAACCCTTACCTTGCAAAACAGATATCGAGAGATATTACCAGCATTGCACCGCCTCGTAAATCTGCAATCATAAACAATTAAAAATTAATACAACCTCGATGTCTAATCTAAGTAAATTAAATAGATACACTTTTTCAATAATAATATCACTACAATACTGCATTGTACTTTATTAATTATTAATTCTGTCAGGTTGATTTGTGTGTGATATTACGTTTAAAACATGTATAGCATACATATGGAAAAGCAATTTTGAAGCTTTGAAAATAAAATAAATACACGTGTGCATTGAAATCTATTAAAAATAAAAATTTTTGATGATTCATAGATTGTTTACAAATAACATAAATAACACTGAAACACAGCAACACATCAAATATGGATGGAAATGAAACAATTTCGTTTATTTATTTAAAATACTACTTTTTCAAATGTTTCTCTTTCGAAATTGAACGGAATATGCGTAGTGCAATAATTGTGTTTATTTTAAGTTTCCGTTGGTGTCTATCTCCAATCAAATTATAACTGCTAGAACAATAATAATGGAAGGAGGTTTTGTTTGCATATGCCGTGTAATGTTTTGCGAAGAGGAAAATTGCGGAAATGTATGATTTTTTGAAATTACTTTAGATTAAATTTAGGGTCCGCGGTACCCAATGCGGGGATAGCTTTTTCATGCCCAAATCTTCAACCAACCGAGCAGTTTCCTTAATTTCATGCGTCCCGGTACCTTTTCCCGTCAAATCCAATAATAAGGCACAATTCCCAGGCATTCATTTTCGAACTGCAAAGCATAAACTTCCTCCCACTAATGTACCCAGGCGCCTATACGTTCGCAAATTCTTCCGTTTACGACTGTACCCAGTTCGGCATTAACTACGAGTACCGTCGAACGTTGAAATATAACGGAACGCTAGTTTTTACGACTTTGTATTTAATTTCGCTCACGCGTTCGTGGCGGGCACCCTTAGAAGCAACCAGAGCAGCGCGGTAAATGTGGAAGGAACAACGGGGTCGAAGGGGAGAAGCTCTGAAACCGTAGCGGTATCAACAGCGCGGAGTAGTAGGGCTGGAATTACTTTTACACGCGGTTTCATCTACCTGATCTCATGCCTCTAATTCGGCCGAACTTCCGGGAACCGTTCGAAACGCTGGCGGTGGCGGCGTACGGGCGCGGATTTTAAGAGGAAACTTCTTTGCTTTATAGTTATTGTAGCGCTTTTATGTACCACTTAAAGACGCTTAATGAACCGAGATTATTTTCTCTCCGCCGCTCTCACTCGATACGGTGAAAGAATACACGACGGAAATTATTTTAGCGCTTCCGAAGATATTTATCCGATGAAATATTCTAGTTGTACCGCTTAAACAAGCTTCACGCTGACGAAATAGAATTTTCGAAATCGCATCCAAATATACAGCGTGTATATCTAGCGCGCGCGGTTGGAAAATAATTCCTTTCCTGAGCAGTTTAGAGAAAGAGGTTTCAAATAAAACATATTCGAAGGCCAAGTATATAAGGTATTAAATTTCCGCTACATACAGTCACATCCTGTATACTGCTGCGCTTCTGAATGCCTCCTTCTAGTTGAGGTCGATTTTCTTCAAGATATCTTACATTTACCCAGTTTATTTTCTGAGGCAGTTGAGATAATTTCAAATTTTTTCTGACGCCCGATATCTTCAATGCACCGTATGCTAGAGTGGTGATTCAAAATTTATCGAATCTGCCTGTTATTGTTATTGGAAAACTGCTACAAATCTTAAATGAACTTTAAGTGTAATCGATCGAAATTGCGGGCACACCCAGCCATAACCAGCTACAATTTCTTTATTTTCCCATCAGGTCATCATCACCATTATAAGCATCATCTAGAGGCATCAGATTTAATGAATACATTCCCAGTACAGTTCGCCCGTCGGCCGTGGTCAAATGTATTAATTACGTGACAACAAGTACTGCGGAATTCCACTTGAATCCGATAAATAATCCAATATATCCCATTTAAATGCGATTGCCCAGTTAATTCTGAACACTCTCTATATCCCATCTCTATACGTAACATCGTCGAAATCACGATGCTACCCAAAACGCGACCAAGAGTAATTCCCAAATTATTCATTACATTTTATTCGACAGGGCGCAGAAGTGAAAGGGGACCAAATATTCGCAGCGTTTCCGTGGGAGAAAGAGATAGGTTGTGGATAGAGCGGCGGGGAAGAGGCTAATAGGGAAAGCAACAGTGGTCGAGGAAAGAACGATGTTTTAGTAATGAGATGGGGAATTGCGAAACAAGAGCGCCCCCTGCCTGCTCGGACCAAAGTTATACTGATTAATGGTCACCGTTTTCCGTCGCCTACTGGATTTGAATTCATCAGGCGGCCCGCTATTCATTACTGTCTGAGTTTCCCCCGCCCCTTCCCTAAGCTACCTAGTAACGTGGAGCCTGCTAAACGTTGTCTATATAGGAGCCGCGTTACGTCGTTGTTGTTGACCGAGAATGGTGGCTGGCTGCTCACCCGTTACAAGATATCACCCTCCTCCAATAAATTAGCTTGCAAATTATTCCCTCCTGCGTATCAGACCAATTAATGTAGTTTTAAGGACGCGACGGAGAAGGCGGATGATATTCTCCTGGAAAACGTCAAGCGGTTAAATTTGGCAATAATTACCGTTCGACTAGATTTAGGCTGAAATTTCCAAGTTAACGGTACAACTTGCTGTCATATTCTAGCTATTATATGAAGCCAATTAATGTACACAATTCAAGATGGCTTCCACAAGACTACTGCGTGAGAGTAGAAGTAAAATTTTCATTTATCTTCGAAGATTAGAACAAAATTACATTTTATGAAGCTGTATAGTTATTCTAAGTTTAAAATTATGCACAGGTTTGGTTGTTAGTTGAAAATATCAACTGTTTAGCCTAGTTTATTTGAGGTTACGAATGTAAAATTATTGAATTTCATGCTTTGTGTAATGCTGAAATAAAAATGTTTTTTTTTAGTTATAACGGCCATAATAAACAAGATATAAATATACACGATGTTTATATTATTAAACATCCTGTAGAAGTCATTGTAATTCATTTTTGCGAAAAATCTACACTAATTAAGAACTTCAAACCAAATTCATTAGTACAATGTTGCCATTTTATTCGAAATTCAACAAAAATCGAATGGAAAAACATATCAACTCTCGCTCATTCACATACTTAAGAACTCTTTGGCGAAATTGAATCATTTAAGACAATTTCCACGTTTCGCATACGACGCGCACAAAACCCCCTGACCGAACTCGAATATCTACGAGTAACTTTTCCGCACCGACATAAAACGGAAGTGGATGGACTCGGAAATTCACGCGCCCCTTTGCATAATAGAATTTAGACCGAACGAATGGCCTAACTAACAAGGAAATGGAGTGACCATTGTTGCTCTAAGCGTTGCGAATTCGACGCGAATCGGGAAGAAAGTTGAGAGAGAGTTAGACAATCTCCCGTCCGTTCGTGAAATTTCCCATATTCCTAACGCCGCTCCCTACGTTCCAGAATTACCTTTCTCTGAAGAATCGACACAATTTTCTTAGCAAATGTGCTATAAAAATTTATGCCTTTCCGATTTTAACTGGCTTCCCGACGAGAGCTCAATAGAGTATAAAAGTTCGTGAAGGGATGTTGGGCAAAAGAAAAAGGTACCATTCACCGAAGGAGGGTGCAGCGGGATGAGAAAAAACTTTTCTTGTGATATTAGGAAGTTGTCGACGTTCGAAAATGCGCTATAACGAAATGCTGTAATTAAGACCTAAATGAGCAAGGCTTCGAAAGATTTAAATGGAAAAATGGAGCTAGTGCTAAACTTGAAACCCACACTTATGACCAAACATAAACTGAAATCGTTGGTAGAATAAGAAAGAATAGAGAGAACGCCACTCCGCATGACGCTACCTTGGATGATTATTTCGCCATTCAAAGTAAGAAAGACGTTATTTTTATTAATTGCCACAGTCCTTAAAGGTTTTTCCCTATATTACTTTTAATGTCTAGATCTTTCTATCTCTGTCCCATACCGAATATATCTAGTCTATATACGTCCATGGTTGAATGCATATTTCATCATTCGAAAGCTTCATTAGGCGAGCTGTAATCTGCTATACAAACAAAGCGCAAATACACATCCCCACGTACAATCATCATTCACCAAACGATGCACCACCATCGAAAAAATTAACGTTGTCCCACTGAAAAACGAACGTTCCAACGCGATCGGAGAGGATCGGAATCGATACGACAAGCGTAATGAATTTCGACCATCGATATGAGTTGCATCGGTGGTCGCGATAAAGCGCAACCGACCGTGAAATTGGGGAACTGCACCGCACAACGATGCATCAGCACGGGAGTGTCGAAGAATATATCTCCTGACCGTCCCCCGCGCTCGTTTTTTTGCCCGTTTCGATCGAATATCGAGTACGTAATGTATTGTATTGACGCAACACACACATCATAGAGGAATAAATAAGACAAGCCGGACTTCAAACAAGGGGGAAAGGCACTTCGTAGCTATGGCGGCGTCCGAATTACTGGATCGTGTAACGCAATAAAGAATGGCTAAATCTTTTCGATATAAAGTGGTTTAGCGGTGCCAAATTTGATTTACGGATGTGTCGCGTAAGTTGGAGGAGAATAAGTTCTGTCAGTTCATGCTTTTGAGGGAGGAAGAGAGGCAATTTTAAAATTCCATTCGATTATACGAAGTTCATATAGTTACTTCGTATATTAATAAGGAGACCTAACAAACCGTGCTTGCTTATAAGAGAAAGTTTTGTCAATCCGCCCTTTTGGAGGTTTAAAATTTGAGCCAATATTAAGTTACCAACTGAAGACTACTGTTGATTGAATTACTTATTAAATTAAATAAAACATCTAACACGTATACGTCATAGAAAGTTAACGCATTACTTCTAAATTATTTCCTACAAGAATTCTTAAAGCTCTCTTTCGCTTTTTCTTTTCTGTTTGCGAGGCGAGTCCCGAATGTCTCATAAAAAGCACATTCAAAAATTTTCAGAATTAGCGATGATTTCGCGAAATAAAACGAAATTGATAATCTTGCACAAAACCTGGTTCACTGAAGATATTAAATACGTAGAAACACTTAGTTATCAACAGTAATGTTACATATGTATTTTAGATTGGACGTTGAAGCAAATTTCACAATAACATAGTAACTTTGTACGTGAAAATAATTTGTTAGGTGCAGCAACCAAGCCAATAATCACAAAGTCAAGCAAATTCAATTTACGAAAGCGCCTGATAGAAAAAGTGAAGACGATACAATCCTGGAAATTGTAAAAAGCAAAAAAAACTCGGAGCAAAGGTACACCGAGGGCGAGGATCTATAGCGAAAAGTGTTATCTCGCCGAACAGGTTGTCTATTGATACCGGAAGCCCGTACCCAGGAGGTTTAGCTAGAATGCGAACCCGACGTTCACGATCGAAGGTTGGTACTGCTTCGACTACTAGTACTACTACTAGTGCCGCTTCTGCTTCGGATTCCGCAGACCCTCCGCATGGGTGAGACGCGATAAATATTATATTGACGGCGTTGCTTGTGTAACTTTAATCGTAATCTAGTCGATGCACGTAATAAACCACCTACAAAAGGTTTTAAAACTTTCAATGTGAAACTCTCGAAAGGCTCGCTTGCACTGTGAATTTACCACTGAACCAGTCTACAAATTATTAATGTTAATGTAACCCTTATTGCATATTGTTAATATGCGACGAAAAGGATTTTATTTATCCTTGAATTTACACGGAAATGTATGAAAATTGGACTTTTTTAATGAACATGTGTGACATATTCTTATATAACCGTGTATACGAGGATGGTATGCAAAGTAGCCGTGTTTGGAGACAGATGGCGCTTTTTGTCGAAATTTACGTTACTGATTGTGAGTGCTATTCGTTAATTGAGATTCATCGACGAGTGTTTGATGAGGAGCAGCTAGTCGACCATATTTATGGTTGGTTATAAGGCCAAACACTACAAACGACACCCGACAAAAAATTCCTGATTTAATAAAAATTTGCTGTACGAGCGAAAGCGTAAATCCAGCCACGTTACGGCATTATCAGAAAGCGAATTGTACGCATATATCTCAATTAAAGCGGGTGCCGCATAATGATATCTGTCTTGTCGCATTTATTCAGCTATTTATGTATATTGTCGCGGTGTGAAATGGCGCGAAGGGGCATTCATTCGACGCTATATAGCGATATAGCCGCCCCGCCAGCTGTAGCCTCCACCATACTGGCTGGCTGCGGCTGGGGGCTTGTTGGCAATATGCAGCGTCGGGCGAAATACTACTACGATCGCATAGCCGATCGCCCCGCTTCATCTTCCCGTCTCTCTTCCTCGCCCTGTTGGAATCGCGTATTCCGTCCGTATATAGGAAGCAGACAACGGACATGCATGCACTAGTTATTCCGATAAAAGTGACACGTAATGGAGAAGCGGTCACAATTTCATCGTTATCGTTCGTTTTATGGGATCTTAGCGAGCGACCCGTCCCGAACGTACGACCGGCAGTTTGGCAAAGTTTAAAGTCGGCGTTAAGGTAATTAGTGACGGTATACTTTGTAAATTCCGCATAATACAGGAGGTCGTAACGTCGAAGTCGTCTTATTGGTCACTTTTCAATATATAATATACAAATAGGGAAAATTCCGATATGGAATTTTATTTACCTTATAGGAGTTAGGTATAACGATTAATTGATTGCATTCATGCTAATTTAGCTCAATTTCGGCAATTGGAAGCGCTGACAGCGTAGCACATTCTTCATTCTACGAAATGTAAGAAATCGCCGGAACTTAGCCGAAAAATGATCTAATAACTCGATATCTTGCTACTCTAAAGGCTCAATTGCCTTTCGAGCTGTGAATTCGCATTATCGCGGTGGACAATGATTCGTCGTTGTGGGTTGACTTTTCGTAACACTTACGTGTGGCAATCAAATAGTTGTATGCCAACTGAAATTAAGTAATCTATGGTGACGCACAATGAAGAATAAAAAGACTTAATGAATCTTTAAGGAAATAATTGATATGCTAAATTACTCAACGACAACTTCGCTACACTTCGTTTAACTTTATATAAACACGCAACACACAAAGTGTACTCAAGAAGCAATAATAAAACATCCACATAGAACGATGTAGTATGTATGTACACATACGTCTACATACATACAACGTACGTGCATGGCAATAACGTTTTCAGTTGCTCGTCGCGTAGAATGATTGGGCTGCAGGTGACAAGGTCTTGATTGAGAATCAGGAATGACATATCGCGACAATCTCATAACCTGTCATGCAACATATTAGTCGACTTAGTCGGGGTACGCGTCTAGAATCGCTTATGGCACCCCGCATACTAGCTTGCCTGCCAATCCCGTCAAAGCCGTGCAGAGGACGAGGATACTGCTAGGCTGTCGCTAACTCTCGAAAAGAGCTTGTTGTTCTAGTTGTAGTATCGAAATTTGATACAGAAGGGTGCTGCTAATAGCGCCAAACTATAGTGCCGCGTCTATATATGCTCATGTATGTATATGGCTCGATAGGGGCGAGCGATTTTCTCCAAAGACGTTTCTGTAGCGCTCTCTTCCTTCTAATCACCACGGATAATCTTTAATGTGGCGCGACGAGTCTGCGTTATGATTGAAGTATGAAAATTCGCCGTTGTTCGGGCGAAACGTACGTGTACAAAGCATCCTCCGCTCGTAAACTAACTCATCCCCGACGTTTCAATAAGGGTTTCATTTGAAGTTCAACCGCTTTACTTCGGCGTAATTTCATCGAAAATTATCGAACAAATTTTAATTGGATACATTGATGAAATGATGAGAAACGGCTGTGTATATAAAGGAGAAGCAAATTTAAAGCTATGGAAGCACGAAATACTAGGTTATATCGTATCTTGTCGACTTACACACTATCTAAATGAGAAAGTCCGTAATGAACAAGTGGCAAAAATGCTTATATTAATCACTGCCATTGTGACAAACGGCAAATTTTTTTTACTCTATAAATTGCTTATGCAGCACCGTTTTGTGCGTAAAAACCTCTTTATTTTTGATAAATAAAGAAACGTAATTGTACGTAGTTGCTTTCTGGGTAAAGTATGTTATCTTAATATAACATACTTTTGTATTTCAAGCCTCACTTTCCTCATATGTAGGTACACAGGACATCGTCGTACGGAAACTAATATTCATCAAAAGTTTTGCAGAATCGAAGAACAAGCAACCGCATACTATCTTTCGCAAAAACACAGCGTACACTACGCTGTGCGGCAACGAATTTTTTAATTTCTATCCAAAGTTATGCGCAACCGGATCGTAAATCATATTTTACGAGACTCCCATGGATATATTTCAGGAACGGCAAAGGTCTTCCGTCTCCGAGACTTGCCCCGAGAACCGGAGGAGATAAAAAACTTTATGTCGCTGTATTTTACGGCATTATAGGAATCAGATAATAGAAAGTCTCTGTTCGATGACTTTTATATTATGCAAAACAAAGGTATCTCGACGAAGCACCCGTAAAAAACAACGTCAGAGGACTCCGGACGATCCCTCGAAAGAAGGACCGGAGAATATTCCTTCCATCTTCCCACCCGACGGCGACGTAAATTGGGGTTTGGGGTTGACGTAAGGAGATCCGAAAAACAAATATAATTCTCTCTCTTAGTTCATAAAAACGATAAATTTTATTGCGCGCGCGCCCTCTCGCGCCCGCCCTAATTTCCTGCTCCTAAAATGAATTACATTTTCATTGTCATCGAATTGGTATGGCAGTAAAAATTTATGTCGCCATTAATGCCTACTTTCGAAAGGAGCAGAAGGTGTTATATCGGCACTTAAACGCGTTTATTTGTTTTCCATCCGAAAATTTGAGATGAAGATATCAATATAACGTCAAGTATAAAATAATATTTGTCGTAAACCAAATACTACGAATATATTTCGAAAGCATGCTCTAGTTAACTTGTCCATCTAACTTTTACGTTTCATTAAATAGTAGGTCTTTTTAGTTTTGCATACAACCGCGTAAGGGGCGTCGTCGTCCATCGAAACTAATGTCGATGTTTATTGAACTTACATCCAAGGTTTCATCAAGATACGCTAAGTGACTTGGTCACAGCATAATTTTGAAAACTCGTAAGCCACTTGAAAAACATTTTTGCGCAATAATTTTTTGAAATTGAATTTCTCGCTGGTATTGCAAATTCCAACGTCTCAACGATTATCCCAGGACAAGACCGCCAAAGACAGGTGTCTCAAAAAGACATCGCTGATATGCGCCAACCGATCAAGGAAGATCGACACGTGACACCTCGAGTAAGTGAGGCATCTCAAAGACCTTAATCCAAAAAATTGGCTTTGAGAAAATTTCCCGTTGGATCTCACATCTTTTAACTGAAGAACAAAAGACGGCTCGTGTTAATTGGTGTCGAAAAACTTTAAGCCGGTTCAACTACAGAAGCTCGAAGAATGCTTATAGTTATCATATGAGTGTTTAAAGATGAGGAGAAGCTAGCAAAAGTCATCCATTCCCGAAGAAAAAGGTTGCAATTTTTGTCTCAATTTCGAGTCATTTTGTAACGATTGATTGTTTACTAGAAATGATTGCCGTGGTCAGAGAAACCAACACTTCACAATTAAAAAAAATGAATTTGAAAACAAAGGGCTTACGGTCATTAGTGTATATAATCTTTTTTTGTTATTTTATAGCTCCTATCGCGCGGCACTGTGCATTGTAGCTTTTTCAATGTCACCCCCTGTATTAAAAAAAAATCCCTTTCAATAGCAGAAATCGCGAAATTTGAAATGTTATTGAAATGTTGAATATTAATTTCGTACTTGTTAACTGTCACCATTTGCTACACTGCACGCTCACACGTACATACCCGTCTATTTATTTGGTGTTGGCTTGCGAGCGGCTTTGCGAGGCGACATTGCTTCTAGGCGCGCATCGCGTTCGGTGCGCGCCTGTGCATATGCGAGCGTGTTTTGTTTCGCATAATTTAAAAGTTTTCATTTTGTCCTTGCCATATGGTGCACGCAAATTAAAAAAAATAAATTCTTATTAGGCGAAAGCTTCGTCCGTTCGCTCGAATATCGCGATATCCTATGAATGTAGTATTTCAACTAGGTGGCGCTACTCCCAGTGTGCGTTCGGGTTTTTTTTTTATTCTGTTTTATCTGTGTTTCTATGACTACCTATTGTACTTCGACATGTTGTGTTCGATCGATAATTAACGATTGTCGTTTGTTTTACGCGAGATTGGAATTAAAACGTTTCCGCAAATGCGCGCTTTGATATGTGAGGTTAGGCAGTCGTAAAATAAATCGAGCGATAGCGTTTTTTTTTTTTTTTTTCAACAGAAATTACCTCGCGTGAAGGTTTTATTTACGAATTAACTTGTGTTTTAGGTTGTATGTTTATTAATAAAAGCACTAACAATGGGATTAATTTTTTAAATAGACAAAGATGATTTGAAAACGACCTGAATATATTTTGATATTATGGAGGAATTGGCTCTAAACGTTGTAAAATATCGCCCTTTTGGCCTTCCCATGGGATCTTTTTGTCCCTACGTATAATGAAGATTTCTTGATAACGAAGTACAGAGAATTTCATGCGATATACGAATTGATAAACCTTGGCTACCATCGAATACCGCATTCTAAGCGAGAGCATCGAATTTTCACAAGGGCTCACAGCATTTTCAGGATTTTTAATCGCCACGACTTGTTTTAGTCACCGGACGAGATATCTAGTAGATTTATTGTTCCATTTTCGTAAAAACGAAGAATTTAAAATATCCGAGACTTATCTTCTCAAAGTGGTACAACTGCACGCTGAAATGAATTTTTCCAATTTTTCAACCGTTTATCGCGTACCTGCGCCATTTTAAAATTATTGCAATCCGACGAATGATGCTTTTAGTTAGACGAACGGACGTGCTTTGGCTCACCCGTCTAGTCATGGAAATAAAAAAGCAAAACGGCATAACTTTCTGAGGGGAAGATTGAAATGATTTATTCCGTAACGTGGCCATACCTCGAATGCGCTACGCTCGGTAAACGGTTGCATCCGATGGCCAGTAACGACGCACGCGGAAACCATTATGGAATCCGCCGAAAGAGCCAAGTAATTACTTGATGGCTCGAACGAGATTTTATGGGACGAATGCCCGATGAAAACATCCGCTATCTGCGCTAGGTACCCCTCGATTTCAAAAGTTTCAACGGGTAGAAGCATCCCGGTTGGGCTATTCTATCGGGCAAAAAACGAATGTTAGTTGATTACAGATTTGAAATTTCGTCCAGTGCAATTAAACTAATGGATATTAATCTATGGGAACGATGGGTAGAAAAAATTAAATCTACAAAGAATATTGTATTCTTCGTTTCAAATTAAAATTAAATGATGTATTAGATTCGTGTTAGCGTTGGTACTAAGTAACGAGTGAGGTTGGGTAACCGTCTTCGGCCATATTTGCTACTGTTACCGTAACCAGACTTTTAGTAGTGGCCCAGTAGTAACGCATAACACAAACATAGATACGAACGTTGCGAGGGAAACCTGACAATTTTTCTTTTTGTTGTTGTTGTTGTTGTTGTTGTTGTTGTTGTTGTTGTTGTTGTTGTGATGTCGTCTCTATTTTCCAGGTTGCTTTTGTTTTATCACTAGATTGTTCAATGTTAATAATGCTGGAACCGGCAACGTGGAATATTAAATTTCTTGAATTATTTTACGACCTTTAATAAATGAAACGCAGCCATCAACCTAAGTTCCCCGTTGGAGAGATCTACGAGTATTTACGAGTTTATTTGGTCCTCAATCGAAAATAGAAGCAATTAGTCATTAGTTAAGAAAACACACCCTTCGAACTATCTGTCAACCGCGGATCACACATGTGGTCTCAATATCGCGTCCCCTCGTGCACCAAATATCCGACAGAACCGAACCGACGAACAGACTTCGAGTTCAAATTTCGAAACGAATATCCCTAATTTATTTGTAGTTGATCGTTCCGTTGATGGATAACAGCGAGCTAGGTTTATGTATGTATGTACAAATGTTCACCAAACGTTCGTATGTACAGTTCCTATTTGTGTACGCCCTAATATCGGCTACGAAAATTCGCCCCCAGGACGTTGAGCCAAACAACGAAAAAGGAAGCAGAAAAAAAAACACGCGCGCGTACACACACGAGGAGGACAAATGAAAGACTTATTATTGCAGGAACTAATATTCTAACCGATCGAAAGCGATGCGTAGCAAATGAATAAGTGCCGAATATATTGCGCTACGTCATTGTCAACTGTGCGACTCACCGAGCTATTGTCGTTCGCCGAATTCATCACTGGATTTGTTCTACACCATTTGTTCTTAGATTCGATGGGTGCGTCGTTGTATGCGAGGGGGATTGAAGGATAGAAAAAAGGCAATTTTTTCGCAAATGTATTTAATATCGTGTAATGTGTGCACGCAAGTTTCATTTCAATTAGTGGAAAACGTTAAACATTTGTAAGCTGCAATTTTCCTCATTATATCAAAAAAAAATAACAAAGAGAAGAGGAAGAAAATAACACAAATATTTAGCAACTTGAGCTAAAATTCACTTTTGAATATGCACCAAACCGAGGATGAGTAACTTCCTTCACAATTTTGCCCTATCAGAGCAAGAGGAAGAAAAGCTGAGACTATTCTGAGCCCAAAAATAGAAGAAGGCATACCTAAGCAGACGATAAACTATAAATTGAGGGGAGACCATGTAATGCGGGCGAATTAAGAACAATATTAGAGTGGAAACCGCCAAATACCAAAGCCAAAGGATGCCCCGATATGAGATGGTGGGAACAAGAAACCGGAGATATTGAAGAAATGGTACAACAAACTGGAGGAGGCTGAAGAAGGACGAATACTACTGACGCTATATACATACATGTTAAACAGACTTGATTTGTTACAACACTTACCCATTACTTATTATTTATTTGATTTATTTGATACATATTTGTTTTATATAAATAATAACAAATAAATGGCTTTCCGCCAGAATCGAGATTATTACATGATTAATGGAGCAGTTCTTCAAGGGGAAGGCGATAATGGAAATGTCTTAATCACGTTAGGTTCTAATGGAATCGATAACCTATTAATAACGCCGTACTTCCCTTGTTATTACACATACATGGGAAGGGTGCTAGGATATTTATGACTAACACCAGCATGAATAAATATAATATGGGTGAACGCTGAGTACGTGCTAATGTAATTTCCAGCAATAATTCCGTTCCACAGGCGATGAAAGGAAATTGTCACAAGAAATAGAAAAAGAGCTTGTGTTCTTATTCCATCGTTAAAAAACTAAAAGCTGAGCAAGCGGAGAATTGTGTTACGATACAGAGGTTCGCAAAAGCATTAACAACATTTGTTTGCCAATATTCTTATGAGGATGTTTATTTATTAACGTTGATCCGGAACGAATTCCTATAGCTCAATCAATGGTTTCGAGATTGCTTAGCAAATTCAGAGAAACCGGCAATGTTAAAGCTACTTTAAAAGCATGCCTTCGCCAAATTAAGCACTAATGACGACTGATAACTAGATGTACTATTTACTATAATGAATAATTCAAGTGTGTCAACAACTCAACCGGCTTTAGAAATCAATATAAGTTCTATTGCACGAATATTGAGAGGAAACAAATAGAACTCCTTCTACAAGAGTTTAACGAAAATGATCCGGACAGGCGGAATTGTCCATTAATTATCTAGATTTCATTACGCTTAGTTTTAACGAATTCGTTTGAGAATTCACATTGGATGACGCAACATCAAATATAGCATCCCCAAAAATTTAATGTGAGAAATGGCATTCTTGGGTAACGTATCACAGGTCCATATTTTTTAGAAAACAACTTAACACGTGACGCTTACTTAATTTTACTTCGTAACCACATGGCACCGAGCATTTTAAATATTTCCTAATGGTGGTTAACCAGATATGCCAAGCTACGACCTATGGTTTCAATGAGGATGATGGGTCACCCGATTTAAACCCACTCAACTTCTTTCTGTAGGGTTACTTAAGAACAAATACATAAAAGGAGAAACGCCAAAACTTGGAAGATTTTAGAATCAAAATTATACACAACATATCACCCAATGGGCTTCCAAATACTATTCGTTGTTAATGAATTTTTTTTCAAAATTTTATATCTACAGAGACGTTACACTAATGCGCAACTTATGCCGACCCCTACCACACAAAAATGAAGTGCCCCAAGATTCTCTCCAACCTCATGATGTAAATGGATTAAAATCATTAAGTATAATCGCGCAAAGTACTGCACTTCGTTACATTTTATTCCTTTAATTCGTTCAATATTTAGCTTCCAATGGTAAATCTACACTGGCCGCAATTAAAAATGCACCGCCGAAAAAAAAGGTCGCGAAATTATATTTACTAATATTAAAAAACAACTGCTGCACTAAAGATGTCATTCACGGAAAAACTGAACAAAAAAATTCTTCTCGGGTGGTGGTCCTTCTGAATGCGCCTGAATTTGCTCTACGTGCTTTAGGTTGATTTTCAATCCACAGGTTCCAACGCCACAATGTAGTCGAATAATTACGATTAAGTCTACGTGCAATTTTTCAAAACCCAACACCGCCTTCATGTAGCCGAATAATCCGGCCACGTTCGAAGAAAGTTAATTGTTTATAAGGTGCACGTTCTCGGCTGCGAGGCATCGCTCACCGTTGTTTGAAACATGCTGAACGCATTTTACTCACTTTTGTTCAACCATCAGTTGCTGGTAAACTAGCTAGACCTTCAGAAATACATTTATAAAATTTACAATTTAATAGTGGCGCATTTTTAATTGCAGACAGTGTATTTTAATTGTACTGACGACCCGTTCCTCTAGTTAAAATCTAAATAAACAAAATCTAAAACCGTAAAGGCGGAATGGGAGCGATTCTATTCGCTGTAGAGGGCGCGAGTTGTCGCTTCCGAAAAATGTCCAATTATATTAATGAGGTACGAAATAAAATACGAGGAGCGGCGTTTTGCCGCTGGGACGTAAACGTGGCGACTTTTATTTCAATTTTCAGATCGTTAATGTCGGGAGAGCCGAGAAATACAAATGAATCGGTAAAAATAGTAGCGTTGTGCGCTACGCGTCTCCCTCCTTGAGGACGAGAACAGTCGGAGTTTAATAAACGTGAATTAGTATTTTACCTATGTTGTGATGGATATTTCTTTTCAGTGAAGACATGTACATATGTGTAAGGGAATCTATTTTTGTATGGTAGACTTTAAATGATTTATACGTCATAATCTTCTTTGAAAAAGAATACATCTAGAAACCTAATAGAAGAATAGAAGAAGCTAATATAACCTTGAATTTTTTGTTTTTTCTCCTTCTTATATACGTACATGTTGCAACTAGTTTTACATCTGCTTTTGTTTCTTTTTTCATTTGATTGCAGCGTGGTCACAAATACGAATGTATACGCTTATATTCTAATAATATCCGTAATTGGGCTCTGCCTGTATATATTAAAATAAAATGAGTAAAATAAAATAAATTATTCAGACAAAGGTATTTTAAAAACATCTTCTCGAATTCATTTCATCTTCTTCGTTTATACCTTTTCCCAATTTTTCCATGCTTGACGACCTCTTAATCGTCGTGACAAAGGCGTATTCGCAGATATTATATTTTCAAAACGTCCGAAGAAGACGCTGGTTATTTACATAAATCTATATTTTTCGCGACGGATATATTTTCGAAAAAGGAGCGGGGTCCATATTTTATCGACAGTGCGCGTCGTTCTTCTCGCAAATTTTCCACCGATTCGCGGGGGCCAAAGGGAGCGAAAGGGCGGGACTGCCAAGCGCAAAATTTGTCAATGGACGAGTTTTAAAACGCGATGCCAATTCGGTAAGATCGCAAATATGGAAATTTCGCGAAATTTATCAATTGTATAAAAATACATTATGTGGGAAGATCCATCATCCGTTCCGAAGCAGGCACTTCGATCTGACGGCCCGACAATTTCGGCAATAAATTTGCCTCGGTTCGCGTTCGTCCTTTTGTTTTCGTTTTTTTTTTGGATGTATATGTGTGTGTGTGTTGGGTAAACACGATAACATTCCGAATATCTCTTTAAATATTATTTATTGCTCTTACTCCGAGCGTTCGGTAAACAAAGTGCTTTTACTTATTGTCGAATCGTTTTTATGGTAGCGCTGTTTGCGTTGCGGGAAAAAAAATGCGTTTAAAACAATTTGGTGAGTGCCAACGACAAATAGGAAAATAAAAAAAATAAAAATAGAAGCCAATTGAAATATGGGGAAACATATAGAGAAAAGAAAAACAAGTAATATATTGCTTTCAAAGTGGTAGGCGGATTCAATCTGATTTATTGGCTTGAAACGATTCGGTCCTGCAGAAACTGCGTGGTGTAGTTGAGTCGCGGGAATCGCAGGTTCGAATTGCCTTTGATTACGGCGAATACTCGATTAGGTATTGCTTTCCAGTCATCGTTTCATTTCACTGAACGTTTGCATTTGTGATTTGAAAAATATAATGTCAACAATTTTATTGGCCAATGCATTGGTACGCTCAAAATAGCTTCGCAACACCACATTCTATAAGCAATGTGTTCTGTTAGCTATGTATGTTTGGGACGCTCTGTATATTTAAATAAGTAATGTTACAAAATCAATAATGGAACTACGTAGAGTGTTTCTTTAAACGTTGGAATACTGAATTTTGACAATTATCAGCACACTCTGCATGCAGAAGTGAAATATTTTGGTAGCTGAAGAAAAGACGACGGTGAGGACGAAAATGGTCAATCAAGAAAATAAATTTTAGAAATTTGGTGTAATCCATATTATCATCTGCAAATCTGCAAATTCGAATTGATTGATTTTTAGCTATATATTGGATATTGGGTAATTTACTCCCAGGGATTCCTCCATATTTTTGTGTGACAAGAAAATTAATAGTCGAAAAATCGCTAACTGATCTTCCTTCTAGGCGAAAGATATCTTAAAATTGGCAACAATAAATTATCAGGAACGCAATGTTATTAATTTTGTTGTTCCCCCTCCGAAGCCATATACCATCCCAGTAATGTAATAGCGGCACCACTTTAAATGCATTAGGCGCTCCTCGAAACCGCCCCATAAAAAAATGTTTTTCCTCGCTCTCCCGCTCTTCTCCCGCTCCATATTTCGAAAACAACGGTAAAAAAATATCGTCGGCTTTTCGAACTCGAGGTACTGGGACGGGGGGAAAAACGCCACCACCGCACGGCACCGCGTTTTAAGCCGACGTTCGAGTGCGACACGGGACGGGGCCTCAGTGTTTGTATTTCTGAACTTCCTAATCTGATTATCAACAAAACAACATTTGCACTAATGATTACCCGATGGTAGTGGTAGCGTATACACAAACGTCGAGAAAGGGGGGTTAAAATCTAAATAAAAACCGTACGACAACAACGCTAAGGGCTATACGACTATGACAAGATCCTACCCCACGGTTTAAAGCGTATCCCTTCGCTCTCTCTCAATTTTGGTCACCGCGACAGCTGTTTACCTTTGGGAAAACGGGTGTAGGTACAGCTTATTGTCGGATCGAAATTACACATTTATTTATTGCAGTGTACACAGGGTGAAATAATGGGAGAGGAAAAGAGAAATGTACCTCACCGGTAAAGTAACTCGAGAATAATGCTCTTCAGATGGAACATATGATCAAGGGAAAATCACTCAGAGCAACATCTAATGATTAGGTCCCAATTTAATCTTTGAACATGTAAGAACGATGTACCGTTACAAAATGTAAAAAAATACATTGGCTTCATTTAATAGCGAAAACTACGTGACTTGCCGTTTAGAAACAGTAAATTTAATGTTTTGACGTTGACACCCTGAGTGAACATGGAAAATCCCCTAAAAATTACGAAATCTCCCGTATGGTGGTTTGTATTTTTTACGGTTTTAAGAAAGATCTAATTATCAAATATAGTTGCAAACAATATAAAAAATTATGAAAACAAAATGTGGCTTCTTCGAACTCATTTCTTATGAACATACCGTATGTATTGCTAGATTGAATGTTAAAGTCAATTTCCAGAAATAAAATGTATAGCCTAAGAACACGTCCAATTTACACATGATTTTCGACGACGAGTTTAGAATAGATTAACCTCTAACACCATAGATTCCCTCGCGTACAAGATTATTAACCTTTAACGAAGCTTCTTCCATCCAGCGTCAAAATTAGAAGAAGAATGGAGATATAGAGGGAGTTGAGGGCGGTGCGGTGTGCCGGCCCAACTTGTTAACGTTTAAAATTTTACGGCCGCAATAAACTCGAGTTACGTACGCAATTTAAGCGTCTCATCCGCGCGCGAATTTAAACCCTAATACCTAAAACCGACATTGTTTCTGTCTGTCTGACGCGGAAGCCGCTGGTAAGGGCCGTACTCGGACGAGCGCGGTAACAATGAAGAGACCATTAAGGGCCGCAAAGAAGGGGATATAATATGACATGTGCGACCCTTGGGGGCCTTCGAGATGCAGCGTCGACTAACGAAATCAACGAGAAAGGGGTGCTGGTTGCCGCCCTCGATTGTAATACATAGATATTAGGGCAGGTACCCTGTGTCGCGATGAAAGATAAAGAATAGGTTGTAAGGGTCCAAAAAAAAACTTGCGTGTAGCAAATTGAGATATATGAGAGTGGTGAGTTAGCAAGTGCTAAGAGCAAAATTTGCGTTCATCGTTACTCAAATTAAAAAGAGATACTTGTAAGATAACGTTGAATCTAATCTTACCCACATCAATTTATATTGAAGCTGGGATCCACATACTAAATCTAAATAAATATAAATATTGCTATATGACTATAATACCAATATTCGCGAGCGCTTTTTACCAGTAAATAATGTGAAAACCTATTCATTATTCAGGACATTGTAATAAAGAAATTCTCCATCAAGCGATAAACACATAAAAACCAACAATAGTGGATCTTCTCTTACATTTCGGAAGCAATACGACGACCGCAGGGAAACCTGAAAACCGCGTCGGAATTTTCATACTCGCGTTTGTCGGCAACCATCACTACCACCAGCATCGTATACCATTGCCTGCTAAACATCGTCCGCCTCGCAGTTCTGCAGTAACGAGCGGTACATTCGTAAAAGCTCGGAACTTGCGGAAAAAGTTATTGCATAGACGGTAAAAAGGCGACCTCGTCCGAGGGGCAGGACGGCAGGTGCATTGCGATCGCTAATTGACCACAACCGAGAGAGCATGATATAAACGTTTATGTTGGGACGTCGGGTATGTGCTTAATGAAACACCCCTCTCGGCCAAACGCGCGAGACAACAGCATGTACGGTGGCGGCGGTGTCGTTTCGACTTGGCGCGTTTGCGCCGAAATGGACGCTTTGTTCTTGCCAAATTACTCCAAGAATTCGTCGGGCAAGGAATTTATATTAAGTCTTACTCCGTCTCTCTCTTTCTGTTTCTCTAAAGGGTTTTTGCGCGCGCTGCAAATTAACGCGTTCCTGTAATGCATGCAACTTGTACGAAATGATTTATTGGATTTTGAATATAATACCAAGCAAAAAGATTCCATTGTTGCTAATACAAAAATTTTTTAGATGAAAACGTAGGCTTCCACGGCTAGAGTCAATTTTGTTCGAGCAATTTAAATTTATGTATCTTTGTTGATCTAAAAAACTTGCAAAATTCGTCTACATTCCACTTATTTAATTTTCATTTAATTTCATTGTTCACTGGAAACGAGCAATCTTTTTCGAAAAATCATAATAAGCTTACGATAATTTTTATTAACGTAACGTCGTCTATCCGCCTTCGAAAAAAAAATCGAGTCATCCAATTTACATACAATTTCGCGCGGATACGAATTTTTTTCGGGCTCCAATTAATCCGATTCCCAACAAAAAACGAAAGAATAATATTCGACCGATAGGGAAGAAGTGGGAGGGGAAGAGCGGTACGCCGCCGGTCCCGACCGGTGATAGCATTTGTTCGGCTAATTTATGGACATAATTGAATGTCATTTGTTTAAAAGCGATGTAACTAATAACGGCAGTCCACGCCGCCGCCCGCTAGGGGGCGGGGGACGTCGAAAATTTAAAGTAGGTAAGTGTTTAAAATTCTATCGCGATACGAACGAGCCAGGCGGGCGCGTTCGCGTGAAAAATCGACGCGCGGATATTTCCGATTAATTTTCGAAAATGCGATTCGACGCCGCGGTGCCCCTAGTTTTCGCCGCCCCCTCTCCGCGTCCCCGCAGTTAATTTGTTTCACTGGAAACTCAAAATAATTGATTGCGCCAACGATTTGAATAATTGGCGTTTTTGTATTAGGCGAATGAAATTGTAAATTGCGTATATTACAAAATATACAGTTGCTAAATCAATCCCGCAGAGCGAAGAGTTACGAGGGTAGCCTGAAAACTATTCAGTTTAACATAAGAATACGTTTTTGTTGTGAAATTCAGAAAAGATCCAAAACATCCAGATACAATGACGTAAATCTATTACTACGTTCTACACTCTATTCAAGCTGGTTGTTGCTCTATGCCTCTTAAATACGTTCTTTGCAAACAGCTGATTCCACTATTGGTCAGACATTCAGTACGCAATTGTGAAAACGATCATTACTATTATTCTTGTGAGTACGTCCATTTATATCGAGTTTCGACTTTGTCCCCGCCGTTTATTCCATTTTGTTTTTTCCATCGGTACATTTTCAATTGATATACGTTATATAACTTCGAGTCTATAGTCACCGAAATCGAAATAGGTATTAGCCAGGAATAAAATGTTCATTACGGAGAGCCCGGGACTGCTTTCACCGCAATAGAACGTGAATAGAGCGCCCGCCTCGGGTTGTAGGCGGGCGATCCTCCGAATAGGATGAGAACGGAGCGAAATAAAATAATAAAACTCGTTAACGAGTAACTTTGAACAATCGGCCGTCTTGGTCTTCTTCGTTCGTTTCGTACGGTCCCGGTTCGCCGCTTTTCTGCCTTTTTTATTTCTCCATTTCATTCCTCCTTTTTCGCAAGGGCGAATCATTACATTAATTTAAGTTAAGTCATTATTCGGCATCCGGATCTGGAAGCAATTATCATCATTATTTGATTGTACCAAGTTCTCTGGCCGAAGATTCCCCCGGCCAAAAGTAAAAGTTATCTCTCGGACGATCCTCCGAGTAGGAAAGGGGGACCAGGGGTACGTACGGAGGGAGCTAGAAGGAAACGTGCTCGAGATACTGTGATAAATGGGAGCGAACCTATTATAGGACTTCATCACAGGATTTTTCACCCCGTAATACGAAAGAAACTAGAAATAGAAGAACTCAGATTAGTCTGATCTCTGATAAGGAAGAAGGTACATTCTGCTAACTGAACGGTAAAGGCGGTAGGTTACTTTTTGGGGGCGTCCCCTCTGCTTGACTGTGCGGTAGCGCCTTAATAGGAAACGAAACGTGCACGCTTGGATCTCTTCGATCCTCAATTACCTTTACCTCCTCGGACTTTCTTACTTCTTTTTTTTTGCTTTCCCATTGCGCCTTCCTATCTCGAACGAACTGGCAAACTCTATGTGTGTGTGTGTGTATGTGTGGAGCTGCTACTGCTGCTCGTCTGGCCTCATTTAAGCTCACCTTGATCAATGGTTCCTTTTAGCGGGGTTTTATTCCTAATACACCTTGATAAAGGAACGAGGAGTAGGGAAAGGAAAGTCGATAGCATTGCTCAGCTTTGTGGATTATGTATTAGCACCGTAATGAAACTAATAATTTTAATTAATAATGCCTAATGGAATTGTTTTTGCCACCTTTTAGCTGACTTTATATTAAAAAACATTTACTAACTCGAAATTCTTTTCGAAACTCATTTCGTATTTGTTAGAGAAGGCGTGTATTCAATTAGATTGAAATTTTCTTCAAAAAAACATGCCAAAAGCCTTACATCAACAAAGCAAAGTGCAAATTGCATCTTCAGTACAATATTTCATTTAGAAACGTGACAAGAACAGATCGTTTGTTATCTGCATTTTATATTCAAAATTTTGGTTATTTATTTGAATTTCGAGGTCTGGAAAAAAGACAATAATTTTTTCTCTCTAAAGTTTGTTTACTATGTTACGTTTCGACTTTTTCAAGCACTTAATATGGGACAACAATCATTTTTAGTTTTATCTTCATTTATTTCTCTTTGCCATTTAATTAGTATTTTATCTAATATTCCGTTGTCACTATTTTCAGATGAATTAAGTCTTTTTTCTATTTTGCTCTGTTTTGTTTGATTCAATAATTCTTTGAAGTGATTTTTCTCCTTGTACTTTCTCACTCCTCTAACGATGCGCGGATACCTTGCAATAAGACCGAATTTATCCGACGAAGTGTTTTATACTAGCTTCTTTTATTCACACTAAAATAAATCCACAAAAAGCGTATAACGTCTCTCTCGCATGGCATTTGTTCTCTTTCTTTTCCCCACAGTCGAAAAAGGATCCGCTGCAGGAGAACTACGACCGTTTCGCTCAGAATTTAATTAAACGGAAGTAATTGCCGTAGTACTAATTAAATATGTGATATGCATTCTACGGCATAATAAGGGGCGGTACGCCTAACGTAAGCTCAGCGACGCGCTTTCCCAAACACAATAACCGGGGTAAAAGTTCCAGCCTGCAGCTCTACAAGGCGCGAAGTTGACGCCCGTGTGTGAGTAATGTGTGTGGGTGTGCATGCATCGAATTAACTTTTAAACCGGGCGCCTCGACGCGTCCCTGCGATTAAAACGCGTCCTGACGATTAAAACGCCATGGATATAGCGAAAATTCAATTCGTCTTAATCGCGCGGTGGCCGTAATAGCGTGTCTAAGGCCAGGCGGCAAATACGTAAGTGGTAGGAAGTTAACGAGATAGTAAAATAATTGAAGATGTGAAAATTATGATATGAATGTAAAAGCACCAAATGTAATTAAAAATAGGATATTCTACCAGACTGCGACTGTACGAATAATCATTTTTTGGAGGATGTACATACAATTATGTTTATACAAATTAAAACAAGATCGAACAATGCTGAACACATGACCAAAGTACTCATTTGTATTATTTAAGTTGGTTTCATTTTTTTTTTTGGGTATTCTGCATTATTCCTTTTCAATGAAGTCGCTCTATATTAGGTTTCGGAAAATACTTTTATCGCTTTTTGGAGAGTTGGGACAGTATTTAAAACATTTTCGTCTTAAAGAAAAGAACTCATGCAAGATAACCAAGATATTTAATAAATAGTAAAGAACATCGTTTAATACCTGTATATTCAAGTAGGCAAACGACAAGAGATCGATACTACACCAACGCCGTATATAATTTAGTAATCTGATTAATGATATGATCAAACAATACATTAGCTACGCAAGCAAGTGTTTAGCGTCGATACCTGGCAACAATTAAATAACAATTTGATCGTTTTACATTGTAGCAAAGTTAAAGATCGTATATAGGTTATTAAAACGCTTTAAAAAAATATTAACCGATCTCTGTCCTTCTAACAAAATTTTGAACTCAGAAAACAAAAAAAAAAGGTTGCTAAGGGCCAAATGCGGTGAATAAGGTATTCAAATGGAAGACGGTTCGCTATTGTTTCCTTTCCATTTTTTACGGAATTACTAATATCAGGCGACACAAAGGACTGCCTTAGAACTCAACGAAAATTAATTTAAATTTAGTAACTTAAACAACAACAAAAAACAACAAATAACGCTTCTCTTATTGAAACTATATTCTATACACTAGACTATAGTCGCCACACTTTCACAGAAAAAGTGTAAAGAGCGCCCGTAAAGTTCGCCGCTCGCCTTGAGCGTTTCAAGTATCCGGAGTGCCGGCCTTACAAGAAAATACACTCAGATGAGTTACGTGCGACGATATGATTTTTTGCGAGAATAGTTTATTCTTAAACATGGCGAACGATCCGAGAAACTGTTCCGCGCGATAAAAACGGACCGTTTCGTTCGCCGATAAAAGTAAAAGGAACGAAGTTATTCGCACTTCGGGACTACAGTACAATGTTTCTCAATTTCTCCCGATTTGCCGTTCGAAGAAAAGTTGCCGAACAGTGAGCGTGTACAATATAGAAAATATAAACGTTCGAATGGTAGAGATCGCTGAATTCGCGAAATATGGAAAACACTATCGTACTATAGCCCGTCCTACGTTTAGATCGAATGAGGATAGTGTGGAAGTGTTATTTTGGGGATAGGTTGGTATTCACATGTTTGACAGGTTTAAGCGCGCGAGAAGTAGTTACACCTTAAACTTGATGTTGTGTCTTTTGCGAGGTGGAGTAATCACGATTAGGATAACATGAGACACAGTAACAGAGGGTACACTAATTGACGCATCTTTCCCGATAAAGCAACGCTTCGGAAATTATGTATCATCAGTAAGCTAAAGTATAATAAGGTTATAAAAAAGAACTTATTCTATCCGATTCTCGGATCCGAGTCCACTACCTGACTCTCAGGTCCAGATCCGCTATCTGATTGACTACATACTGTGCTTTTCTCCCAATAGCAACCTAAATGCAACAAAAACCTCGGCGCTGCCTTCAAACTAAAATAAATCCTCTTCTAGTATAAATGGACAAAGAGAAAAACATGTTTTTAATTAAGTAGCTGTATTACAACAAGAAAACAAAGAAAATTTGTTTTACATTACGTTTTGTATTTCATTTATCATACATCATATATTATAAATTAATTCCTGCTTGCGTACTGCATACGGAGTTTAAAATTTGCAAGCTATATACGAGAATATGGAAGTTTCGTGTAATTTCCGGTTCTATTTTTACCGTTATATTATTTATATTTATTGTAAAACAGCTAGTGGTTGCACGTCCGCATCCCAGTAAAAGCCTTCTCCTGGGATTCGAAAATAATAGGGATAATGGAGTGGGTGGTTGCACATAGCTTTCATTGCTGATGAGATTGTGATTGCGCCGCTTATCAGTACGTAGCATCTAACCACCTATAGCCGTTCAGCGCTCCCCGCAAACCCCTCGCCGATGCGTCCGACTGGGTGCACAGTCCCTTACCGCACCTAGCCGCCGCCGCGCAGCAACCCCATCCCACCGACGCTGCACTGCAGTGAATCGACAGACCGACGGACTCCCCATACCAGACGGCATCCGCTAGGTACAGCTGTAAATTTCATTGGCTTCTGATGATCGGCATTGTTAATGAATGGAAATTGCTTTAGATAGCGCTTAAAGAGATTCAAGAGGGTTATTGTATAGACAGAGTGATAATACTATTAATCTATCGGCTCATTTATGGATCGGAAAAAGGATATAAAATATCCTCGTATACAGAGCAGAGATCTTTAAATCAATTTATTTTGGGTTGGGAAAATCCCTGTTTTTCATATCCGCAAGAAAATGCTTAACTTCTTGCGATGAATTTCTTGAAATAAAAATATACGTGTCCTAATTTTTTAATGCAAAAATATGGCGAAAACAGAAAACCAATTATTGCCCAAAGCTTCAAAAAGATATCTCGAAGACCATTGGGGTCTTCAAAACAAACTCCAAAAACACACATTATTAGTAGAACAAAATCTACCGGATAGGATCAATATTTCAATCAGAAAGATTTTCTAGTTTTGTCCTCTAGCCAAATATACGATTTTAGATCTGGTTCGGTACGCTTTGCCTTTAGCAATGTTTGTATTTTGCAGATTTCAAACGACAGCTTCATGGTTAAAGTTAGCGGGACGAAAATGACGTGCGGGACTATGTCAACAAATCATCATGGCCAGAATGGCGAAATACGACGCTTCGTCTTCTGAGTCTAATTTAAGGCGTAAATTTTTACGACTTTCTCAGGATTTGATAAACCACAAGAGCTACAGGCTCAAATATATATGTTGTTGTCTGTTAATATTTGCTTCACAGTTACATCAGTTAAGCAAAGATATCGTGCTAAATTTGAAAGCTATATAAAAATCTTTGTATTGCCTTCTTTATATATTTACCATCCATTAATTGCAATATTTGCTGTCCCAATTAATCTCATCAAATCCTGCTTTCATTCCTTGCAAGTTGCGATGAACCTCAGCAAAACGGAAGCTAACTTTTCCCTTCGTCTGGTCAACGATCGCGATTTAATACAAGTAATACATCAGCTATAGCAGCTTATGTACCTGTAATCCATAGGTAATGTATATGAGGATCTCTACGTATTAGACTGAGCGATGGAAAGGTATTGCAGGAAAAAGAAGGGACAACTTTTAATAACAGGGGCGAAGAAGGAAGTTTTTCCATTAAGCCAATGAGTTAGGTATGCGACGACGGCCGCGGCGAAACTTGCTGCAACTTAATTTCGTCAGATGTGTATTGAAAAAAAGAGCAGAGGGGAAGGGGGACGGCTACTTTCAACTTTGATTATTCCCATCAATGTCGACAGTGGTAGCAGCAGTAGCGGTTGAAGCAGACGTGGTAGTAGGTAATACCTATGCGAGTTACTTTAATTAAACAAGTTTAAAAAGTCCGGTCGACTTACTTCTCCTGTTGAACGACGTCTCTTCTGAACATGCAAAACTAATTTATTTGGACACAGGTGAATTTACGAATTCTTTCTTTAAGGAAAGTAGATTTTCTCCGGATTTTGAGGAGGAGCGATAACGTTTTCTTCGTAACTACTCGTGGAACAACAACAAAAAATGTAGGTAACTTGTAAATAACATGGTTTTTGAAATGAAGAAATCTGAAATACATGCATATGTGTTAAATGTCTTAAGAAAACTATACACTTATCAAGTAGTAGGATAAAAATAGATTTCAATACGTAGCACTTTGATTTAATCATAGCCAACATATAAATAAATAGCAGTGACAAAGTAAATTATTTCTGCGAAACATACTTGATTCCTGGCGCAATAGGCAATTTCCTATTGAATACCAACTTGATAATCGGCACTCGTAAAGATAAAAGCGGAAGCAACAATAACGATTTTGCCTCTTTCTCTTCCGCAGCGTTTTATTTTTGTTCTAACGACTCTATTTAATTTAATTCTGGATGGCGTCCATATCCCGCGTCCTGGTTATCTGTAAATTGGATTGACCTTTTTGCTTATCTCCTTCGCACGAGGTTCGCGTAGAAGATTAAAGTCGAGAAAACGTTGAGATAAAGTTGACATTACATTATACTTTAACGTAGTTTCCGAGTTTATTTTTTTTTCCTTTTTCTACTTTCGTTGGTCGCGGCTTTTCACTATAGATGGATCTGTGGTGATGAAAAGTTGTCGTAAATAAACGGGAAGAAGTCAATTCTAAGAATTTCTTTTAATAACATGCATCACATGTTTTACATTAAAAATGTGAAGTAGGAAACATTAAAACCTTAGAACTTAGATCTAATAAGACGGCAGGTATGTACAGGTGCGTACAGGCAGGTATGTACAGGTACAGGTGCGTACTTTTATTTGTAACTAGATAAATTCTTGCTGGCACAAGCGGCCAACAAGCTCTTTTCATTGTTCCATATTTTTGGAAGGCGTATCGTGGATTGCAACTTTTACTTTTAGATGGCCCAAAAGAAAAATGTTTAAGGGATTTAAATCAGAGAAGCTGCAGCTGATGTATCAGAAAAAAACATGAACCAATCAACTAGTCCCCAGCTCCAGCTTCTTTGAACATTAGTTTTTCAGGCGATCAGAGCAATGCGAATTAGGACGATTGACTATTCCGTTGTTTAAAAAGTTGCTTTCAGACAACAGAAAAACGAGCTGGGGAAATTTGTAAATTGTGAATAGAATTTTGCCTATTCTGTTGCTTTTATTATTCCAGTAATTTTGACAATCAGACGGAATCAACCTTTAAAACAAATCCCCGATAAACGACAAGCGCTAATTAGGCAGAACAAACACCTAATTCCATACCGATTGTAATTGCGTTAATTTAACTTAACTACGACCTAATGAAATATGTCATTACTAGTATATGCCTATTCAGTGTCACAATTCACCCATTCGCGCGTACTACATGTAGACCTTTCAAATTACACTGCGTAATGTCGAGCGAAAGGACAAAGTTAACCGGGCGGCTTCCCTCTATCATGGTTGTACATTGAGATATTGACGGACGCAGGGCTCACTTCGATAGCCAAATTCGCAGAAATTACATTAACTGTTACGGCTGTTATTATTTGTCGGCCGTGATTGCTGACATTCCTGTTTGTTCCGAACGTTGGGCTTGTTACCGGTCATAGTTACATAGCATGGCGTGCTTTAATAATGTACACTTTTTCTTCCAATGTAATGCCTTTTTAAGTTTTTAAAGAAATATACAGATAATCTATAAATTTCCATTGTTTATTGATAATTTATCAAAAGGAATTGTGCGTCTTGTTTATCATTGATGAATCATGAAGAGGAATGGAACATTATCTTCCTCAAATGCAACAAATCCCTATACCGGCTCGCTGCAACCATTTAGAAATATGCCACCCCAAACTGTAACATCTCCAGCTACAAATGGCACACGTGTACCCATGTCTTTTTCCTCCACGCTTCCTCCACACTAAAACTCTGCTAGAGTGACTGGACTCATCAGACAATTGCAGAAGTTATTCAAACTTTATTTTCCTATGTACATGAGTACTTTTATCATTTATAGAAAACCTCTCGAGAAAACTAAAATTTACGTTGTTTGGTGTAAATTCGAAACGTTTATTACAACTAGTTTTTTTAGAAAGTAATGCAATAGTAACAATCTTACGAAGATAAACCAGCTGTAATTAATTATTCATTGCGCTGGAAAGCAACAATCAGCAATTTGATAATCTGTACAATACACCAATCTCGTTTTATGTATTAATGCACATTTACATAATCTCTGAATCTCAACACTATCTTATAAATCGCAAGGTAGCGGCTGCGGTAGCGGCATTTTCCGATTGCATACATATCTAATAGCAACTCAAACTACATTCCTGAACATGTTACGCTCTCTCTCCTTAGCGAACAGTATTTCTGCGCCAACAATTACACGGCTACGGCCGTTGTTTATATCAAGGCCTGCAGGAACATAATTCGCTGTTGTTCTATGTACGCTGTATGTCAGTACATGGACACATACATAGGTAAAGTGTTTTCGCCCGGAAACTGCATATGCCTGAGAAAGGAGACATATTTATTTAACGTGAGCACGAAGGCGTTATTAACTCCAACGTTCTTAGAAAGCAATTAATATTGGATAACAAGGTATATGCGCAATCGTAGTATTACGGCGAACAATATAATCGTATGTTGTTGTCTGCACTGTTAGCGTCTGGTAGCATTAATATGTTTCTTAGAGGGAGGAATATATTTAGCTAGACGTTATGCTCAGTGGTAACCTGGTTCAATGGGTGAAAAGATCAATAAAGTTGTAGATTGCTATACGGATCATATGGGTCGCTAGTTTCATTTAAAAGAAGGGACCAAGAGCTCTTTGTTTCCACCGCTCTCGTAAGGAAACTGGAGGGAGGAATCAGTGCATTAAGTCGGTGGAATCGTAAAATATGCTTTAAAGTAGCGTTAACTAGTTTGCCGAAGTAGCAGCGGGTATTCACCAGAAGATCTGTTTGTATAGTAAGATCACGTTCATCATTAATGGGATAGCTGCGCCCAACTATCGGCCGCAGAGTTCGAGTCCCAAACTCGCAACTCTTCTCTCAGAGCAACGCTTCCCTAGCTTACTTTACTCCTTCAAGGTTTGAGTGTTCAATACCCAATAATGCGCTCTACGAGGATCCCGTGACCTAGCGATTTTCACTCCGTCAGTCGAATGGAGACCGGCGCCAACAAGAATAAGAGAAACTGTTTAGAGAAAGTTATTCCTCCCAGGAAGGAAGCAGTTAGAGCAACCAAGTAGCCGTGGCCCAAACCTATTCTATTTGTAGCAAGACGCATCACGTGCCACAACCCAATCAGAACCCCGTGGGACTTCAAAGATCACCGCGTTCACTGTCCCTAATATGTTTTGTCAGACGAAACAACTGGAAATCTAGAACCAAAATTGTTGAACCGGCAGGCGGTCCAGAACAGATGCAATCGAGCTAGAATTATTGCTTCGACGATTTTGGAGAAGCCTGATGGAGCAACGGTTCCAAAGAAGAGCGGAATCCCTCTCACTTTTGGGTGGTCACAATGAAGAGACTTTAAAAACTCAACGTATGGTGATTTGTTCTCACTGTGACAGTGAAATCACCGAAACAGTGATTTTCTCGTACCTACAATTAGTTATCCAACATTTTACCATTCTATTATACAAACAGACCGTCTGTCTTTGACATGCTTACGATATCATGGTCACGCGTACACAAATGGCGTTCAGCATTATTTGTTTCGTTCCCCTAACGTATTCGTACTCATAAATAATGGCAAAACTCATAATATGCACGAGTTTAAACACCGATGCCCGGAGCATTCGTGGCAATAAACCTGCGGATAAAGTAACCCTAAAGTGTCGGAAGGAACGTACCCTAAACGGAGCATTTTATTAATAAAATACTAATATTTTACGTGCACGTACTTCGTAGATATTCGTTAGTTATCGCGTTTCAATGCTAAGCCCGCGCGCTACACACAAAGGATGTTAATCTCATTAGCGAAGCGGAACGTAATGAAGAAGGCAAAGAGAAGCGAAAAAAGCGAAACGAAAAGGGAAAACCTATAGGATACAATTATACACAAGTAATTGAACTTCACGTTTTAAGAGAAAAATGTTTCTTTGTCGGGAAAACGAAAGAGGACTATCTCTCCAGTCAAACCTGGAAAAGAAGATGAGCAGATAATGGTGATACGCTCAATCTGCTGCACCAATCAGTTCCTGGGCGTCGAATCCTTCCTTTGCTTCATTTGTACATATTCTGTCTTATTGCCGGAGAGACTTACATCCGTCTCTTTCTATCCCTCAACCTCTTCCACTTTTCCTTCGCCCGCTTTTTACCCCCTCCTCCACGACGGTATATTGAGAGAGCGAGTACAAAAAGAAGCGAAAAAGAGATGCTAGTCGTTGGTGCTGGTACCGTCTTCCGGTATTACTTTTATGTTTCGGGACACGGAACTTTCAATCAATCGGTTTTATCTCGAACGATAGCTCAGTGAAAGAACATTAGGTTTCGTTTCTTCTTCTTCTTCGTCATCTCCTTTCTCGTCCTCTTTTACTCCTTTCCTATCCTTTTTTCTTATTCTGATTAACTTTAACTTTAAATCAGTACCAGACGGGCATTTTCCATTCGAAGTATTTTCGAAATATCAATTAAATGGGGATGGTTTTTTCCCGAAGATCATTGTCAAGGGATTACTTGTTAATTGCTAGATTTAATAGTTTTACGATATCCGGATTAAGAATAGCAACTAATACAATATTATTCGCTTAAATAGAATTAAGATTTGGAATATTTTAAAATAACGAGATTATTAATATAAAAAATATATAATACGGTATGTGGCTGATATTCATAAGAAGGTAAAAGTTTACACTATCCGTATTAAGCCAATTAGCTGCCGCTAGTTTATGGGAAGTCTGATCATACGTACGTATATGATTCAGAATAACAGGTAAAGTACTGCCATGAATCCTGAGACTAACCTGATGGCGAATGGAAATTCTTTGCGCCAAAAACACAAACAGCTACAACTTCAACTTTCACCTACAATAAAACCATTTCCTCGTCTCATCCCACCTTCCAACTCGAATTCAATCTATACGATTTATTGGGTGAATATTTAAATCGATCTAATTGAAAAAAAGAACGTCGATTCCCCCTAAAATACAGGACCGTTCCGACCACGCCGAAATAGGTATTGACCTCACGCAATTAATAACTTCAAGGAACCATAAATAACCGCCGATTTAATGAGCGAGAGAGTGCGGATTTGGAATTTTCAAGCGGGCCACGTTCGGCTGATTTCTAATATTTATATTGTACGAGAATTAGTTTGATCGTCGAGAATTAAGAAGTATAAATCACCGCGGCGCCACGAAATAAACGCGAAGAGACCGGAACAAGAGAGAAGGAAGAGAATATAAACGAATAAAATCTGAATTTCCAATGCGAAACTTGGTTTCGTGTTATTTGCGCTAATAAGAAGAAAATAGCTTTAAGAGAGGAGAATAGCATTATTTAAATAGATTTTCTTTGTGTAGTTCACCTGGGATGAAGAAGCTGTAGCGGCTTAATACATCATTAAACGAATATCTTGTTGTAGGCAATAAGCTTTTATTATTATTATTATTATTATTATCGTTTGTTTGTTTTTGTTGTTTTTGCTGTTTTTGTTGTTTTTGTTATATGAAAACCGACATTTCAAAAAAATATTATATCAAAACCGACACCTTCACCATAATCTAAATCCTTAACTTGAAACAAGAGAGGTAAGTGTATCCTACAAAATTTCCAAGCCTTTCTATATAGAGCTGACTTAATTCCTGTTTTCCGAGGATTCTCACCAGAATTCAACTCCGCACGTAATTTCCGACTACCCGTTCGACCGAACTGAGCGGGCCACGCACCACCTTCTGAATATTAAAAATTCGATAAAAATATGATATACACGTCAAACTCACTTCTCAATTCTCCGCTGATCGCGTATACCGCGCGTCTTCGCGCTTTCGATGGCTGAATGACGCCTTTCAGTAGTCTCGTTTCAACATCCCATCGCCCTATATAATCCACCTTTCCTGCGAAAATAGTACATATATAGGAACTGGTAAAGGGAATAGAGGACACCGCGTCGATGTCGTAAATAGAATAGTCGCCCAGATATACGTAATATGTGATTGAGGCTTTCGACGAGGAAGAAGGAGGGTCATGAAATTGGTTATGACGTAAAGCCAGAAGTGTGTTTTCAGTTAGTGATTCCCAGGGCCTATTCAGGAGAGAAAAAAAGAGCCCCTATCCGTGAGCTGATAATACGTGATTCCCCGTTTCAATATCTCGTCTAGATGTTCGATGAAAAATGCCTCAGCCGAACCGATATAGGTGTGAACGTTTCTCCAAGCTTGTAGCGATCTCACGTATGTAATTTATATTTCATTTTTTCGGAATGTTATAACTGTTATAATGCTATAGGAAGAGGATGCAATAAATAAGGAGGGTGCTAAGAAACAAATGAGATTAAGAAAACTGTTATCAGGGTACCAAAAATGAATGGACACTCACGGAGATTATGTACAAAAATAATTATTAAATATATCCTTTTTAATTTTTTTTAATGCTGTTCACTTCATGAAATTCACATCTTTCCTTAAAGAAAGAGAATTTCTTGCTGTAATAACATTATTGCAGCAAATTTATTGTAAATTGTTGAATAACATTTACATAAAATTAACTTTACCGAAATTATAACAACAATAAAAATAAATTTATTTCATCTTCCAGAATTTACGAAAAAATCATTCCGTATATTTGTAAATCCCTTCTTTATTATTATACGAAAATTACATAAGTATAGCCCCATCCCAACACACGAAAAACGAATAAAAGTGTAAACACTAGATATATTATAACTCCTAGTTCGTCTCTCGAATTCGACTAACTGATTTTATTGCAGCCGGACACAGCCACTGCGTACCTAGGATCCATCTATTATAAGCTTTTACTGCATTGGCGCAGTACATTTCAATACTTTATATCCGCCGGTCTGATTTATGTTCCGTTAGTTTGGATAGAGCGTCGCCAGATGGCAGCGGCGTAGCGCGCGTTGCCCGGCGCTGCAGTTTTGATCACTGCGACGTACCGATTTTCGAGATAATTAAAAAGCAATACGTCTCCGGGTCGATCTGACGCAGAAATATTATTAAAAGATGTCGTGCCGGTTTACGTAATTTGTTGATGGGAATTATGTAGTTTTAAAAAAATTGCGGAAACAATTTTCAAAGCTCTATACTTCTTTCTGAGAAGTTCGAAAAATTAAAAAAATTACACCCATTCTAGCAAGCATCTTGTAACTCTAACATGTATTCTTAGTTTATTATCAAAATCCTGTAATATAATTCAAAAATCTAATAATATACAGGATGTTCCATTTAAAAAGCCAAACCTACACTTAGGATCATAATAATGTGCTGGAGCAACCAAATAAACTACAACAACCTTGAGAAAAGAAGCTTTAATGGTAAACAAAACTAAAAAGAACAATTAAAATATTCGTCGATGCAATAGACCGTATTAGCTAGTATTAATGCTTTAACATTCTTTTGCCGCACTTATTCAAGGTAATTTCGTCAATAACCGAACTCCTAATTACTGTTTAGCTAGACATATGATTTCGAACAAAAGCAACACGAAAATTTGAACAATTTTTAAACGTTCTTCGAGGATGAAAGGCTGCATCATGAACTTACAGCTATCTAGATGACTTATGTCAAATATAAACTTTGAAAGTGACAGCGTTCGCAAATAACGTAAAATTAAAGTCCCCAAGTTAATGCTGGGACACCCTTTATTTGCATAAGTAGGTATTTAAGCTGTAACACAATACTTCTTCCGTCAAAGCAAGAAATATTTCGACCCGACCGCAAATAAGATCTGCTCCTTATTACATTCTCCTCATTTTACCATTCTTTGTACGTCCACTGGTTCTTTAGAGGGAAGGAGGGCTCTCATCTCCTACAGGTTCCGATCTCCTTTCAAACCCCTTTCTTCCATTCGCCTTACAATACGGGGATGACGGTGACACCTGTTTGGCGCGAGAATCGCAAAAGGACCGCCGCTGGTGTTAGCGACGTCGCCGGCGAGAGGTTAACTCGAAAAGGGTGGGAGGTAGAATGAGGGAAGGGAAGAATGAGACCGTTCTAATGACGGGGCATTGTCGGAGGGGTAGTGTAATGGGCTCGTTGGGGAAAATGATAGCGTTATCTGTCAGGACCACTCGTTCTACCCTACAGCCAGCAGCTAGAAGCGAGCTTTACCCGTGCCGGAACCTTTTCTCAAGGCGTCCTCGGTCGTGTAGCTGCTTTCCGTGGGAAGGATAGTTTTGAATGGGGACGAGAGAGTTTATTGGACAGAAAAATCCGGAAAAACAAAATGAAAATAAATAAGAATGAAAAAAACATGGAAAAAATATATAATTTGAGGGAAATTATCTAATTTGACATAATGAGGTTGGGTTTTCAAATACAGCAAATTCTTAAATAAATGTTACAGCTTTTTTATGAAATTTAAAGTAAGTACTTGATTTATACCCAAATTCGTCTATCATTATTCAATTGTAAAGCACAAGAACTAATTGAATAATAATAATCTATGAAGTCTGATCAAACCCTTAGGTAGAAAATTGCGTGTGACATCTAATAAATTTCTTAACCAAAAGAATAATGTAGCAGTAGCAAAATATTAGAAAAAAGTTTGGTTTTTCTTTTTTGTAAATCTGACCTCTAATCCCAAAATTAACAAAACCATAGGAGAAATACTTGAAGGTCAAAAATAAAATCAAAAGCACCAAGAGATTTTCCTCTCCTAAAAGATGACCAAATTCACACCATCACATAACACAACATCCTCCCCAATTTAATGAAAACCTCTCTTTTCTTTTGTCGATAGGGAACTGAGACGAATCCGCGTCCGGGACCGCCGTATTAAATGACTACGGTTTATAGAATCGACATTAGAATAAATCTGCATTCACGCGAATTGATGATTCAATCGGCTGCGGATCGGGGGGAATCGCGGAACCTCAGACACGCATTCAGACAGACGGATTGGTATAGGCAGACGGGGATGTTTATTCACTGGCGACGTTTGATTCACGGCCGTTGAATTCGAGTCCGGATTAATAGCCGGGACTAGTTCGGTTTCCGGTTATTTTTTGATCAGGGGATCGAGAAATAACACCGTGAGCTGGAACGGTACGAGGAGGACACCGTTTTAATCGGGGGAGCGGTCGAGGAAAAAAGAAAAATGAGTGAGAGGAGCGGTTGGTGGTGGTTGATACAATGGCGAGGTCGTAATATTTTACGGATTTACCGCACCTGTACGGAGGTTTTTCCAAAATGCAGGATTTATCGTTTGGTGGAGGTTTATACCAGGGGAAGCTTCCATTTCTATTCGCATGGGTCTGTAGTTTTGCTTTTTTGCAGGAAAAATAGGCTTTCGAATGGATGGATGATATTCATGATATCAGCGTTAATATATACAGCGTGAGTCAATATTCACGAAAATGGTTACAATTTTGAGGGTTACTTAAGGAGTTTCGTTTAGCTCGACTCAGACTTTTCATGATTTTAATATAAGATTTTTTTTTTGTATTTGGATTTGGTAAGAATAAACAATAATTTTATAAACGTTAATTTGTAATTCTAATTTCACCTAAAAACGGCTCCGCTTAAGAGATTTTAGTGCTGTTATGTCCTCGCAAATTGGATGAAGAAATCGATCATATCTCTTCTCTCCCTCGGATTATTACTGGGATACCTCCCGCTGACTCTATTGATAAGAATTCGTCGGCCCGGAAACTTTCCCTATTTTCGTCTCTGTTTCCTTTGTTCGTTCGTACCTCGGCTTTCTTCCTTTGTTCCCGACGATGGCATAATTATGGATGCACGTGAGAAAGTGATCGTCTTCGTTGTAGGACCGTCGCTATCTTACATTCGCCTACATTTAACCGAAAAAGAAGGCGAGTATTAAGGACTTGTCAACTCAGTACCCCGGGACGGTTTATTATACAAGCCAAAAACGAAGAAAAGAAGAGAGAAGTAAAATATGGGTAAGAAAAATTAGGGCAACCGATTAATGGAGGCAAAATAGCATATTTTTTAGGTTTTTTAAATGGTTTATGCATTGTATGTCAGAAAGGTTACGTGCCAAAACTAGATTAACATGCTAACTGTGAAGACTTTCAATGAACGTGTTGCATGGAAAACCCCGTTTATCATTATTTCAATTTTGTTCTTGTATACGCTAATTTTAATCATTTTGTGACTAGAACCATTCTACATTAAAGTAAAATCCAAACACCTCTACAGCTATTACATTTTGTATATATTGTTAAAAATGCAGTGTAGAGCACAACAACGTAAGCAAAGTAATATGCGGTGTGCTCTGCTTTCGAAAAATAAATTAGTTCTTTAGTAGTTATTTCTTCCGGTAATGAATAAACAGTTTCTAATACGCAATTCCGCAATCCGACCGCGGCGAATATTTCCGAGAAGAACGTCAAAAGAAGCGAAATTACCGGAACCCGAACTCCACCGCGCTCCGATATAGACTTTAATAAATCTATCCGTTTAACCACCCTCGTATTTTAGGGAAGGCGTCTTTATTATAGCAGTCAGTTTGAATGACAGAATCCATTCGAGCGTGTTACGAGTCCGTATGCTTTGCGCGACGTACTACTACACAGTGCGCGACGTATTTAATGAGACCCCCGCGTCAATCTATTCTTTCGCCTCTTTCTCCTCCTTCCTCTCTTTTTTTTTATAGTCGCTTCCGCTTCTCGTCGTCTCCCGTTTTTGGGTCGGTAGTCGTAGTATTTTACGGTGAATAAATTTGTGAGGAACGGGAGCTAAGCGTGCGCGAAGTCGAAGTTGGATGAAGCTGTAAAATTCGCGACGATCGATGAATACGTAGAGGCTGATATATTTGATCGGAAAGTCGAAGTTGCGACCTTAGTTTGTAAGTGCGAGATAATGATTTTTGAAGAACAAACTTTAAGGGAAACTTTACCGGGTCAACTATAGGACGATTACCCCATTCGGTTTTCCGTTGAAAATGAGGATCAACGTACCGGTTGTTTCGGATTAATCAATTAAACTTGCGTGGTGCGGAGTGCGTCGATGACATGCAACGATTGGTTCCGTGAAAATACTATAATTACGAAGGACAATAAAACTTGACTCCGAAAGAAAGATGTCTGCACGCATACCACCATGGCAATTGTTACTTTGGGATTACAACGTAATCAATTGGCTCAACTCTCATTATGAGAAACCATCAAATTTGGATATGATGGAACAAAATTCAATGAACTACAAAGTTCTGCAAGCAAATATAACATACAAGCTAAAACGATAAATCTCCACTGAGATATCTTGTGAAGCCGCGTTATTCGGGGGTTACCCCTAGTAAGAAAACTGAATTTATTTGCCACCTCTATAAAGACAGATTAAACTTTCTACCCGGCACATGCACCAAAACTAAATCGTATAAAATTTCCTTCTATACATTTTTTTTTGTTTAAAGCAGTTTTATTTTTAAGCAGTTCCCTACCGTTAACCTCAACAAATTATTTAAGGGCAATAAATTATCTTCCTCCGTTTCGTAATTACCCGTGCGCCATAATAAACGGAATCGCTCGCCCGCTCGCCGTGTAATATTAACAACTTTATCGATACCCGTCGAGAGCCGACGCTCAATTAGCGCTTCGCCTCCTCTACTTTGCGCCGGCTGCTTCTGCGAACTTTTCGTTTTTCATCATTCGCTTGCCTCCAACCGGTCACTTCAGGTGCGATAAATTCGCGCCAAGTGAACGAATCGCGACTAGATCCGCTCACTGCCGCAATATCAACATCGACAGGGATCGACTTCTATGCCACCGAGAACGATGCGTTGCAGCCGCTTATGTATGTGTTATACGTTGTTTTATTTTAGCTGCTACAGCAGATATCTCGGTTTGTTAGAGATACGACAAAATCTTGTAATTTTTCTATTTATCCGCCATGACCAAAGAAACGATTGAGCATCAAATCACTTAGATGTAGCAAATACATTCGAAATGTTAAATTATTAATATTAAATAAAACGTTATTGCGAAAAAAATACATAAATTTTTATTTTTATTCCGACTGTTATGTTTAGTTTCACATCCAATAATTTGAAAAAAGAAAATATTAGCATTGCCTTCCGTAAGGTACGAACTTTACAGATAACATTCTATATGTATTATACGTTGTACATATAGCGTGTACAGCGCCACACTGTGCTGCAGCGGTGACTGCGGCGATCTAATAATAGGATCATAGCCGATTATAACTCCCATCATAAGCTTACTACGCCGATAAATTTCAGCGAATATGAGGATAGAAATGTTCACCCGCCGCGCCGCTGTACGGCGAAGAGGAGGACCAGGGAGGTAATTCTAATGCATAGGGACAGTGCAACGATACCGTAGCGTTAAACAACGAAGGAAAGTGGGAGAGAGAGGCACGTACGCGAAGCGAAAGAGCAGAGGGGACTGCATTATACGGCAAATTGCTTTAAGTCGAATATGAGGACTCGCAAATTATTAGTAAAGCACTTCGGTTACGAGATGATGTCTTATATTTATGTGGTGTATGTTTCCTCTAAGGCAAACTCCGTTACCTACCGCCATCCGCCTTGAGAAGGAGCTAACGCGCTGTCTGAGGATATGTAATGGGTCACGGATCCCATACGTTCAGCTATATTGTGAATATGGGAACGTATAAGGTGGTGCTAGAGACACTAGAAAAATGGTGTCGCAGCTTTCATAAAGAAAACTTTTAGTTTGAATATTCTGAATTATTCGAATTCATTGACCTGTGGAGGTATTGTTTTTTCTTAAGCTACTTCCAAAACACGAAGATAATCTGTGTTTTTTTTTAAGTTTATAGCATAAATTTCAATTAGAGGTCCATGCTGAGCCACTTCTCAAATTTCTGAAATTCAACTCTTGACCATGCTTCAAATTTCTTTTTAAATTTCTTTTTACACGTATTATTTCCTTCCATTTATGAGCTAAAATCGTCAGAACTAAGCCCAAAACCGCTTTGAATCCGCATTATTACGTCGGTCTTTTAACTTACTTACTGCACCCATGCGGCAATCCACTTCTGTCGCGAGATTCTGACGAGCGTAATATCGACATTTCTAGGTCGTATGGGAACGACGGGATTGTGACTACACAAAAGGCCCGCCTTGGGATGAGGGTAATCCCCGGCCCGCTATATTCGTTCTCTAATAGATAAAACGGGAAGGCAAGTCGTCGGAAAAGAAACTACATAGCACTCACACATACCTACATGAAAGTCTCCCAGTGGCTAACCTAGAGACGGGGCCTCCGCCGAAGCCCGAAGCTCCCGTCCGACATTATTCGAGCGGGCGGGCGCGCAATTTCGTCGAAATGAAGAATAAACAAGTTTTAAGTTTATCAAAGGAACGTTATTTTGTGTAATCCTCGATTTTTCTTCCTCGTTCTAAGGCCCCCCTTTTCTCCTTCCCACTGCGTTCGTTCCACTTCAACTTCAATTCCGCCCAATTGTCTTGCCAAACAAGTTTGTAAAATGAAATTTTCCTGCAAGGTTGACAAGTCATCTAATCGCGTACAGACATCGCCGAGATATGGAAAAGGTGCAAGCGGATGGGAGAGGATATAGAGATTGAAAAGGAAAGGAGAGAGAGAGAGAACGAGGTATTAGAAAGGAAGGTAGACAAGCGTTTGAACAGGACCGTATTTTTGGAAATTACATCTTTCAAATTTGCGTTAAATACGGCGAGAAAATATGTGTTGATTCAACATCTTTAATTGGTTCCCGATAAGCAATTGTTTTTACGAATTGGGAAACTGACCATCTAGGTTTACTAATGATCCCGCTTATTGAATATTAAAACATGTTTCCTATAAATGCGTAACTGAAAATTTTAATAGTTAATAGATAAAGATTAGGCTTAAAAGTTAATAAAAGCTACGAAAATACCAGAGCGCCCTTAAGTTTTTTCTGCAAAATTATTTAATTTTGGAAAATAAACCTTCTTAATAAAAAATTAATTAAATTTTATCATTTGATCGCTCCCACTTCCATTTGTCTAATGGAACCTTTTAGCTCCTGCAAAGGGCCTTGGTTTCGAAAACGCTTACCTTAAAGTGATCCAGAAAATAACTGCAAGTTGGCATGGCAGATGGGATAATCGAGGAGACCAGAACCAATCACCAATGCAAGAAATAATGCGTTGAGGAAGCAATTTCCGAGAAATTCTCATCGAGTGATGGTTCGAACTACACTTCTTCGGAAAATCCGGCTCTGCATGCGGTAATAAAACAGCGCCAGCGCATACCTTTTTTCGTTCCTTTCTAACACACAACACATACACACGCCGACGAACAATTTCCTTTTTTCCGTTCTATTAGGAAGCCTTTCCTTTATTTCTTTCAATTTTCCCTTCATTCTGAGACGGCGTCCCAAGGGGGAACGCGTTCGACTGGAGACCCCCCTTGCCCGGAGAGAGAGCCGGAGAGAAAAGGAGGAAACGACGGCACATACGTACGGCTCACATGTACTACGGTGGTTCCGATTTGTCCCTCGTCGTTCCTTCCTCAGCTTTCCGCCTCTGCCATCGCCTTATTCTTCGAGTTTCGCGTACCAGCCGGACGAGCAGGCAGCTCTTCAACTTTGTCTTCCTTATTCACTTCTTCGCGTTCGCAATTATCCGGTCGACTAAGGGATAATCAATTTGCCATGCGAAACGGAGTAGGAAATTTAACCCACTGAGGATACGACATGTTGTATGCGTGAGGTGGCACTGCTACCGTCGATGGTAGTGGGTGTTCGACATGAAATGAAAAAATTAAATTACATTTTCCTATTTCCGGATATACGCTTTTCGAGAATTCCGCTTGTATTATAGGAATACGTGCATATGTTGATCTGGGACAAATCTATACATATGTACGGCAAGTAGATGGATAATTTAAAAAAATAAGGCAAGCGAAGTAGAAATAAAAATAATACATTGTATTTATTATTTTTTTTTAATAAATTGAGAGTAGTAGTGGGTACAGGTGAAGTCTAGGCGAGACTATTGGCGCGCCACCTGCCTCTACGAACAGAATATGACACCAAAAGAAAAGTACAGCAAAAGGAAAATTAATGCAAATATGCGCTACACAATACAGACAAAGCACAACACCAAGAGAATACGTAAGTAATAAACAAGCTCTAAAGCAATAACAATGGAAGAAATACAAAGGAAATTCGAACTGGCAACGAATTATACAATTTAACCGCGTTACAAGTGAAAGGCCTCTATATAAAGATGTAAACTAGCGAAGAATGGACAGCTAAGATTCATGTCTAGTATTTAGAGGTACCAAAAGACCTCTAAGCGGCAGGAAGGATTTGAACAGTTTCAACAACTGTTCATATTCAATTATCCTAGAGTATAGCCTAACGTATCAAAATCGATAACAATTTCACCAGTTCGTCTCGTCATCAATGAGCCGCGTATCTCTTTTTCACCCAACATAAACAATGAACGAGCACAATTAGCTGTGTATAGTCATTCTCGAGCGGCGTACCCCGCCTTTTGCAGCCGCGACTGAACGCCGGCAACGTCCAATTAGATACGAACAAAAAGCTAATTTGCAAAAATGATTGCGGCATTTGCATGCGATGAATTATTCATCCTGGCGTTCCTAGTGATGCGTTAATTATTATTGTACCACCGAATGTACAAAACGAAACAAGTTGGAGATCTTCCTCTAGCGATGTTGGAATCTCATTTTGTTAAAATAATGCCATTTTCCGTATCCAACGGTATCTCTGTCCGCATAGTTCGTATTTACTCTATAAAGCTCATCTAATTATGTGTTCGAAGCGTGGCTGGTAGGATTTTCGGCGAAAGCGAAATGATGTTCTTGTTTAGCGCGTGACATCGTGTCAGGTTTCATTTTGCGAATGGTCACCACATTTTTCATATAGAATCACAACTGATTGTGTGTAAAGCCGGATAGGTGTTAAGCCTACATCAACGAGATTTGATCTAATTAGATTAGAAGGAACATGTTTTGTTGATAAATGCAAATGGTCAGAATGGAAAATTTGCATTGCGGTATGGCTCGTTTAAAGCTTTATTTTGGTAAGCTTTTAATCCTTTCTATTTCGATAGAAATGTGTCCATTAGCGAGATTTTTGCCGGTTACATTTAGCTCTATTATATGAAATTCAACAAACCAATTATAAATTAATAATTAAGTGAATGAAAAAGTCCAAAATGTCCCCTGCTCACAAAAAAATTGTGTTGAATGTAGGGTAAATCCTCAAAGAAATACCATGATGCCTTATAGCTCGAGATGTCTAGGTCGTTGTTATTTTCCGAGGTTGACTTTCCAAAATGGTGGCAATTTAGCGATGACTCAACTAATACCTGCCCTTTCATGATGAATTTCCTTGTCAGGGTCACCACCTGTAGAGGCGGAATTTAGCTATCGAATCTAGCTAACAGATATGGGTTCTGTCGTTGCTTTCTGGACGGCATGGAAATATCTCTTAACGCTAGATGGCGCAAAAAGGTGTATTTTTGTGCTGCTTTAGGAGATTAGTGACATAAGCTGTGAGGCAAAGGCAAGTATGACGTAGTAGGGAAGTGCTTAAACCAACGGTGACAACATCGGATAAGAATTATGTTAAAATACGGGCCTGCTCCATCACTCCCCAGACATACAGATAAATATTATTTTGCGTTATTGTCGCCATCAAAACTACAATATTTACATATTCTTTCGATCGGAAGAAACGAAATCAAATTGAATGAAAGAAAAAATCTTGTTTGTTTGCATCATCGTCCACCTTCCTCTCGTGAATAAGTCGCTAACGAGGGGTCAGCGCTATGCTAATATTTGCAAAAATCACGCGTCCTAATCCCCTAACGACGGCCGGCCAGGTCCGCGCTAACGACAAATCAAAACACACGACTTCGGTACGCTTCGCCGAACCCTAGAGGCCCCCACATCGACGAGGGACGACAGTCCGAACAGTTCATCCGTAAAGACACGCTAGTGAAAAGACCTCTAGATCCGGGGCATTCGTGGAAACGAGGCAATTAGGGGATGGCGGCCGAGTCACGCCCGAGATACGTCTTGGAATGCATCTCCTCGCCCTGACTGTGGCAGGAATTGGAGAAACTTTCCCCCGCATCTGATGTCCTATTTCTCTTTCCCAGTATATACCTACATGTATCCACTATTTCGTGTGTGTTTCTAACCCCACGTTGTCTATAGCCGAACTAAAAGGAAGGATTTCCCATCCTCCTCCTCTAAAGTTCAGAAAGTCAGAAACAAAGGGAACATAAACAATAAGAAGTCCCGGACTTCAATTAAATACCTCAGCTAAGATGAAGGCCATTGTATGTCCGTCCGTGGCTCTTTTCTCAACTTTTCGGGCCGAAAACACGTACATGCAAGTACGAGGAAACTGAGCGAGAGACAAAGAGACGAATGAAGGTTGGGGGGTGGGGTTGGATATGTGTTTGTCCGCCGGACCGGAACTGTTTCTTTATCTTTTCGGTTCCTAGAGTCGAAGTGGACGAAGAAGATTAGGAAATGCATCCTGTACGACACATAGGACTGAACTATTTTAGTTGCAAAATTAATTAAACTTTTATCAGCAATGGAATTTGTTGTTTAAGTTAGCAGTGCAAAGTACTAAACCAAAGAAGGTATTATCCTGTGCAAGGGTGTATTATTAGCGCATAAGATACCTGCGTAATGTTGCAATAATTCGTGAGTATCACGTTATATATGCCAAATATGCTGCAGCTTAGGCAGGCGCTTATATTGCGACAATATTAACTATATTTAGCGCATAATTTGTGGAATATTATGTTGGCTAATTAATATACACACAGCTACCGGACCAGGTATGTAGAATATAAACACGTCTCAGCTAGGATATTAATACGCCTTGATTGTAATTATAACGTCGACGAACTTTCTTTGTTTTGGGATAGATTTGCAATTGTGTGTGAACATAAAAAAATTTATAAATTCTCCTCAAGAGACCTGATAAAGCTACAGTCGCGGGCTATTCAATTTGGTGGCAGATTAGCAAGATTCTTTAACAGCTAAGCATGCACGAATTAGAATATTTTTGTGCTAATGTTAGCAGAGGTTCCTTCGGCTTAATAACAAACACAAAATTTAACAATTTTTCCCAAATTAAACATACTCTCTATCTCCAATAATAAGTGAGATCGTCATGGTGGGGGTCGAAAACGAATCGGCTTATATACACGTACGCAGCAATATAACACCAAAACGAAAGATGAAGCCAAATGAATCGAAGCCAACGTCGCACGGACAAACGAAAGGGAAGAAATTGGCAAAATAAAACAATCCGCGAAGGCGTCACGTGACGCGAAAATAGAGCTTATCCCGGAGAGAAGATCCCACCTCTGCACTTCGGGGAGCACTGCATCAGGTAGGAGCTCCAATTGGACCGGGGAATCTCCGGTTCCAATCGGGTTTCGCAATTTATTTCCGATTCGACGTTAGTTGGAGGCGCGCGGAGCAGGGGTCGGTGGCCCGAGGGTACCGCAGGGGGAGACAGGGACCGAATCAGACCTTATGCCGGATGCGGATTATCCGCCGCGTAAAAACCCGAGATGCAGAAGCCGCGATAACGAATCCGAAATAATTAGGGGTTAGCGGTGTCACCGTAGCACCGACAATGACGGTTCCCCCTGCAAAAAAAAAAAAATAGAGTGTACCGGCAGCGTCGGCCGTATTAAAAGGCGGAGATACACGCGTCACCCGTCAAAATCTGACGCTTGATTCTAATTGGACTGAATAAGGTAAGGTAAAACGCAACAGAATGGCGTTTTCAGAAAGGGAAAGTTTTGCTGTGAACTAGGGTGTGTCGTCCATGTAAAACGTCCAAAAAATAAAATCTCACCTTCATAAAATATTGAAATCGATCACGACACGCCACTCAATACTTCCGCGATAGCACAATGGCTTAAGATAAAGCCGCCGTAAAATTACGATGCATAATTTCGCGCTATAAACTTGAAGCAAACTTCATAGAACCACATCACTCCATCGATCGGGGCGTTTAATCAACTAGTGCAACATCTTCTCGCGAAACAATAGCAGACTTGTGTAAGCCGATTGTTTTTCCTTTTTTCTGTTCGGGCCAAGAAAAGTAGAAAACGTATCGGGCTACACAAAAGATTTAAGGCTAGTCAGATATGTGTTATCTAAAATTAAGTTTCTAAAAGTCGGTATGAAACCAGGAGCATAAACGCTAATTAATTGCTATGGGAGGTAATTACTAGTTAGGAAGCGGATGAAAGTTCTCTAGGCAGTGAGATCGAGTAGAAAAGGAGAAGGGAAACGGTATGGTAGCTACTAAACCCGTTAGTTTTATGCAATAGTAGCGTTATCTCAACTATAAAGTTATTAGATTTATACGGATAAGCAATTTTAAATTTATTTTAATCACTGCAATGAAGAATCGTCATAACAGTGTTGCTATTTAACACGTATTAACCACAACAATACAATAACTTGTACCCCCGATACATTCTCTTTCTACTGCCTTCAGAGTGCACCCAAAAATGTAACCTGTGAAGTTCTATTTTTGCTTATTAACTCATTGTTGCCCAGAATTTTTTTTTTTTAATTTCGTCGCAGTTTTTCTATTTTTCTGTGTTGATTCCGAATTGAGAAGAAAAATATTAATTAACTTGTTTTCGATTTCAATGCCTCCTTTTCCACACGTCGGGAATTTAAGTATATGTTCATAGATAGCTAACAAGTCGAAATGTTTGTTTTTGTCAAGTCTTTTGTCAATTCAATTCAATTGTCAAGTCAAAATGAAACAAAATGAAACAAAATTAAACTAACATGCTTTATTTGTAACATCTACATAAGGACGTGTTACATACTTAACATGATAAGATTTGAAACATAAATCGGGATGAAGACCGATGTTATTACAAACAAACATTTTCGCATCTTGTGCTTCATAATAGTATCATCAATTGGTGCCGTATTTTCACTTCTTGTATTCTTGACCAAAGTATGGCGTCCTTCCTATTTTTTTTCTTTAACTCCTTTGGACTTCTCCTTTGGACTCCCTTGGACTTCTCAACTTCAGTCTCTTCTTAATAGTTGCTAAACTTTCTAGATCACTTGAATTGTCCCAGTCTGCCGCTTCTTGGCCAATTATATCTTTTATCGTCTACTCTAGAGGTCACTGATATATCAATTTTTCCTTCTAAAATACATTTTTCCAGATTACAAATGTAGGGTAACTCCTCTCCGTCGCCACCAGCATTATCTTCATTAGCGTCTTTGTTGTGGCGAGAAGGGAGAAGTTGTAGAAAATTAACATTATCGACTTTTTTGCAGTACTCGGCATCAGACTCTTTCTTCTGATTCAAGAACAATTCCACGACATTTGTTGTTAAGGCTAGGGATGATTATATAAAACAAAACAAACATTCGTACAATGAGATTATGCGTTCTTGTGTGCTCAGCATCAGGAAGGTGTAAATCGACAAGTAATTGATAATTTATATATTTTACCCTTTAAAGCAGCTAGTAAACAACATGTTATATGACCACAATTAGCTACCAAGCCACTGATGCTGATAGATCTACAGCTAATCTCAAATTAATCGGTGTTTTATCATACGTACAAACACCACTAACTTATAAATATATAACCGGAGAGGGCTTGGAATAAGTTTTCCCTCACCACAATATGCTTCTGCGGTGCATTGCGTAAGTTATTTTAGATTATCCGACCTTAACAACTTCTCCCCCATCTTCACCAGTTCAAATTAAACTATCAATATCCGAATGATTAATATCGCTTCAACACGTTTATATCCACCTCCGCCTCCTTCTTCTTCTACTACCTACTGCTTCTTCCTCGGTCCGCTCCTTCGAGGCGGTAATCCTTTAAGTCACCGTAAAAAATTGCTTACTCGCTGAAGTGCGGGTCGCGTATATATTTCAGCGTCGAGGGAATTTCGCCCCGGCCCTCTCGATCGGATTTAACGGCGTCCCGACGCTGCGCCGCTTCCAGTGTATGGAAATCGACGTAATCTACACCTTCTACGGTCCATTCATATTGTAATAATTCCATTGGCCCATGTGTAAGATGCATAAAATTGATAGCTTTCGCAATTTCCCGAGGAGACGCCGATATAATGCGGGCGGCGATCGAGATCGGTCGAGTTCGGCGTCCGTCGAGCTTTTTTAATAGCCACTTTTCTCGTCGGAGACGATCTAGGTGGCGCACCCCAAACCCACTCTAGAAAGGCGCTCGAAAACCGAATGATGAATGGCCGCAGATGCGAAACAAATGATCTGGACAATGGCCCGCAGTTCACAGTTCATTTCGTCTCGGCAGCGATTCGACGCCATCTGCGAGAGTTTTTTGAAATTTTAACTTTTAGCTTGCAGCTAGGTTTTTTTTTAAGCAAATACAATGATGTTTTTTTTCGGTGGGCTTCTCGCAATTTACCATTAGCTAAATCAGTATTGTTGCTGTGTAATTGCTAGAGAACTACGGTTAGAGGTTAGAGCAAAAATATCTTTGAAATTACAATCCTCCAAGTTTCTCCAAGCAAATACAATAACAGTCCTTTTAGTGGACTTGTCAACATTTACCAACAGTTAAATTAAACAATAATTGTTCCAGTGTAATTGTTAATTAACAAATCATTGAAAGCAAAGATAATTAAATTAATCTACTAAACAATGTCCCCAAAACTACAGCTATAAAAAAACGTTACCCACAAAACAAAAATTTAACTTGTAGTCAATAGATCGCACCCTCTTCAATATCCCTTGTGCATCTCTCTCTTTCGTCAAAGCTCTTCACGTATTCGTCGCCGTCTTCCACCACGAAACTATCCGGCGTTAATGCGGTCTATGCACAGTAGACTCTAGCCGGGTAGAGGACACCCTCGCTGCTTGCGAAGGATGTGTGTAACGGAGCATCATCTTCTCTGTAATTCGCAAGGACTAACGCCCAACGTAATTAGCGGCTACTCTCTGATTACGAGAGTCACGTGACCGGTCACCCTCCGGCTGGCTTTGCCCGCCCAATGACCGAACTTATTGTCTCTGACACGCCGAGAATTACCTTCATTAACTATTGAACACATAAAATGTCGTTTACACACGCTGCCGCACATGTTCGCTGACCGCTCTACACTGGAAGACCATACCGAAGAAGGTGTAGGTATTACGTGGACGTGGCCTTTAATGAGAGCGTGTTGTATCATGGTGACTTATTGTTTCGTTAAGGATGCGCTTGACGGCCTTGCATAGAAAGTTCTTACCAATGTAAGGTTCTTTTTGATGGGGAAAAATGCTATATTACAATTATCTACTACTTGAAGCCGTGCTTGTAGGTGCAACACCCACACGTGTCGAAATTTTTCATTTGCAGGGTCAGGGGAAATATGACGCATGAGTACTGCACGAGTCTCCATGCAGTTTACTGGAAATCCTAGCAAACACTGGAATCTATTTCTCTGTGGTTAGAGGGCATTGGCCAATACAAAACCGATAAAAAAATACCATATCGGTACCTTTTTTTCGCATAGCAACGTAGCAGTAACTAACAACGGTGCAAGCAGTTCCCTCGCCACCCTCCTAGATTTACCAAAATTCCCCGACAATAATTTAAATTCCAAAACACGCCGAGAGAGGTCACTTATCAGGCGACACCTGCGCGTGTCACCCAGAACAAGCGAGCAGCGACGTTTCAAAAATTATTATAAATATAATTGATTGGTCCTGACATAATTAATTGCGCCCCGCTATGCGCCCGGGCCAATTTAAAACATGCTTTTCAGCGCACTAATTGATATGTAGTAATTAATTATACAATGTCATTTGTGTAGCAGCAGCAGTACGAGAATGGTGGCGGCAGCGTAGAGGCAGAAAGAGGGAAGCCCCCGTCCTCTTCCGTTTGGATAGAGGGCCGTTCGTTAAACGGACGCCCGACAAAAGCCTCCGTTCCGGTCGGCCGATTCGGCTATTTTATTATCAAATTTTAACTTTTACGTTGCGTCACGTAGTCGGCAAATTTCGAAGCAATTTAATTTATTGTTTAATTGATGAATTGTTTTAATACAACTGGAAAATGTTGTGTTCGGCGTGCGAACGGATGGAATTTTTAAAAATAATTTACTTTTAATTAAACAATGTCCGACGATGGTACGGTCGGTCGCGTTCAAATTAGCCTTTATTGCCTTTCTACTTTTGACTTTTTTGCGATCGTTTGATTATTTTTTATTTATATATTTTTCCGTTGGTTTTATGGCGATCGCCTGGTCAGTTTTATGCGGTGGTTTTTCTACGTGGGATGGTCGAACTGCACCAATTAGAATAGCATAAATAAAAATTGAAATTTTTCAATAAATTTCATATTCTGTTCTGTGTCCATAAATTTTGCAACCAACCAAGGTACTTTTATATTTTGTTCTTTAAACAGCGCTACTTTTTTGAATTTGTACATCATGATTACCGCAGAAAGTGCTGTATCTGTGTCATTCCGTGCATCACAGGAACAATTGTTAATATTAACAGATGTGAACGCAGCAACCTAAACAAACAATATTTTTTTCTGATGTTTAAATGTTAGTTGAGGGAGACGAGTCGAATCAGCCCCTATTTTATTTTTAATATAGATACATATATGTGTATAATTTTGAAATAGTACGCTGCAAATCCATAAATACCGCCCCACTAATAGTTGTAGCATGTATATGTTGTATCGCTCGATCGCTCTCATAAATCACCCCATAACGCCACATAAATCTGTCCCGTATAAACCGCGACGTTTAGGGGGGTCTGTGAGGGGGCACCAACCGGGACCGAGCTAACCACCTACCTCCGCATGCAGCATGTACCCTACCTCTGCTTCTATATGTATATACATTACGTATACGTGCATGTAGTGTCTGCGTACATGAGCTTCCATCCGACAAGTCTCGTGGTCCATAACGTGAGCAATACGGACCCGTCCGACTCACCGATGTTCTCCCCGGTCCGGCTTCAAATCGACAACGTAATTACGGTATCGGAATGGATGGCAAATCAATTTACTTACGTATCGGAGGTATGGCCCCGATATCGCTAATAGATTGTCAAATCTGAGCGTTGTGAAATAGCTTAATAACTATTATTAAATTTATGTAATGTGCTCGGGATTTAGAGTAAATGTTATTCCAAGATGCTTTAGTAGTTGAGTAAAATAGATGGCGGAAAAACAAATAAATTAAAATAATAAGAATAAAGACTGTGTATTCCATTTTGAATTTCTTAATTTACCCTTTATCTCTATTGCCCTGGGAGAAAAATAATAGCAACGCGAATTTACTTTCTACCTGTTCTATATTTTCGATCTGACTTCTTTCCCCCATCCGTTTCCGTTTCATTTTTTTCTTTTTGGTTAATAAAAGCAAAAGAAAATAAACCCATTTTTATGGTTTCTCCAAAGACTACACATCTTCCTTATTTCTACTTCTATCCGACGTCGCGTCAGGTGCGGACCTTTCCATCTTCTCCCTACCACAGACAAACCGTGGCACAATCCATTACAGTTTTTACGCGCTTTGGTGCCAAATTTTTTTCACTTTTTGTCCCGACGCCCGCATCTGCGAATCCGCACGGGCCGAAAATTTTAATTTAAAAATAGGAACAAAACGAATGTACGTGTGTGTGACGCTCAGGGACGACGGAAGCAGAAGCGTCAGGAAGAGGACGAAGCGAAGGAAGGGGGGAATATGGCTAAAGGACAACTTAGGCGGCATTTCCGACTATGCGACGACCGTTGGGGAATACCCGTGAAGGACGATAACCGATCCCAAATTCCCGGAAGTAATTTAAATGGCAATTGTTTAGCAAAACTCAGATTTTTTTGCGCGTTCCCATTTCTATCTCTCATTTTCCCATTCTACGTCGTTCCTGTCTCTCTGTCTTTGATTTTTACAGCGCGTTTTGTTCCCTTTCTCCTATTCCCCGTCCTAGTTTTTTATCTGCCGCTTTCTCCTTTGCCCGGAGATTACAAGACAACCGGGAACAACGGGAAATTTTATCTGCGCGAGCACTTTTGCTGTCAGGAGAGATAAGAAATGAGATTATTGTCTTTATGTAGCTGTGTTAGGCGGTCGAATGTGGTAATTTTAAGATATGACAAGTGTAATGTAAGAATAAATTGAACTCTGGTCGAAATCAGTCGAGCGAAATATGTTTCCTTTTCTTTTAATATAAACGGAGTTATAACAAGAGATTAAAATTTAGCTTTGGTGCCACTTTTGCTGGTGTGCTTTAACAAACAACTCAGTATGACAATTCGATGATGGACAGTCCGTCAGTATTAAAAATGGATCAGGAGGATTCGACACAACAACGCATTCTTATTATTAAACATTATTTACAACATGAGAGAAGAGATTAAACGCTGTATCACTGAAGTCGCAGTTTTGCCAAACCATTAGTTTTTTAATACATTAAACCTCGTGATCCTAAGACATGGGTTACGTCGAAATATTAACGGATTGGAAAAAAGACAGTAAAATACAAAGTACAGCGAGTTTTATTAAAAATTTAATTTTTTTGCTCTCTCTCTCTCCAAATCTCGAAGGTAAAAGTTGAAAAGAGTAAAATCACAAGAACAGTATATAAATTCTTTTTATGTAGAAAATTGCAGTGTCATGACAATTCTTTAACATTTAGTTTAATGAGAGCGAGGTTCCTTCTTCGATTTCCTTAAAAATAAAAAAAATTAGCAAATTGCCACATTTACGTAGCCTGCCAATACATTTATTCGACGCTCTTAACTCTGAAATTAAATTTAAGATCTGCAGCGAGCTGAAGCGCCATTTTAACATTTTAATAACGTCCCTAAGAGGCCACCTCGATTTTACACTTCCCTTAATCGCAGAGGACGTTATTCACTATTCGGAGGATTATATGCTAATAAAATTTCATTATTCAGATATCAGCGGCGCTACAAAATAATCCGACAAAGAGAGAAAGACGAAACGAAAACGTCGAGCAATCGCGTCGTCCGACGGAAAAGCGGAACCTCCCGGGCGAATTACCATCTCTAAAATAAGAAACAATTTCGATGGAGCGCTTCCGAAGGGATAGCAGAGGGACTGGAGATGGAAAGGGCCGAGAAATGTCAATTTGCAAAAAGATTACCGTCCGTGTAAAGCTTTGCACGGGCGCCCTGTGTCAATATATCACGCGCGCGCCACCTTTGTTTAATTAAACATCTCGAGGAGAGGAAGAAACGAACGGAATACACAGAAACGGAGAAGGAAAAGAGGTCCGCGCGTGTATTCCATGTGCAAACAACGCGAGCAGTAGAGGAACGAGACGGCTACGTCGACGACGACCGTCTAATGCCCTTCTCTTGTACTTCTTCCGCTCGACTCGTCACGCGAGCGCCCTCTATCACACAGATACCCTATTCGCGATTTAATTATTACAGAAGTAAATAGATGGAACTCTATCTACTCCTTGCCCGTACGTTGCCGTGTGCTTCTATTTTCAAGTGTTGCCTTTTCCCCTTCTCCTGGCATATACAATACGATGATATGATAGAATAAATGATTGATTGCTTTTGATGTAGTGCATATATGCCCGAAGGAAACAGACAAACAACGCAACGATTATAGCTCCTGAGGGATGCGGATGATTGAAGGAAGCAATTGATCAAATTTCACTTTGAAAAAACGAGCACTGTACCTCTAATTTTTGGAATAAATTCTTTATTTTACAAGTTAAATCTTCTTTTGGCTATGACGGTACCACCAAGATTCATATGCTTTAACTGAAACAATCTGCATGTCGGATGATAACAGTGTTAGCAATGGCTTCGTCGAGGACAGAACTTACAAACTACAAAGGCGTAACACGGTCTCCCTAAGATCCACGTAAATAATTGCTCTTTACGTCCTATCGTTTCGTTCGTTGGTTCTCCAACTTGTCAAAAATGCTTGCTGACATTCTCAACAATTTCCTCCCATCCACCTTGTACACCTTTGAATTTCTGCGTTTTTCATCAAACGCTGACTTCAAAATGGCTTAAAATTAAAAAATCATTCCAGTGAGGTCACTGCGACCCAAATAGATCCATTATAACAATGCTCTTAGGTCATGTTAGGGTACTTGGATAGTTTTCTTGAACTTTAATATTAATTTAAGATGTTCTTCCTTCAATTCTGCGCGTACAAGCTACAAAGTCATACAATCCATAATTTTCCTGTTATTCACTACCAAAAGCATTTATAAGTAAGTAATGATTAATTTTATTTCGGACCTCGTATATAATGCTATATAATACACGACGAAATTTATCGAGGGCTGAAAATTGTCTGCATCAAATATAGTTCAGAGTATAGCGGGACACGCTGTCGATGCCGTACAGAATCAACGTTAACCCGTCAATCCATCACAACTGTTGGTCACAATTTAACGGTTCCGATTAATTAGGGTTTATAGTTGTCATTATTGATGGTAGGATTGTGTAGGTCGGTCTTGATTTGTGTCTGCAACGTTATCGATTGGCCGTTGAGTCAATTCAATGTTCCGTTAATAGTTGCAAGCATGCTCCTATTTGTATCCTTATTTTAGATCTTTTTTTTATCTTTTAATATCCATTAAATTGTCTAAAAGAACGTTATAACTCACGGAGACCGGCACCTCCACCAGAATTGCATATGATACATTCACTGCCGCAAGCGCTTCTACCAATAAGCCAAACTTTCGATTCTTAACATTAACGTTATTAAAATTGTAAAATAGATCACATTCGTTGAATGTTTGGGAAAATAAATCCATACGTAGAGGTCATCAAACTTTGTAAATTGCCTACTATGCAATTACTACGACGAACTCTTTAAATGAGAAACTCGGCTAGAAGTAGAAAAACGATAAACGATAAAAACTGATGTTAGGAAAAGCGAAAGAAAAAAAAAACAAGAAGTAGGAGTTTGAACGGGTTTACCCTCTTCGTGTCCGCTGTTGGTTGTTTTTGTTCGCGTCTAATCTACGCGGGCCAGGCGCTGCTAGAGATCTCCCAGGGCAAACACGAATGGCAAGCGAGGTTCGTATCGAAGAAGGACCAGTTTTCAATGAGTTTGCACGTATAATTTATCATACGAAACAGCCGACAATTTTTTCACTAAGCAACAGTATCTTTGTACTATAATAAAGTAACATTAAAATAGGTTGTTGTTGAGATTGAATAGAAAATCAAGTACATCAACAACTCCACGTTCGCTCAATGTCTACCTTTATCATTACGTTCTTTACCCGTCAAATCGACGAGAAAATAAGAAAAAGAAAGCGGCCAGAAATCAATTTCCGCACTATTTGCACCAGCGTACTACAGGTGCGCTACAACCTCATGTATGGTGTTAAGATACGTTTTGGCGTTGTCGGATATAGACACATCACCAACAAGAATTTAATTTTATGATTTAATAACGCGTCTACGTCTGGAAAAAGCAATTTTCTCGCTGGTTCCGGCTCAAAGATGTTAGGCGCACTTTCCGATGAAGAAGGAATATTTGTATTGAAACGTCGAGCGGCATCGGAGACGTGTTGCACGACGTCGAATCGGCTTTTACGGTGTTAATGAAAATCTGACGACTAACGTGGCACGCGTTTTCTTTACATGCTTGATGTCTGTTCTTCTCCTTTTCCTGAAATTGGAAACAAGCTTGTCGATATCGTTAAATTGAATGTATCGATCGAAATGTATCGAGTCTATTTTACTTTTAAACAGAAATGATGTACAAACAGTAAGAAAAAAATTGCATCCCCCACCGGGAAGGAATCTACATCGATTATTGCTACGATCAAAAACGCACCATCTATTCCGACAGATTCAGAATCTAGGAGAGAAATTAATTTCTCATACAGTATCTACAATAGATGTTAAACAAATGGTGTGCGTTCAGCCAATCGCCGAGTAGATTACTGTATAAATACGACAGAACCCGAAAGATACTGCTCCAATAGATCCGTTTACATCAATCTTGCTACAAAGGTGGAGGAATGTGTCTGGTGCATTAGAGTCGTCCCCCATTATAATAAAAAACATGTAATTTCGATTATTTATTCCAAAACCCTTCTTTGTTGTTACGATTGAGATTCCACCAACGATCCGTCTGGCATCCTTTTAACCAGCAACTCTATTTCTGCATTTAACGCTTCAAGTAACCAGAGAAAACCGCTAAAAATATCCAATTATCTCGCGCAGCATTACAGAGAGCCCATGGAACTTTCGCTATCTCGCAGAACCTGAGGGGAAACGAACTTGTCGCTTCGACGAATGGAAAAATCCTTCCTTTTGCGAGCAGCTAACAACCGGTTCCATTTCGCTTTCGCAGAGAAGCAAATTACCTACCAATAGCTAAATCGAATAATCCCAAGGTAATCTAAGCAAAGTAATTTATCTAAATTTCAATCAGTTTAAAGCGGTAACAGTCTGAAAGCCCACGGCGCAGGATGTACAGTGAGATAGACGAGTCACCGAACGGACACGAGTCCTGCGATTTATATTCAAATCTTTGAAATAAATTCTTGCAATTGTTGTCAGAAAATAATTTTAGGAATACTGCATTACGATATGTTACTGCTGACGAGATTATTTTACTCCCGACTCAAGACTTACTTCTTAAGGCATGTATTATTCGATACCTTCTAAGGCACCAACTTCAGCAGATAAGTTCCCATTTTAGACAAAATTATTTCTATTTACATCAAGAATTCGTAGCTGCACAAAGTCTTAAAGGCAAAATGTATCAATTCGGATACTAATTGAAGCCGCTGCACGCAGATTTAACCGCTTCCATAATTTCTGCAGCTAACAATGCAGTGTCGGATTAGAATTGAATCGAGATAAGGGATAACTTAAACCAGATACTCAGCGTGCAGGGGTCGCGTCGTCTTTGCCGATGTACCACGTGTATACGACGCTGTACCTCCCCCTCTCTCAATATCCTGGCAATTCATTCTCATCGCTGAACCCTCCAGTTGCCGGCGCCCATCCAAGATTAAATCCCAAAAATACCGCCGTCGAATTATACCCTAATTAATTACACTTACCTCCGCGAAATACATACAGTTACTTAGGTAGCTATCGTTCCCATATAATTATAAAACTTTCGTAATAAACGTACCACTGCATATAATCTATGTTTACTGGAAAAGCCGGGCTCTTCAGTCGAAAGTGCGCCCAGTAATTAAAATTAGATATAGCTGGCTGTATTAGTCTTATTTATAAAATCTGTACTAAGCGGAGATAATTGATAACATTTACAACGGCTATTAGAATAATGATAATTATTTTTACTGTTTCCTCGCACGAGAAGCGAGGTTCGCCTCTTAATTTGGATCCCATATCAAAGGGGTAAAACTCAGAATGCGGTTAATAAAAACAAAATTGCCGGTTACTGTTGTACACTAACTGGGTTATATCTTTCAACCGCGTCCTCTATGGCGCGCGGAGATAAAAATATTTCATAATATAATTGAAAACCGGTCGACTGTCATAGGAGCTAAATCGAACGCCACGCCGCCATGCAATAATTGAATCGGCGACACGGAATTCGCCAGAGATCGAATCGGATTCGATTTAAACCGTTCCGTGTGTGAGTGCGTATGTGGCTCTGTCAGTGCCGCCGCCTAGTGTCACACATGCTCTCCGGTCATCCGCATTCAAATTGTATGGACGAAATCCGTCGGGAGATGGACCGCCTCGTCCACCTCGCGCGGCGCTAGTTAGGTGATTAGTAATGCACTGTTGGAACGCTTTATCGACGAACAATTTATATTACTAGCCTCATGCCGGCTACTACCCGCCATTACCCTACACCATCCATCGGTCCACGCTATTACCCACTACGCGACTACCGCATTGAATTGTCCAATCACTCTTTGATGTACCTAGCAGCGTTCCGATGGTGACGAGACTTCTTTCTGCTCGGCCTCGATTCGTCCGTTCGATTGGGCAATTTTTGCTGGCTCTGTCTGGTCCGCGCGATGACCGGTAAATGTTAAACTAGCCTCTCTTCAGTGTACCTCGTTTTTCTCTCGTTTTCCGTTTTCCTCTTTCCTTTTTTCTAGTCATTCGGTACCTCTCCGAGTCGCGAATTGTCCAGAAAATCGCTGTACCTACGTGCCTCACGGATGCGACCTTTTCGGACAAATTTATTCAGAAAAAATGAAAAAAGTCTCGCTCACGGCTAGTTTAACGCAATCATTGCCTTGGATAATTTCGTTTACGTTGATTTCGTTGTGTAATCTAATGGAAAGGCATGGAAAAAGGAAAAAGAGAACGTTGATGATGTGTTCCATGCTAAAGGTCGCAAATTGAACTGATTTTGCTTTGCGCTAATTGTAAAATATGAGAGAACGATTCATTAATTTGGAGATCAATCTCGTCTCTGTCGTAAAATTGTACGAAGATCAAGCAAATGAACGAAGACCAGAGGAAATGTTAGTCTACAAACATGAACTTCAGCAGCGTTTAGAATTTTGTTTGATTGAGGAAGTTGTATAGCAGGCTGAAGCCAAGAAATATTTAGTGGTTGATGCAAAATTAAACAATGGTCAAGGATATAAAGTAAGATAATTTGGAGCAGATTCCATAGTCAAGGATGACGCAAATTATTTTTGGAAAAAAATACCCTATACGTGTGCTTTCACGTTTTCAAACGAAATACTACTCTATCCATTTATTTAATTAATATATTAACATTTACATACGCAAAGCTACACCGACATATTACAACGTTCCCATGCTGAAACCGCAACATACCTAAGCGCCTCTTAACGTCCAAACAAATTTACGAAATATGTTTCCCACAGCGCGCGCATGACCTTCTCGCCGTTTACACGAACTACAACAACCCCGCAGACGCGTCCGATCGTCGCTTTTTGCGTCGAGGAACTCGCGTTCTGCGGGCCAACCGCCAGTCCCTACGAGTTAACTGATAATGCCCTTCCCGTAAAATAAATGGAAGCACAATGGAGCTTAAGCTAACTACCACGACGTAGTAAGGCCGTCGCGTTACATTCTACGTCGTCCGTCGCTGATGCTAAGAGTACAGCGGTGTCCAACTCCGATGTCACGAATCTCACAAGTTATGCGCAATTCATTCCTATAGGCTCGGGATGTGAAAAGGTGTGTCCCACAGTCATACAGGGCTTCTTCAGGAGAAGGAAAGTTGGCCACAGTTATCAAGGTGTGTCCTTGCTTATATCACCATAATCCCTTTCACCGGAACTCAATGATTACAGTGCTTAAGTTTAACTAAATTTCAATTTATTTCTTATTGTTGATATTATTTTCTGAAGTGAATGACCTTTGATGCCGAGAAACCAAATATTCTAAATAATCGAGAAGTCCTCTAGCATCAGAGATGGACACCAGTGTACTTCCAGAACTCCGTAGCCTAGGAGAGAAGAATAGAGAGGGTTAAGAGGACGCGAGTAGTCGTTCCGACCAAACCCTACCGTCGGTCGCGTCGCCTGAATTGTGACAGCAATACACCGCCGTACTCGAGACCGTAAAGCCGCAAACCATGCGTCTTGTGTAGCCGCAAGCGTATTGTTGCTTAATTTATTGATATTTAGTGTTGGGTTTGCGACTAGCGACCTCCTTCGCCTCTTTCTCCTCGTTCTCCAGAGGAATGTCGTCAAATACACGGCGTACGCAAACAACGCTATAGCGCCCTCTCTTGCGAAGTATGTGTGTAATATGTAGGTTGGGCGTCCTCTCTGTGTAGTATTTTCCCGTGTAAATACGCGTCCTTCTCGGCGCGTGTTTGTTGTATATGTACCGGCGAAATTCGTTCGCACTCTGGAAATTACGACGTAATAAATTTTATAGAGTATCATCTCCTGTTGTGCTGTTAGTCTCGCTCGTTTTAGCAAACGTGCCGACGGCACGTAGACACCTTCTTCTATGGATGATAATTTAAGGAAGCACACGGGAAGGTCGATATCACCGCGAATATTTTGGTGCGGGACGTTCTCTTTATTCTAATTGTGAAGAGACATTCCCACACTACTACCTGTTGTTGGGTTCCGAATTCATCACATCACGGTTATGTCGTTAACATCGGTTGGTTTCCTATCTGGGCGCATCGCTGATATTTATCACATTTACCAGAGGCTGGAACTGGGAGATTATTTTGCAATATCCCTGAAATTACAATTTCACATTCTGAAAATGATCAAAAACGTATTAATTTTCGAGCAGTTTTCGACGTTAATTTAAACCGCCGAAATTTACGACTTTAATTTAAATAAAATTAACAATAAACAAATTACCCATCCAAAATTAATAAAATTATCATTCATCCTCACTTTTCAGGTAAATTAAAATATGTCCATCTACCCTACACAACGTGTACATGTACATGAATTAAGGGTAAAATATGAAAATCGCACTTGATTTATTATCTTAACAAATAAAACTATGCCGGTAACCCTCGATATTAACGCTGTACAAAACATCCCTCGGCGTTACGAAGAATTAAATAGCGCTTGCCGCGGTAATTATTTGAGTGTTATTGGATCGTAATGAACAATATGAGCGTACACATCGGATTGTAGATACAACGCAGTTTTAATTAGGTTAGTAAATATAATGTTAATCCAATATAAATCGGAAACTATGGGTTATACGGGCCGTCGATTTAATACCTGGCGCATAATATTATAAATAACGTGGTGCATGGGCTTTTGTCGCGCCGTCGATTTGATAGCCGGCGTGGGCCTAATACGATAAAACGATTGTAAATTTACAGTCGGCGCAAGATAAAAGTACCTATTTATAATAGAACGTTGAGCTCACGGGATTTGACGTCGATATAACGTTACTGCTCAATTTATGCTCGCGTAGTTTGAATGTAAATTGTAAATTTGTTAACAGAAATGGTCAAAAATGTAAAATGGCAGATGTCTGTAACGGGAGCTTCGTTGTTGAATTATTTAATACACGCAATCGCGCCGTACACTCTCATTAGAGTAACGACGCAGATTAAGTAGATTTTTTTTATTGTTCAAATCTACGATTGAGTAGTTGGACAATACGAAACGCCCTTTCCTAATTTAAGTCGAATCGAATAGCGCTGCAATTTCTCTATCTTCAGCCTTCAGCGGACCAATTTGATGTTTTCTGGTGTCACGACACGAACGCCCCTTCGCGTGGATTATCGTCTGCTCCAACGAAACAATTTTGACCAATGTTGTAGTTATCGTAAACTGTGTCCATTTTGGCCTTTGATTTCGGATTTCAAGGTGAGAAATTTTATCACTGCGCCTTGTTCAATTTTAGACATTTTGGGCCACTTAACTTCTCTTTGTCTCACTTAACTAATAAATAGCTATAAACTGCCGAATTATTATTTGAATGTTAACTAAAGTTAGTTATTTTTCCTTTATGCTCTTTATCGATGTTAATTTTCCTCGAAAAACTGATTGAAATTACAATTCTAACTTAATACTGACATAGAAACTCGTAAGACATCCAATATTTATCAATTCTTAATTTTTACAACTCGAAAATAAATTGTTTAGGGCCCACTTCAAAGAAACCAATGGAAATACTATAGATGTTTATATACTACGCCTCCTTGTTTAAAATTATCCAATAAATGTAATCCGCAAAGAGGCTCCATTTTATTATTCTAGTTAGAACCAAATATTTGCACAGTAAAAAGAAATTTGTCTATTTAGCAATCCCCTCAAGGAGTACGGACACGCCTACTTGCTGATAAACCACCACGGACCTCGCACATAGATTTCTAACACACCTTCTTTTTCAATATCAACCAATGATAGTCTGGAAGATAAAAAGTGTAACGTTTTGAACGTCGTTATAAAAACATTAAACATCGACCAATCCGAAGATTTTTTAAAAGGATTTTAAACTGCACCTTTTTTTGCTGGTGTGCACTGTAAAAAGAGAGTTCGTATTTGTAAACGAAAAAGACACGCCTATTTAAAAACGCTCCGATAATTTTTTATTAGAAAATGGTATTTATAAACGCCCATAAATTGAAAATAAACCAATAAAATATTTCCATGATCTTAGAATATGTTTGAAAGCTTACTTTAAAGAGTTAATTGAAAAATTTTACTATATACACTACTACTATATATTTATATACCTATCTACTACCTCTAAGTTCCCAAATAAAACTCGAATTAAGATTAGGAAACCATTTATAACAAATTAAACATTTCTTCTCGCCATTAAACATGCCCTTCCGCGTGTAAACACGGGAAAAACACTTCCATCCCGACGGAAAAGAACCGCACCAAGCGACGACGAGAAAAAGCAAATAAATAATTGATCGTCGCAGATAAAGCGGATAAAATAAAAAATTAAAACAATCCGGCCGTGCGAATTTGCAATTTAATTATTTTCGCGGCGCGCACCGGGTTTTCGACGGGCGCAGCCGGGTAATGTAATACCACTTTGTCTGTGATTACATTATTTATGAGCTGCCAATAGTTCTATTCACATATGCGAGGGCGGATGCGACCGATACCACCTGGCTGGCATCAATTCGCACCGCGCCGCGCAAATACGCGCGCGCGCCAGCGTCGGCCGTAAACGTCTGTTCGTTTTCCGGACGAGAATCCGGATTCAAATACGCAAAGGTGCTATCGCGGAGATTATAGTGTCAGCGATGCTTGTCTTAGACGTGGTGAAGAAAGGGTACATGGATCTAGGAATAGCCAAGATTTCTTATATAGATGTCAGAATCAGGAATTTTCTTGCTTCAGGGCCTAAATTTAATTCAGTTGCCTCTGCTAGAGACGTTGATATTTGTAGCTTACTGTCTGAAGTTGAACAATGCATCCTTTGAAGGATAGGAAGCATTGTATACATGTGACATTTGGCCCTCTATTGGTGCCCCCATTTTCTACTTAGTAGGTTGCCACATCTCAAATATTGTTGCCAAAAACTCATACGCTGGTGCAGCACCTAGATACGACGGCCTCTTAGATCGATTATCTCTTGCATTAACTCACCATTTGAGCAACTTTCAAAATTTGCTGCTAAAGTTATTGATTTTGCTTCTCCTTTATGATCCCGAAATTAAAAACTTACTATTAGCAGCAGGTTTTATTTTAACTTCACTTGACGTTATTTCTCTTTTCAATATCGACCGTGACTTAGTCCTTCCCTTTAATTTCTGAACATTGCGCTTCGCTTCTTATAAATCATTACTTCCTCTAATTCTATTTATTTATTCTTAACTTCCGTCTAGTCCGGAATGAGACAACAAGTAAAGATAACACCTATTAAAACATCAATTAACGCTGTAAGACATGGGAACAACACTAGTACCATCAGCACAAATTAATAATGGGAATCCACGTAATCACGAAACGGCTGTTCCGGACTAATTAACGAAGCTCTTGTGGTGCGGAGTGTACCGATACTTTAGTATTGTTTGCCATACTACCCCACAGCCCTTGGCTATCATTATTGCTGTAGGACATATAACACCTAACACCAAATTTATTTGTAATTCCTAATTCGTTTACATTATAACGTCCACGATGTTACCTAGAGTGTCTATTATCTCCGATTTCGCCTGGCTGGGGTGCTCTCGCGTCGAGTGATGCACCGTTGTGGTTAAACGGGGCCAAAATAAAAGCGATACGTCGACAATAGGGTAACGGGAATAGCGAGAAGGCTGGAGAGGGTGCGGAAAAATTATTTATAAATGTACAATGCTTGCACTTAACGTAAAATGTAAATAGCCTAGCTGCGCGAGAGGTTTTTAGGATTAAGTGCTTACCAAAAGCAAACTAACATATTTTTTTTCGATGGGACACGAGGAGGAAGATGTTTGATTTTGCAGTGTCTACGTTAAAGAATTACATGAAAATATGTAATATAAATAGGATGGTTAATAAGTGGAAATTAAGATGAACAATGAAGCGCCATATGATATAGATATCCATCTTGAGTCAAGTCAATCAAGTACATTATAGATGGTAGAGGGTATAGACTATATAAATAATCAAGGAAACTCGGAATAAAGGCTCTATTAGGTACGTGATTACGCAGTAAATGATAGAATAAATAAATTCCAACTAACAATAAGAGTGGGAAAACAGGGGTAGAACGACCGGCGCACGACCCCGTTATTTATGTACTGGGGGGGACACCGCAATGTACCACACTTGGATTCTAGGATTCTATTGCGGACGCAGACTAATTCGAGCGCACTCTGCGATTGGCAGCATCATTTACCAAAAAGCCACCGCCGGATAGTCCCCTATGCGCTATTATGGTCGGTTTTCTTGTCTCCGTGAATGCAGAACCTATTTTCTCCTAATGCTGGAAAGGTAATATCACGGGTGGGGGAGGCGGTAAACGCACAGCGGAGTTTGTTGACCTTCTTTCTATAACTAAATGCTTCAAATGTAAAGAAACATGAAAAAATGAATTTGATATGTCGTTTTCCTTGGCTTCGTTTCATCAAAGCAAAACAACAAAAATTATTATATTATATAAAACGATGGCTGGATTTGAAATCAGCAAAATTTGTTCGTTCTCTAATTTAATAAATAATATTTTAATTTTGTTACTCAATGCCGTTATCTAAGGGGATCCATTGATACTGAAGCAATAAAAACCTTTCTCATAGGATTATGGCATCCCATCTTCAATAACGCTATTTGCTGAAAATAGATAAAAAGACGAGATCTAATACCGAACGCACCAAGCAATCTCACACTCAACTTCTGCGAGACTTTAAAATTTAAATTCCCCTCAGCCAGCGACGTTCCGAATAAATTTTTAACGGTCCCATCATTTTATTTTAATCACAATCTCGGCCGTAAAAGAATATAAACGAGAGAGAGAGAGCGGCCACTCTTTGGCCCATTAGCTCCTTTGAGCGGGCAACCCGAAATAGACGACGTTGATGAGCGGCCATAGTTTGATTGGGTGTCACTTTAGCGAGTTATTGGAGATTAGGGCCGATGAATAAGGAACGAAGAAGAAAAAGAAGTTGAAGCTGAAGGAGAAAACGCTTAAAGACATCGGTGCGCTGCGAACGCAAATAAGGGTCCTTTCCCTCGGCGTCTCAAGGCTCACCTCGACGTCCCGACGTCCCTAAAAGATGGAAAAAGATACGGGCAAGGCTTGGACTTAGACGGCGATGAAGAAGAAGATGGAAAAACTAGTAAAAGAAAAGAATGGAACGGGGGATTCTTCTGCAGAGGTTGGCAGGGTGGAAGAGGGGGAATGAATCCATTTCGGATAAGGATTCGCTCCGGTGATTTCTTCTCCGTTTTTCAAAATTATATTTGTTTAATCTGAATTGCAGATATCATATTTAAATACGGGAAGGAAGAGGATACCAGGCCACCTCGCCCCTTGCTCATCGCTGCTCCGGTTCCTATCCGATTTCGGCCGACTGCGATCTCGCGCAATGATGAATACTAGCACAGTCGTAACGGTTTTGGTTTCAATATCTCCATTTCTCCTCTCCCGTCCTGACTGGTTGGGTGTTATTCGCAGTCTGGTGACGTCGAAATCTCGCAGTCGTTGTGCATGCTTGGCTCGTTTCTGAAAATGTTTGCTTTCGCGCGAAATACGCAGCCTTAACCGCGATTTTCCTTCTCTTTTTTTGAAGATGTATACAGGGTATAGGGAGATGAAAAATGGAATGTTGGTTTAATGATAGCGATGATGATGTTTATCGATTATTATTGGGATTATTGCAGGATGGAAGGAAATATAATATTTTTAGAGCAACAATATTTTTATATTCAAAATTTGAACAAAGTTCTTTATTTACTTTAGACTTACTTACTTTGCACAAAATCCAATTGAAAGAAATCGGATATTTTTGAAAAGTAAAGCTTTAACAATACTGCCTGTTCGCTTATTCCTTCCTAAACGATAAAAATTAAAATCACACATTGCAAGCAAAGAATCGACACGTCTAAACTAAATATTTATCTCGCGGACACAATGTAGACATATGTATTGGACGCGACGCCGCGGTGCGGAATACAATAGAGCGGCAAAAATAATTGACACATTCAACATGAATGGAAGCGCTCAGGCACCGTGACAGATTGTTAACGTTGCGTCTGTGTGCTATTGCGGGGTGGCTTTCCGCGCCCAAACGGATCACGGGGGACGACGTTTCGCGGCGTGTCCCTTTCGCCCTTTCGAAATGCAACGTGCGCGACGACATACGATTTATGCGTAATAGTAAATCAGTATAGTACGGCCGATCGGAGCGAAGCGGAACGCATCGAATATACCAGGCTGGTATGATAAATATCTGTGTTAAGGAACATAACGCATTTAGTAAATTTATTTCTGGACATATATCTCCTTGTAGCTCTTAGTACTTAGCCCAGCCATGTTCCAACTTCTTTAAGTTTGACGTGAACCGTTTTCCCCCCGAAGTCACAGAGGTCCAAAGCGTACAGTAACTGGATTAGTTTTGCTGTAGCAATTACCGATGAATGGATTTGGGCGTTATCTTGCTAAAAAACTTTTTTTTATTTCAGTGTCGAGTTGGTCCAATAAATTAGAATAGTACCACCCTATGATTGTTTTTCACTCCTGCAAATAATCTCACCATATCTTTTGTAGCTGATGCAACTGTCTTCGCATTCTTTGGTGCACGTTCACCGGAAAAAGCCCATTTTGCCGATTGACCTTTGGTTTCTGACATCTAATGATATGTGCATATCTCACCTACAGCCATATACATCGCAGAAATCTCTCATATTGTGTTTAAAAATGTCCAAACATTGCTTTGAAGTTATCGCACGATTCCATCTTTGACCAACCCTCGGCAAACGCAGTACCCACGCCCTCGCCGATAACTCTCCGATACTCGATTTTTCGTGAAGATTATTTTGTACTTATTCGTTTGAGATGTTTACTGTATTGGCAATCTCTGTGATCTTCACCCAGCGGTCTCCTAATACGATATCATGAACTTTATTAATCATATCGTCCGTGGTCACTCCAGTAGCCAGCTGCTTCTCGTTAAAGACGAATATTCGCCCACGGTTGAGTTTACTGAATCAGTATCTGATAGTCATCAAAGGCGGAACTTCTCCTTGATTTCTACGTACGCTTTCCCTTTCAAAAAAGGAACTCGAATCATTGACCAATATTGTTCTTTTCCATGACTTCACAAATATGTAAACTTAATCACTTTCAACAACTAATGCAGATTTTAACATGAAACGCCCAAACATGGCTAGTTCTCATACCATCCTCGTATATTCCGTGCATGTATGTGTCGTATGTACGATTCAGCGTTTGGCCGGTGGAACATTTCACGCACGCTGCCGCGTCGTAGGAAATTATAAAGGGTTTTATTAGGTACAGAAATTGGAAGGCATTAATCAAGAGGGCGTTACCGATGAATAATCAGCGTTGATACGCATTGGGAACAGTTGCCTATGTATGTATATGTATCATATCGGACACTGAAAATGAGAATTGTCGCTCACGACTGAATACGATGCAGCTGCAAGCAAAAGTATACCTTACGCGATCTCAATATTAAATATTAAATATTAAAGCTCATATCGCATATCGAGATAATTGTGGTAATTGATTAAAAATAGAGTAAAAGTAGTTTGGACTGATGATTTTATCTGATCAACTGCATTAAAACAGAACAACAACAAAATTTATTTTCGCAGTGCTTTCTTTCATGTTTATCTTCCGAATTGCCCGGGAGGTTTTTGAGTGTACTTCAAGAACTGAAACATATTCCGTAAGCATAACAAATTAATTAACATCGACTATAATAACACCTTCCTTTTTGAGCTTCTACAGCCCTAGATAAAAAAAAAAACATTTCGGCAACGTCGAATATTCATTCCTTTTTTCATCTCTTTTATTTTTTCCACGAACAAGCATCCAACGGCAGCAATGATTCGCGAAATTTAATATAGGACGTACATCGAAGATCTGATTATGAATTAGATTGTGATCCTTGAGCCTCTTCGGCTTCAAATAGAAATCGAAGTTCCGCTTCCACCAATACCTCGACGTCGTTCTCGGATATCGGCTTCGTGAGCGAAAGGCACACGTAATGCGTATATTAGAATTTTTCGTTTTCTTCCTTCCGAGCATTTCCCAACCCAATATCTTACCTTCTATATTCCTATATACCGGGTACCGGGTGTGAAAAAAGACGGAGAATAGGGGGTAGAGCAGGGAGATTTCCCTTTTATGTATTATAAAATTATCTACTGCAGCGTATAGATGTACGTATATAGGATTCTCGCGGCCGAATCGAACCATTGGTTGGAAAAAATGCGAATTCCGTGTTAACAGGTGCCGATAAATCATATATTCATTGTCGTCAGTCGGCGGGTCGCGCTAGACGTTGTCAGCGCGGTTGATGGATGAAGTTCGGGGCGAATAATCGCGGGGATGCTTAGCAGGGACTGCTCGCGCGCGCCGCATTGACAGCGAGCGCTCCCTACCGTACCGTCATTTAATGATTATTCTAGGCGATGGATGAAACGGCGTGATTTTATATTCCGGCAGAGCGTTTTGACTATGTACAGTCGGGCGTACCATTGTGCATTTTAAAAAAGACGAATACTGCAGGAGAAAAACAATCGAAGTCAAATGTTTAAATTTTCTAAATAATCAAGCCTAATTCAAGCAGCACTAGCAATTCCGTTCGTTTGACTTATCAGCTAACTCAGTAAATGCAGTATCAAGCCTCAAAAGCTCTTATTGCAATTTAAAGCAAGACTCTTTCCAAAAATCCGCTTATTGCAGACGATACTTCAACCTCACATAGTGTATTATTTACGGATTGGAAAAAGGTAGGCATTCAATACGCAATTTAAACCTAAATTTACGTCAAAGATACGAATGCGTCAACCCTAAATATATCATGGTAACAAATTCGGCGTTAATATCGGCACAGATTTGCGTCACCGTTACATAACGTATTTGCCGTATTTCGGGTGTAGAATCGCTGTCCCGATATTACGAATTATTCACGACCAAAGAAAACGCAGGACAAGGTCAATTTAACATCCAGCTGCCCATTTAGGATGTTTATTTTTATGTTTTATGTTTGCGCTTATATCTAAATCGATTTGCCATTTTAACTCGCAAAGAAGGCGTTTCAATTTAAGTTTGACTACCTTAGCCCATAACTAATCGCATTTGTTAACATTTTGTTCGTTATAGAAAATTTCACCTCCCGCAATAAGAACTTGTCATGAAAAATCAAGTTCGTAGAGATAAAAAAGAAGACGAAGCAGGAAAAAGAACGTTGCAGGTTCGTTAACGCACCCTGTCCATACGTCAACGCCGTCAGCTATCAGGAACGGAGCGTAAGGTCAATTTTGTCTGAAGCGGGAGATGGCAGAGGTGGCGGCGGCGGTGTCATCGTTTCCTTCACAATGGGGCTAATGTGCGTCCTGGGCGTATCCCGTCATACAATAGCGAATAATTGCATCGAATCGCAGTCACCTCCCGTTGATAAATGAGTCTCTCACACTCTGATCAGCCCGACCCCACTTTTCGGCTACGAACGGCACGAAAATTAACGCTTTATAAAATACTGTCAAATGAGGCATATCGGGGAATCCTCCGCCGTTTGGCCGAATTATAACTAAAAGTGCCGTTGCACGGTGGCGGCGCTGCTATCGGCGTGAAGGACGAAAGAGCGTTGACAAAAATTACTGCGATTGAACGACGTGTCGAATCCGCAACGCGATTATGCGGAACGGTGACGATTAAAAGGTCATTGTATGTGGAACGACAGGAAAAGTATGTTGATCCGTGGAATATCAAGCGTTCGTTACAATTTAACGTCATTATTTCCTATTATATTGTGAAAATGTATCACTGTGACTTTTCGTATAAATAAAGATAATGTTATTCACTCTTACCCATTCAATATGAACCTGAGGCACTGTATACAAACATACAAATCATCTGAAGGAATTAAACAAATTACAAAAAATAACTTCCTGTGCTAGCGTTGTTGCGAATCCTATTAACCGCGCCATAGTGCAACCTGGCTTACTTGTTTGATTAATTGAATCATTGAACTCTATGTATTTTCCTAATGGCAGCCACAACACTAAGAAATTAGTAATTTATGCAGCAAATCATCTGCCATGGCAATCGAGATAATGGAGGATGCTTTAATGTACCAATCACCGCTTTAAATTCCGATGTCTATTGGCACAATGAAGTTGACTAAGCTCCTGTATAAGTCTACATCGTTCGTTCTTACCTTGCACATATCATTTGCAAAAGTAGCTCCGTAGTTTCGAATCCTACTGACTGCGCCATGTTACACACTTATTTGATTGGTTGAATCGTTAAATTCTAAACCACTAACATTTATCATTCGCTACCATACCTCAAATACCGTTCCCTCGCCTCAATTGATCTGTATTCTTCCCAACAATACATAAACATAAACGGGAAAGGTAAAACATAACTTGATCCTTCACCTTTGACTCGAAGAGCAATTTGTTCAACCTATGAGCTCATTACGCCACGCCATCACCTCCTCATTGTGTATCATATCGGCACTAGCTGATGCGATTGTTCGCTCGATCGAGACGACCGACGCGATATTATATTATTATAAAGTGATAGTTTCGTGAAGCGGAGGTGGTCCCCGCCCTCGCCCGGCAATGATACGACGACGAGCGCCGATATTGCCATCGCATAAATTATAAGATGTTGCATACGCGAGCCGTCATTTTACGGGCGCCGAAGCGATGGCGGTGGCAACGCGCAACTAATAATAACGTTAGAGTAAAGTGCTGTATAATGGGATTAACTTGCCCAATAACATCGGTATTCAGTTTTGTGCCACTTGTTCGTTAAATATTAATTTATGCGTTGTTGTTTCGGAGTTAATTACACCTATGCATACGCGAAATGAATGAATATGCATTATCGCGTCCGTATAGCAATTTAGGTAGAATCTAGAATATGTACATGGAAGGGCGATTAAAATTGTTTTTAATGAGCCGCTCATTCCGTAAATTATAATAATATTAGTAATATCACGCGCACACTGTAGTTATACGCTATATTATTGTGATTTTACTATGGTTACAATAGTAAATATGTACTAAATATCAATATGGTTAAATGGTTTTGGTGATTACATTGTAGACTTGATTTCAATCGGTTTCTTCGCTTTTAATTATATTCTCCGAAAATAAGAAAAGTATTTAGTGTTCTGACCATGCACAAGAAGATTTGTGCCATCCGCGTAGTTGATAAGAGGTTATGTAAATCATTGATGAATACACTAAATAATAAAGGCCCAAGTATAGTGCCCTGTGGTGTCCCACCCGACATAATTTGGGGTTCTGAAAAAAGCACTCTCAATCACACAATACATGTATTTGTTGCTAGTCTTAGATCTCACAAGCTCTATTTAATATGATAATGACAAACTTGCGACCGGCTTCGAGCTAATTGCTCGGAATTCCGAACACAACAAAAACTTGTGAAACTTTTATTGTTACAAAAAGAAAATATCTCTTCACTTCCATCCACGTAAGAGAATAAAGCAAAAATCCTCGAACCTAAATGAACATGGCGGCTAAAACGAATGCAGCAATTCACCATACTCTTATGTAGATATAAATAGATATACACATACACAGAAGTTATACGCTAATCAAATAAAAACTAACTACGGCGAAGTAGCCACTCGATTCACGGTCGCTCATTTCCCCAACGAACTATTAAACGTTCTAACGACGTAAACTTGACGTAATCAAATTACGTAGCCCGGTTCCCCGGTTTCCACCCCCGCCAGAAGTTCCGCCGACTTCAACGAAGCGCAGAAAAGGCAGAAGGTAGCAGAGAACGCGAGCTATATGGCTGAAACGGTTGGTACGCTGTACGTATCTCGTATAGTTTGGGCGTCAATTTTATTTATGTCCGCTCTTTATAAATCGAAATGTCGAGTCTGCAATTAAAGCTTTTTTGATCAAAAGCGCACCGGTTGGTAGCTTTGATGTTTCCCGATCCTAGAATGCGCGAGAAAATTGTTCTGTTCGAAAACTGAGCGAAAGTTAGCGGCCATTATATAAATAATAAACAGACACAATTTAGATTAAGTTGTATTCAATTAAAACGACCAATCCAAGCTAAATTTTTGAATTTTTTAAATATTTTTTCTTAATATGACCTTCATTCGTGGCGGTACTTCTTAATGCTAGTTTGGTTTCAATATCTTCCCCAATAGTAAGACTCTTCATTGGTTCTACAAGAGACGGTAATCCAGTTTGGAGAAAATTTTCGTCTTTCTTCTGCCTGTCTTCTAGATGCTACTAGAATAGCCAATTGCTAATGCTCCATGAGGTTTGGAGACATTAGCCATGCCTCTAACATCATCACGTTCCAATTTGCTTGCACAGATTTAGATTTTAGTTGGAGTCATAAATAGGCCTTTATTCAGCATTAAAACTTATCAGACATAAATGCATTAAATAGGATCTTCATGTTACTCTACGTTACTTTTTACAGCGGAATATACCGGCACCACCACACCGCTGTAATTTCCAACTATGCAGGCCATGATAACCAGCCAACCGAATGTCATCCTATGTTCCTATAGCGTCAAGGCACTAATAGCAGTCAACGACACGATTTTTCCCCCATACAAGACGAATTAAATTTTCATTAAAATGTCAATATGATGAAGCGAGAGAACGGCGTCGGCGGCGGCGAGCGCCCGTTTAATAAAATTAGTGTTTTCCAGGAAACGCTCGGGCGTTTTGTATTGCATTAATCCGACCTGTTGGTCGCACACGTTCCGCGAACGGGCGGACGCGGTAATTATATTTCGTCCGGATGACGATGGTCGTCCAGGTTGCCGTCGACGCGACGCTCCACTCGAAACATCACAAACAAATAGGCAAAGCTAGTTCTAGCCGAGCTGGCTCGTATTGGAAATTCGCGCGAAGGTTCTATTGGCTGATAGAGAGGTTTGATAGGAACGATTGCGCTGCTGCGTTCGTTATTAGCTTTCGTTTCGGTGCCGTCGCTCTTTGAAAACGTCCTAATTAGGAAGTGGGCTTTAATCTATTTTATGTCGAAGCGTTATATTCGTATCCTTCGCGCCAAATCGATACTAAAATATTTACAATTTACATATTATGTCCTACTTTAGCCTTTTTCATAACTTCATAAATTTAAAACATTCTTTTCGGCAGTTTCTTTAAGTAATCGACGTTGTTTTGTTGTCATACCTTCTGTAAATTATTCTAGAGCTGCCGAATATTTTGTGGTTGCCCTTCTTTGGCTTATCCCGCGAAATCTTAATGGCCGAAAAGTTCGGACTTTAAAGAGATCATTATTTTAACATTATTTGCCACTATTTATTCCTCTAGAACGTTTTTCTACATCTCAGCGATGTGTTCGACAATACGACTTCTAGATGGGATTATTCTATTATTCTGCAGGATGTCCAAATACCCTTCTGTTCCTATTATTTCTCCAAAGCATAATATTTCACCAAAAGATTTATGCAAGATTCATTAAACCATTCAAACATAAACTCTGCGTTTCAGCTCGAATAACTCAAATTGAGTGTTACCGCTCCATAAGACTTTCTTCTAGTCACCTGTTGTCCAATTTGAGTGTTCTTTTGATCAACCTATTCCTTTTTCTTTATTTATATGGTTTAGTCAGAATTTTTATGGCAACTCACGTTCCAAATCGGCAGACAATGAGCACTTTTTCACCATGGTTACAGGTACTTTCGTTCTTCGCGGGTTAGGTTACGTCAAGTCAGAAAACAATAAATTGTTCTGTTGTTTTTCATGAATTTTTTCCATATATTCCAAAAAATAAATACCAACCAATACAAGTACCAAGAAAAAAAATATAAATTTTCTAGTTTTCCAAATTCTCATTGCAATTATAGCAGCTGCAGTTCAACATAATTGAAAACAATCAAGACTGTACGAACATCGCGATAAAAATAATAATTGTCTTTCAAACCCCCTTATTCCTACGATTATCATCCCCACACACTGCGCATATTGTGAAGCATGCTAGAAGCAAGGCCGCCTTGGATTGCCCACGTACGCTCTCTTCCATATACATTACCACATCCTTACAATTATCACGTACAAGAGCAATGTTCTACGATTATCGTACGACGGCGGTCACGATATTATTTTACATTCGCAATAACAGGCTATCAGCCACCCCTCGCTGGAAAGCGGGAGGAAATTAGATTCCATAAAAGGTAAAGAGCCAGATGTTTGCCCGATTAGCTATGAAACGGATCCTGCTAGCTGCGACACGTCATCGTTCTTTGCTTACCTTTCATCGTTAAGTTTTCCCACGAGCAACACTTGGAGATGTAAGATATAGGCGGTGAGATATTATTTCATAATGTAGGAAGAGAGGTTAGCATGTACGAAATAAATGGATAGAGGACAGGGTTTAGTTATTGGACAACTTAAAGACGATGAAGAACACGTTTCGCTTGTTACAGATTCGGCGTTTATAGGTATACATGTTATACAAAATTAATAATTTAATAATAATTAATTAATTACTCAATCTGTGATTGGACCATTTTTATCACTTTATGAAAATTAAAAAATTCCAATAACCTAGCAATGAATCATCTTTACTAGAGCGTAAACAATTACAAAGCACTCCCTTTCCTTTATATACTCGAAGCATAACCCAGTAAAACGCGCTGTTCATGAAAGATTATAAGTTATTTCAGCTACTCTACCTTACAGGAGTAAATAAACATCGTGTTTACGTCAGCTGCGTATTCATCATCGAACTTAAACGCTTCAGCCCGTCAATGCGCGAATCCCCGTCGAGAAAACCGCTCCGTTTTTTCGCATTTTCCGACGCTTTCGCTTTTTATTTATACATCCGGCGTTCGACCCCGAGGGGGTGGGGCAAGGGACAAAGCGAAATGGGTCGGTCTGGGTCGACGAATTTGCGGTATGTACGGCTTCCCTACCATCTCCACGCCCTACCCGAGGAACAGTCATTTATCTTCTTCTTTCGCTGACGGCACCTGCTTCTGTCTCGTTAATTTGCGCGAAATAATCCGACGCGAAGAGATGGATGTCCGTAATCTGCAGGTGGAAAACCAAAGCGAGAGAGAAATGAAGAGAAGAAGGAACTCCATCCAGTTAGTCAAAGCTACGTATAGGTGCGATATTCTTTGTTCCTCCTCCTTCTTATTCTTGTGCAATCCTTTGTGCGAGCGTCGTGTCTATTTAAAACGGTTTCATCTGGCGCGTCCATTGTGGGATGACGCGGACCCTTCGCTAAAAACGACTAGCGACAACATTGTACGCGATATGGCTTTTTAAATGCGGGAAGGAAAGAGGGATGACACGAACGATTCGCTACGGATTCGTTAAACAATGTATTTTAGGCGTTTGTGTGTGTAAGGGAGGAAAAAAAAATAGAGCAGGGGAGATAAAAATAAGAGGAGGCAATTTTGTTGAATTTGCTCTAAATTAAATTATAATAAATACATCGTCGCAATTCTTAAGGGCTCTTCTAAAAGCAGCACAAACCTACTTTTTAAAAATGATTGCTACAGATGGTTTCAAAAATTCATGCTAATGGAAATAAATTAAAATTTTCAAAATACATAACTAAGAAAAGGTAACAAGTTATTTAATGAAATTCTAGCTAAAATAACAAAAAAGATGTACAGTTCCATTTAAAATAAGCAAGTTCATACTCCTTCTACACAAAAAGCAGGGCATAACAATTCTATTGGATAGAAGTATTTTCAATTGCTACGAAACATTGAGGTCTGGCTTACGAACGCTGTTTCAATTACCTATCCTCCTCTATCTACTGCGTGCATTTTAGATATATCAAAATCGACGCTAATTCGCTTACCAAGCACCGTACAACTTTACACATCAGCTAACAAGTAAGTAGCTAAGCAAGTACCAGTAGATGATGTATAGCCGAGTGTGTCTGTTTTCAATTTACCAATCCTCCATGCAATACAAATTACTTAGAGTAATGTTTGTTCCGTAAATATTTGCCCTTTTATACCCCGATATCGGCGACGAGACGGTTGTTCCGAACAGACCCGGAGTCGGAGCGAGCGACGATGGCTATCGCCTCATCCTTCGTCGAAATGCACTTTGCATGTTCGAACGTCGCGTCGGAGTGAGTCGAGAACTCTACGTCGAAGTACTATTGGTACTACCTCTCGCTCGTCCACTGCTTTCGGAGATAGCAGGTATACAGCGTGTCCGAAATATCAAATGCTAAGTTTTCTTTAAGTGCAGCATTATGTACTAATAAAGATTTCGTTGAGACAAATTTTATAATCCAATCAGTTTAACCGCCGGATTTTTGTAAAAAAAATTGTTCTTCTATCGTGATACTCTCTACAGTTTCGTCGAAATTTGAACTTGTGGGTTCCCTTGTAAGAAAGATGCCCACGGCTACCTCCTCAATTTGAGACATTCTGTATACTCTGCTTTCTACGAGACGACGACCGAGTAAACAGCGCTTCCGATTCGGTCGGTTCAATACTACTATTTATCCTTGTCGGCGACTTTAAGCGAGGTCTAATGCACGAAGCTTCCGAATCCGAATTGCTTATTAATACTGAAAGCATCTCGACGACTCGATCCATCCGAGTAACACTGTTGGATCTACCACGCGGTAAGTCTTCATAGAACAAGATGGATTTCTGCGTGTACGACTCACAATCAATTGGAGGAACTTTAAGCGATTTTGAAATGGCGAAAGACTGCGATAAAATTGAAGGCAAACTATGCGCTTTATATTCCCATAAATTGCACTGGTTTCTAATGGAACTGTTAAAAAAACAACATGAAATTAAATCAAACCGATATTTAAAAATTTTCTTTATATGCGAAGCATTTTTGTGATATTTTGTGCGCGGCACCCTCCAGTATTCACTATGTTTGCTGTCTTTAACCCTTTGTCCCTTGTCTTTATGTTTTGCCTGCACGAGGTACCTTGATTTTCCTTTAATTTCCTAATTTCTTCTTTGGTGTGACTTTTTTGTAAACCACGGGCCAAGTTTGGACCAATGAAAATGCATTGCAATAGCTAATTGTTAATTTTTCCTTACTTTTGAAGTATCTTCAGATATATCTAAAGGTGCAGGATCAATTCATTGATCATAAATAGAGTTAAGCAACAACAAATTAAAATTCGAGCCATTCTCAATCCGACTAATTAATTTTAAGAGAGCGTACTCCTAGTACTAATACTTCCAATTTTCGAAAAAGCGCAGATTACTCATCAATAACCTTCCCCAGCATCTCGAATCAATCGTCGAGATAACTCTCGATAAAATATTGATCCCGCGAAGAAGATAATAGAAATAAAGTGGAATAAATTCGAACAACCGCTCCTCTATCGTATCGTCCACCGCTGCACGGCCACCTTATACATTTTTTACTTCCCTTTTACCGTTTACCACATCGGCATGGCGCTCAGCTTTCCTCCGCAGAATGCCCGACTGGGCATTCGAGCTCATCATCTACCATCTCAGCCAACGAACGACGGTAGCACCGCGGCCACTGGGCGCAAAGCGGACCCGTTAGAGTTGGTTTAGACGGCAAACGTCGCGTCCGGAATACTAAAAACCGAAAAACGAATGCCGATCGTCATTTCGGGCGGCCAACCCAACGTAGAAATCACTTTTCCTCGGCGAATTCTGCTTTACCTCTCCAGTCGTGTTTTCGTTTCTCTCGCCTCCTTTCGGCCTCTTTCTCTATTCTGTTCGCTTTCGGTTCCTCATGGTCGTCGTCGCTTAAAATTCTGGAGTTGTAGCGATGTTACGTCGAACTGAAAAATATCCATTAAGATATTAACGGGCCGAATCTTCCAATGTTATTTTATACCAGAGGTTTACGAGCGCCAGAAGAGCCTGTGGTACGAGGGAGAAAAATGATGATATCGGTTTGCGGGTATACACCCTCCCTCAGAAAGTTTAGAACAAGTGTTCGGAGGAATTTTCTTAGAAGTACGGGATAATTTTAGGTAGATATCTGTCAGCTAATTCTATACTCTTGGTGTCAGGTTGGAACTCGCGTCATTTTTCCGACGTTTCGTCCACGTTCAAATGGGACATCTTCAGGGCTGTTACTGCACACTAACTGGGGATTATTCGTTCCAGAACAGAAAGTAGAAATGTGCGAAACACAATATCTGATAAATGTCTACCGTGACTCCTTCTGGATATTGTACCCCAAAGGAAAAGCTCTTACGGGAAATAAAGGATTTTTCCTTTATTTTATACCAACGAAAAAGAAAGAAAGCTAAACCTAGAATCCTAAAGACATATATCTTAGGGCAATATATATCCGTAGTTATCCCTTTCGCATTGTCTTTCTCTTTCCCTAAAATAACGACGCGAATAGTTATACAAAATGTCAACAACGGCGAGGCACGGCGTGGTAGTTTTATCATCGTCCTTCTCTGCCGTTTCGCAAATTTACCTTAGCGCGTGTAGAGACGTACACGTACAGCCGGAGAGCCCGGTCTAGTTAGCAACCTTAGCATAAAATAACGTCTAAATTTGCATGACGGGCGAAAGCGCCTATATAACTGTGCAGTTAGCTCTAATTTAATTCCGATATTACGCTCTGTGTCTCTATGTTTAATTTAGCTTATTATATCGTCATGTTTGTTTTACACTCCGGCTTCCGTCATTCAGTGATGAGATTTGCGAACGCCCATCCGCGCTCCGAGTTACAGCGCTTGCCTACGTAGGTAGCTAGAGGTACTACTTCTGTGTAGACCAATCTCCTCCTCGTCTGGCCCCGTCTTTAAGTAAATACGCGCGCCGTGGAGATCTCTGCTGGAAATGCTACGGCGTATAGTTACCGCTTTCGCTCGGTATTGTGCTAGGGCGTTGTAGCTTGGTGTCTATTCGTTTCGCTTAGGAGAAGGACGGCGTGGAGATGGTAAGTGTGAGGTACCGAATTTGCAAACTTTTACCGCTCGGTTGCCCTCATTATAACTCGCGCATTCGCTCTGATTGTAGTTCATTGTTTTAGGTGTTGTATACGGCGTTGTCGTGTTGGCTTATTAGTAACACTTACGCGGATTAGGAACTGTGAGGTAGATCCCCTGGATGCAAGGTTTGGCAACTTTGCATGAGGAATTATAACTATCGGGTGGAAAGAGTTGGTAGCGATGTATTTGTATTGTCTAAAAATTATTCTTTCGAAAAAAAGATAAATAAGAAAGGCGTAAGGAAATGTTAGTAAGTTAGCAAATGAATGCAAAGCTCGACTAACACAAAGACAGAAAAGTAATATCTTGCTACGTTGACTGGGATCGTTTTTGGAGGACCGTGGGCTGCAGGTATTGTTCGGCAGTTGCTCATGTTCCTTCGAGACCGGAATTATTTGTTTAAGTTCCAAATAGCTGTCTGCGTTTAAAGTTCCTTCAATAAAGAAATTCTGTTCCAAATATCGGCCCACACTTTCAATTTTTGAGGGGCTTGCGTATACTTAACTTTTACCCTCTTCTTCACCGGGATATATCAAATACATAGCGAAAGACGCTACAACAGCAAAATCCTACAAAGTTTATTTCTTTTTATAACAATCCACCTTCTCATTTCTTTTATTTGGACTTGCCGTTGAAACTGTCAGTGACCAAGCTACTTGTCCTAGGCTGTACTCGCACAGATTTTGCTATTATATTTACTCTGTTTACCATCGCATTGACGTATCTCCACGGAAAAAGAAGGCCGTTCGTCATAGAGGCTTCAGGGCGCTTTGTTGTGTCCGCATTCTGCAAAGCGTATCGTGCTGGTACAGCGATAAAGCTGTACGGACCACATATATATTTAATAGGAAAGCTCCTCTTCTGCATTTGACATCTTCTTTATCGGTAGGCGATATCGGCTATCTCGAACTGCACAGACATATGTATATACACATCGCTAGACGTTATTGTTGCATATGCTGCTTTATCGGAGTTACCTTCTAATAGTCAAAATTTTCTTTTGAGATGTAATTATGCCGATTTTCTCCACTTTTCTGAAGTCTTATTATTTGTGGCCGCAGAAGAATTAACTTAGTAATAAACACAAAGGAGGACAAGAAATATATTTATCTCTTGCTAAAAACTTAAAGTAGGCAAATTAAAATAATGCAAAATTTAATATTTTTTTCAATGAGATTCATGATCCGCTTTATAGGCCCGTGATTTTAGTTTTAAGCTTCTAACGCGCTATGCTAACACGCGTACGCCATTTGATATGTAAACTTAATCTATATGCATCGCGATCGAAACACTTCAAAAATGCACTACAACAACAGCGGCCACGTTTAATAATTACACGAGTCTCGCTAATGCTTTCCTAATAAATCTAGGCGAGTATGCAATTTTCCGCGGGCGTAATGAATTAAGGCCGTTTTATGACGCGCTAGCATGCAATAAAATTTGCTTACTCTAGCCGCAACCAGCCGACACCCCCCCTTAGCGAAACGATATACATAAATTACACCGAAAAGGGGGAGGCCTGCTCTTGTTTTCTCGTTCGATCTTTGTCTCTTATGGCGTAGCGCATTACTAGTACATTACTTGGCATGCAATTCAACTACGAAACTATTCTACATTAATTATGTGCATTTTTTGCGTTTAGAATTTAGAGCGCTTGCTTTAAAGCGTTAATGTATGAGTTTTTCCTTTGCTGGATGGTTTCTACCCGTCCAGGGACTTGCTTGTTGTCAACTGTACATCTTTTTAGTATTTTGCTGGCTGATGAGGAGAGATTTAAATCGAGATAGGGTGCCGTTGTTACAAGAAGTGAACAGTTATAAAGGAATCCCAACATTATTCAACATAAATTAAATCAATTAGCGAACGTTGATAATCATTACCGCAATAAAAAAAAAAGGATTTCATCTCCAAAAACAAAGTTGCAACATTATTTGTTGCTACTTTCTCTTCTTTTCGCCATGTAATTTTTTATCGTTTGTGAAAACACGTCACGCCACCCGCGAAACTCAACCAACGCTTTTTTAATAAACCGTTCGCTCATCTCGTTGCGGCGTATACTTGCGCCAAATACGACGCAATTATGCCCATAACTCTTACGCGTCTGGTCGGTGAGAAAAATTTTACAAACGCGCTTTTTATCGTAGGAGGAAAATTACATTTCCAATTCATGAAACGGGTGCGAAAGGTAGGCGGTCGGTACCGGCGCGGCTCGACGCTTACCGGCTTCTGGCGATCCTACTTATGCATGTAGACAGCGGCGAAAATTGTAAAGTTTTATAACGTACTAAACGCGCGGCGTGTATATTTTGTGAATGAATTGCCCGGAAGGACGAAATGAATGAACGAAAAATGTGAAGCAGGAAGTAAAACGTTTATTTATTTTGTCCGTTGATTGAATTGACGGTTTCAGCATATGTAGGAAGCTTTGTTTCGAAGTTTCAATAAATATTGGTTATAACAAAAAGAGTTGTTAACTTTTTCAAGTTTTTCGTGACACCCCTAACCGAAGAAAAGTTTAATATGAAAGTTGCGGAAGTCTTAATCTTAATGATCAGCTTGTATTTTTTAACGAAGAAAAATTACATTTATTTAATGTTCACGCTCCTGTTGTAACCGAAGCTCCATGGATCTCTAACAATATTAAATTATACGACAAAGTAAAAAATAGATATCGTAGAACTAAGTAGCCAGCTCACTGGAGCATTTGCGGATGTTTACCACCTTTGCTGAACTGTCCGTAATGAAAATTCCTACCTTTCTACCTTTCTTCCTTGAAAAATAACAAACAGCTGTCTGTAGTCGGAAGTTAGAAACCTGAACTTCAGTTGTAGAAACAAATTTGAGATTTTGCTCGCCATTGTTGATGCCGAGTCAATTGGCAGCGCTTTTCTTAGGAATATTCCGACTGTTTCAAGAGATTTTAATAGAACCCTTAGTTACTCTCTCTGATGACTTGCGTAATAGTTTTTCCTTTCATAGTTGATCAAATTACAGCGCATAACGTCGTTCATAAGCTTGTCAAGTAATGAGGCGTAATATGACCCTCTTTTGTTTTACCTTTTTCAAAATAGTTGATTAACACACGTGCCTTGGTTTCAGGAGTGTATTAGGATAATTATTTCCATCTAGATAAGAAGAACATTTGAAAGACATTTATTTTCATTATTTCGTTTCCATTAATTATTAATCTTTTAAAAGTATTAAATATGTACATCCTGTAGATACGCAATTCTGGCAGAGGGGTATACTTATTCTGCCCAATCCAATTTATTTGTGCAGCGAAAGATAAACACCTGATTCAAGTCAAACGGAACGAACGGATCTAGTTACTGCAAAGCTAGCTTGGATTTTGCCAGACGTAGCTTCTGCAAACGGTCTTCCTCAGCAAAATTATCCATAGTTCCAGTTTATGCTATATATACCATAATATAGAATAACATTGATTGTCACTGCAGTTTTTCTTTGTATTATGACTTCGGGTTCGTTTGCAATTTTCTAGAATCACTGCATTATTGTACACATAATTCCTTACGAAACTCTTCAAGATCTCTCAGCGCCCAGCAAAGAAAAATAAAACGGAATAAAATAAATTCGCTATACATACATTCGCTACAAGCACATCATTACCGCTGTAGAAAGTTTGAGGGAGTCGTTTCATTTAGTTTCTACATCCGATGCAGATCCTAATTAACGATACAGCAGTTTTGTTTTCCTTTTAACCCGGCCCCATTTTTCAAATAGAGAGCACGGAGAAACATTCACAATCCATCCTTTTCCATCTCTCTCGCGCTGCTAGCATTTGTTTCTGTTTCCAAGTTAAGATCACGTCCCCTCAGCTCCTCCGAAGCGGCCTCCTCCGAAAACTCTCCAAATCCGGAACCGAATTTGCGAACTTTTCCCGCTCAACCGACCTCATTGTAACACGAGCTTTTACCTTGATTGTAGCTCATTGTTGTGTCGCTCGGATTATTTCCCGTAGAATACTTCTCCTTTTTTTTATTATTCTTCATCCTCGTCCTCTTTCCACCTGCCGTTCTTTAGTTGTACAACTCCTTTCGACGTAACGATGACATTATGGCGCTACGCCCTCTCCCAGCTTTTGGGACCCGTACAATCGATGCTAATCCGGGAAGTCTCCGAAACCGGCCGTAGCGCTTAATTACCCGGAATACACCTTTAAACTCGACACAAAACGTCAAATCCGAGATGAAATTCTTATTTCGTTCGGAGATTTCGAGATAAGATGGCACGTTAGGATTTTGGGAAGAATAAAGAAAGGTGAAGTCGCTTTTCTTTTAACTGATCGAGTTTTTGTTCGGGTGTAATTATTGCTACAACTTTGCTTCATTAGGCAGGTAGTTTTGATGAAAATAAAGGGGTTTGAGAAAGAAATACTTTTGTGTCTGCAAAAAAGGAAAAGAAGAGGCTGGTTTGAAAGCAACTTTTTTTGAGATAAAAGCCTTCCTGTAATATAAACACAGTACCCAGTAAAATAAATACATTCTTTGGGAGAGGACGCTTTAAATAATTTTCTTGGATTTAATAAATTTAATAACGATGTTATTTCGCCATTTTTACGGTGTTACTAGGATTGTCCTTGAGGTTATGGTATGAAGCATTTCTTTTTAAAGAAAAGCAAAATTCCATCATTGTATAGGTACCCCCATCAAGGGATCTAGGACGTTCACTGTGACTTGCTCTCATATAATTTGTCTTACTAGAAAATTGAACAATTATCGCAATACTTAGGTTCAATAAAAGCGATTGGCAATATCCGATACCAATATGACCCTTATTTTTCGTTACCCTCGTATACAGAACCGAGAAGAAGTATCGAATCAATGTGTTGTTGTACCGTGAAAGGTACACAGACCTAAATGAAAAGACGAAGCAGACCAACAGCAATAAAAGACAACAGACAGAGCTTGAAGAACCAACAATGCGAGACGTGATCCTCATACGCTTCTGTAGGCAGTGTCAGAGAGTCACTCTTTAGATTCTGCCAAACCCACCACCTCCCACATCCCCTTTGCCTTTCCGTGTTTCCTCTTTTTTGCTACGTTCTCCCATTCTACTTCGTTTTCCGCTTGTCTTTACCTTAACCTCCTATGCTATCCGGTACGACGCGAAGTTGCGCCCGGGATTAGGCAAATTTCGGACCGGAATCGTTCGTCTCGGATTGCGAGAGAGAGTAAATAACCAGGATACTTTGAATTCTGTATCGGCGCTCTCCTTCAGCAAATTTATTCGAAGGCCGTGACTTTCGAAACGCACCTGCTTCTGGTCGGTAAGGTGTACGGTAAGTACGATAAAAATAGATTAGAATTCGCCGAGATCGGAAGGTGTTATTGCAGATAAGAGGCGCACACACGCTCACGCAATTTCCGGGCATCAAATAAATTTTAGATAGGGATAGGTGAGGGTATAGTTATGATGATGGATGATCAACAATCAGGTTGTTTCTGAAATAAATATAGGTTAGGCAATAGTTTCGCAATGCTGTAACAAAAGTTTCTACAAAGTTTATGCTAAAGCACTGCAGACTTAATAAAAGTGATATTGCATTGTTAAACAAGACACTAAAACATTGTATTCACGGCTCAAGAATCCCGGAGGATGACCTGATGGTGTTAGTAGGTGAATTTATTGAAAACCTAAATGCTGCAATAAAAGATGTACTTATGAAGGTGCAAAATTAAAATTTAAAAAAATCGATGTTAAAAGTTATAATGCTCATATAGAATATAAGGATGTTCTCAATATAAACGACCTCTCAACCAGCAGTCATAGAATTATTCCGTTTAAAGTACGGTGAATCATTTACGAAACCTTCCAAGGAAGAAACAACAAATCGACAAACTTTATCGTTTAACGCAATTAAAATAAATTCGACCAAAGATCGCATCTATCCCTTTCAAACCAACGAAAGCTATCCACTACCCAGCTACAACGTGACCGGGGTGATCCTCGTTTCTCCCGCCTTTGCCGTACACTTACAAGGAAACAAACTAACTCAAAACTACCTGTTTAAATACATCTCGAGTCTGTCTTTGTGGGAGATTCAAATATTGCCAATTACATTTCTCCTCGTCTCGTACCTCGAAAAGTTTTTAACGAACGCGTCTAGTACGAGCGAAAGATGGCGTCGCCGTCGGTAGTAGAACTCAACGATAGTGGAAGTAATAGTAATACTAGAAGGAGCGCTCCGGTTTTACCGGTCCGCTCTCTCAACCTCATCCGGCAAACAAATTCGATTCCGGGCAGAAACTTTACAAACGAAGTAACGTTAGCCCGCTTCTTAGGCAGAGTTCCCCCTCCCCTCTCTTACCTCGCCAACATCCTTCTTCCTCGTTTAATTAAATGCATTAAGAAGAATACCTTAAATTTTGCATTCAATCCGAGGAAACTTTCGTCGCTAATTGAATTGTGGCCGATTGGTTGCTTTCTATTAACGGGGAATTATTGAACCGTGAAATATGACGTGCACGTATAAGCTACCGATACCCGCGATCCCGGTAATTCGGTAACATCAGCGGAAATATCAATGGAATAAAACCGGGGGATGTATACGAGCGCTTTTAATATCGCTTTTCAGAATGAACCGCTATTAAAGGGGCACGCCGATGATCATTGTCTGTTTCTTTTTTGTTTGCAGCTCAACAATTGAACGCGTACGGTTCGGATGATGAAAAGCACAAAACTGTATGTTCTATTGTAAAACTACGTTACTTAACTGTTGCATTCGAATCTATCAGCCAGTCTAATAAATCAGACCTCTTCTTCTCCTTGACCGTAGTGGTTTAACAAATTACCTAATCGCTATTCACTCCCGTTAAAAACGTTAAAATCCCATAACCCATAACACCTGTATAAATCCACGTTTTTCTTCAGATCCTACGACCGAATTCGATGGGTAAATCGCGATACCACAGACGTTATAACACGCCTCCTAACTCGATTAAGATATATATGCACTCGAGTTATGGCGGGTGTAAAGCTTACATCCGTCTTCTTCCCTCGGGGAGGAAAAAATCCAATATACATGAAATATGCAATATTAGAGCACATTCGTGACACCTGTTGTACGAGCATACATCAGAAACACATACGCTACCCCTTCAGTAGGAATACATCTTAGTTTATGAATTTGCGTTAGTTTTGATTGGTGTCTGGCGCAGCGTTGTGGATATACGTGCGATTCCTTCAATTTTATATACAAGTATGTGCGTATACCAGGCCAATAGAAAGTATGAAGACCACCCTAGTTACTTTTAAATAATTTTTGAGAAAGACCTGCAAGTTTGTACAAGAAGAACTGGTGCCACTTATGCAATATTACAATGACCAATTGGCAAATCTCTGATGATTTGGGTATTTTTTTCCTTCATTTTGTTAAATTTAAGCGAGCTATTCGCGACCTATTCGCTATTGCTTAGAAGAATTAAAATCTTCAACTCTCGCTGTTGCAGAAATGAACGTGTTTATCGTTAAAAGTAATTTTGAATAAAGAGTTATTGAAAAAGATCGTCTTCAAACTTTTCATCAATCCTATATACGCGATACCTGTATAACTCAGCCAGTTCTTGCTGTGGCTGTAATAATAATGTCAGGCGCAGCATTCTTTATGTCTTCCACCAACCAATCCTTATTCTCTCTTCGTGTAGCTTCTCACGTTGGAGATCGTTAAAAAGATATATTCGCCGGAATATCACACCTAGTCCGATATTATTGCTGAAAGACGAAAGTAAAAGGTCATTGTTTTGAAGATGAAGGCATACATTTTCCTCGGTAGACCTTTCCAAATGCGAGAGCTGTTTAAATTTGTATGTATACACGCTCCTGCAACCGTATTGGTGTGAATTCTGTTCAATTTCCTTGTTTGATTTAGTCTAAACGAAGAAATAAAATGGGTTAGTTTAAAAGAAGATTACAAAGAGGAACTATCGAACTTCTTTGTTGTCAACTTTGATTGAACAATTTGTGGTTGGAATAAACGCTGTCTCGCTTAATTTTACATGGTACCAACTCAACTTTAGAACATTAGAATTGCGACGCTCACATATCTCGCGCTTTTTTGATGATACCTTTGATGATACCTTTTTCCATTTACTACTAGGTACGATACGTACAACATTCAGCGCAGATACGCAATTACATGGATTACACAGCTGCATGTGGTGTATCGCAGCAGTAGGTTCATCTCTCCAACTTAAATCCAGTTATAGTTTTCGGGAACAAAACGGGTCCGACAGACAATAGACAGACAAGAACTAATGAGCATGATTAGCTCGTTTGCTGACAAACCGCAAAGTTAACGGGCGTAATCAGTCTGTCTTCTGGTCTGATGGTATATTATTATCTATCAGGCGGGCCTGCGAGCTATCCCGAGGAGTTTTAATCCTCCATTCATATGCAAATAAGTTTTATTGCTAGTTGCCGAGTTTATTAGGGACACGCAGGGCGAGGGGACGGGGGCGGCGAGGCGCTATGGCGCTGTATATGCTAATCTTCCGACCCCCTCGACGATGACGACGGCGAAACCGGCAGGGGGGTCGTGTTACGTAGTGTCTTAGGTACGGTACGAACCGCAGGCGTATATGCTTAGACTTCCTGTTCCTGTGTGTGCTCGTGCTGAACTGAAGTAAGTCTAATCCCTACGGTGTCGCTACGACGATGTCAGGGGGACCTACTATCACCAGTCATAACACTTTGGCGCGCTATGTGCGAAGTACCGAGGAGGAGGCTGAACTGTTAACTAAGTTACCGATGTTGTATATACACACACACTCTTAAACTCCTGCCCTCATTAACGGAACCCTTGACATCCGAATTTATAGAAACGGAAGAAGCTGAAGCGTCGGAGAAGAGGAAAGTTAATGGTAGAAGATGGAATGAGAAGAAATGTTATGAGATCGTTCTTAGAGGAGAGTTAAGGAATGCAATGATTATAAAATAAATCAAAAAAAGAACAACAAGGATAATAACAAAAACTGAATGCGTAATCGTTAATACGCATAATTTGTCTGTATGTGATGTTATTGTGTGCATGTGCGTGTGAATATGAATGTAATGATGAAATGAAGCATATACAATATAAAAGGACCTAAGAAACTATAAATCTTCCTGTTAGTCTTAGAGTAGATCCCAAGCTACCAAAGGATCGAAAGAAATGAGAAGGCAGATAAGCTGGTCAAAGAAACAACGAACATGAACATGCCCTAATCCCTTTTGTGGTCTCCAAAGGTCGCAATGACCGAAGGCATAAGAGCCATGATACAACTAAAATAATAATAATAGCTTTGGAAAGCTTAGTTTATATCAGAAAGTTATGTGGTTCACGCTTGACAATCCCAGATAGTATAAAAATGGAAGCTATCTTGATTGTGTTTGTTTTAACAAATCGAAGCATAAATGTTGGACTATATCTTGAGATCTGCAATCAGAAATTGTTTTGGCAAATGAAGAGTTAGTAACTCTTAGCACTTCAACGGAACCATTGGTAGATCACACCGCCATGGACAAATTTGTTTCTACCACAATACGTTATTTGTGGATGTGTATTGGCTAGCGTATCTTTAAAATACAGTAAACTTTTAAGACATTTGCACATTAATCACAATGAATGAAAATAATAATTAATGCCTAACAGGTACAAACCTATAAAAGGACATAAAAGGAAAAAAAAACACATGAATGCAATAACAAAAGAGTAAATATATAATTTATCAGTTAAAAAAAACATAATTAATAACAGCTTCATGTTGTAAAAACGTCACCAATGGTATTTCCCAATCCGCTCATAATTGCAACGGGTGAACGCATCAATATGTTCGTCCTTGCGTACGTAAAAGTGGTCTCACTCCTGGAGTTTAAACGTGGGACGTGGAATGTAATGCTCTCCAAAAGAAAAGGACAATCTATCTTATTATTAATTATATTAAGCAAAAATTTGCAGCAAAGCCTATCACATCGCTCCGAAAAGGATACCATATTGTGTCTTTCCAGCAAGTCTAATTGTGGTGGACATAGGCGTTGTATAAAGTTTTAAACAATTCAACATCTCTAAAATAAAGGGATACACGCATCAGGAAGCCAAGAGACCCGAATACGTTCTTACAAACTGACATAATTTGCGGTTTAAAGGTAAAGCCAGTATTAAAAATAACACCAAGATCCTTAAATTCTGTTTTCCATGCTAAGGAAATGTTACTGATATTGTAATCGACAATAATTGGAGAGGTGATACGTGTATATGACACAATGCAACATTTCTCAACGTTGAGATTGAGCTCGTTGAATCTACACCAGTTAACAAGTTTGTTTAAATTTTCCCGTAACATGTTCACATCATTAATAGAGGAAAGTTGTGCATATAATTTGACATCATCGACGTAAGTCAACTCCGGGCAACTAAGATTTGTCAAGAGATCATTTATAAAGAGATTGAATAAAAGAGGGCCCAAGTTAGTAGCTTGTGGGACTCCTGCATGTAAGACGAAATCTCTAGATGTAAAGCCGTTGTAAGAAACATAACACTCACGATTACTTAAATATGATTTTAATAAGTTAGCAGGAGATGGAATAAAACCAAAGGAATTTAACTTAGAGAGAAGCAGTGGATGCTGTGTTGTGTCAAAAACCTTTGATAGGTCCGTATAAATAACATCTACTTGTCCACGTTCATCCAATACTTTAACAATAGATTGTGTAAGACAAGTCACAGTCATTGGTAGCTGTAGAGCGAACAGGGATGAAACCATGCTGACTGGGAATCGAATATTATTATAAATAGAAGAATAAAGAAATTTTTTATAGATATGTATATCTTTTATTTGTGTAAATTATATTAAACCGACCTTGTAAAAAAGCTTTTGTATATAAGTTTGACCATGGATCGCGTGCATTCATCCTTTCCTCAACACATTCACATTTGTCAACTTCAAGTAAACCATTAAATTTTGGATGATGAATCGATTGTATATGTGCTATAAACCATATCGCGAATTGCGGTAACAGTTACAAGTAATAAATAATTAATATCCCCGTTACAGACGCGATATATATGATAATCAGTTTCGATCACCTATAATATATATATACATTATACACCCAAACACGTTATAGAACGCGATTCCAACAGCTAATAGATTTATTGCGCTGAACCTGTAGCTCCCCAAATCCGCACAACACTCAACGTTTCGGATTGTCCGACGGCAGAGTCTTAATTGCGAGCACACACGTACGTATACGTATTTATCATGTCCTCCGATACTCTCGGATTAATACGACGTCATATCATAACGCGATTAGCAAACAGTTTCTAAGTTGCGGATGTTACTGCCGCTCTCCGATCTACGTAGAGAAACATCTATATACACTCGTTGCGTTGTCTCTGCCTGCTGCTGCCTCTACAATTGCCGCCGTTGCTCTTCCTCTAATCGCGCTGGATTTATGTATAGATTATAGTTCTTGGCAGAACTATTTAATAGTGTGGGGAAACCGCATCGCCAGCAGATGGCGTTGCAACGTTCGCAAATGGCATATATTATTTCGCTATCCGATATCGCAAACCGATAGCGAACACGTACAATATAGTAGGCATATTACAGGCTCGTCCATTCCTATAAGGGTAAAGGAGGTGTGTTCTATACATGCTAGTTTTCTGCATTTACCTATTAGCCGGATGAAAGCAGTAAAAATTTAACATTTATATGCTAACGCGTCGCGTACTAAAATCTCGCCTTCTTTCAAACGATAGAACTTGAGCTAACCTTGCGTTTGAAGCAATACTACTCTTCAAACTGTTTTGAAAATTAATCCTTTATCCAAATACGTCTTCGCTCAAAGGCGACACCAATTAAAGAGATAGATTGTTGCAGAGTCTCTACGCTTCTTTGTTTACGACAGCATTTGTCAAATATCACAGCCAATTACGATACATACCTCAAATAAACAAATGCCAACCCATGGATCTGCTTGAGAAATTTGGGAAAAAATCGTTTAACTATGATCATCATATTATTTAAAATCCATTCGGCCGTGTGATCGTCCCGATACTTGTAATGATAATTTAGATCCTTTTTAGATATTCGACCGCCATTCTTTGGGGGGTTGCCTAGTTTCACGGTCACACGATTCGATGGGATTTCAACGGGTATAGGGACGCTTTCCATTATTTCCGTTCTAACCCTCCTTTGTTTTTACGATATCCGTATACGGGATAGAATAAACGTTTTCTCAAAAAGCTAAGATAAATAAACTACATCGAATAAAGAAGGAAGAAAAAGCGAATACGTCGTATATCCTAAACACGACCAATAAATATCCCACTATCTGGCACTTATCGCCCAAAACCTGAATATCCAATTCAATAAATTTCGACCCCATCGAATCTCTGGCAGAAGAAAAAATAAAAAGAAACATCCGAGTGGAATAGTACTGTAGGGGTGGTCACCGTTACGGTCCGCTTTCTTTTCCTTGTTCAGCAGCTAGCTTTTAGTTTCTATTAATACGCAACTTTGTATGTATTGAAGGTTATGCGGGGTTATTGAGGATGCTATCGCTAACGTGACGGAAAATAGCCCTTTCTTGAGGGAGAGTTGGTAGTGGTGAGAGGTGGTAGTTGCGTACAAGGGTCGCACGCAAATATATAGCACCACGGCAAGAGGACACTCCGTATAATCTTCGTCTAGTCAAAGTCGAAGCAATATTATTTTCTCACATTCAGCTCTGTATGAACTTTTATCCATTGGCCGCGTGAGTGACAGTCCTTCCATTTCTAAATTTATGAAATCACTTCCTGAGCGTTATCTCTTATTCCTCATTAATCCTTTTCTACTTTCCAAACTGAAAATTACATTAAGGAATAAAGTTTTGATGACATGGATAATGACATGAAGTTAAAAACATTCTAACGATATGAACCACAATGAACACTGTACATTGTAGTCTTCCTACAGTTAGAAATTTTCAAGGCAACCCTCGTACATAGTTCGACTTGAAACGATCGAAGAACATTGATTTGATTTGAAAGTCGAGGGGACAAGAAGCGAAAAGGAATAACATAATACGGACGACCAAAAGCGTTTTAACTGATATGAGGTTTTTAGCCATGGCAAGGAAAATCAAGGGGACGGTTCCCTGCAAGTAACAAGGATCCTTTTAATACACAAATATCCATCCTATCAAAAAGAATGCGCACGTACACGCAAGCAATACGTAGCAAGTTACGTCGCGAAATAAATTCTGGACTTATTGCGATAGGATATTGTTTCAGGTCGGATCGCCCGTTGATGCAACTATCGGGAATCGTTTCTCAGTTTCGAACGCTTCCCCTTCGTCTATTCTCCCGGATGAACTGCGGCGTGAGATACCGCACGGACAATATAAGCCTCATAACTTATGGAACTGACGTCCTCATCCTACCGCCACCTCTACTTCTACCAGTATCAACCTCTTCGCTTTGTTTTTTTCTTCGTGACTGCTGCGAGACACAACGATGACGACGATCTATACCTCGGTCTATTTGAACGTGATCAATCTTAGAGGAATTCCTCCATCTTCTCCACGCCAAGGCTTGCATCTCTATCTCATTCCTCGGAAACGGTTACGTTTTACAAAAAAAATATATATATAAAGCGTGAGTACCTGGCGTGGTGGTTTTATTTCGTACTTAGGTATAAAAATGACGCGCTCTCTTATTCGTATGGTGGCTGTTGCCGCAGCTCCGTATTCGAAACTACCGCGTCTCGAGATAAATTGGAACTACCGGCCTTGGTATTTTTCTTTTTCCGGGTTTTACTCTTTCTTTCGAGATGGTCTTTGCAAGTGGATGAGTTTCTTTGTATGAGGCGTGTGTTATGAATTGACACGCTTCCTCGTTTGTTTATAGTCTGTGTATACCGATCTTTTTAAATTTATTCTGATAAATTCAAACAAAAAATTATCTTTAGATTTTCCATTTTTTATACCTTCGCTAACCCAAAGAATTTTTCCAAATATCCCATCCAGAAGTGAGCTGAAGCTGGTTAAATCATAGCAACGGCATTTATCTGTTATAACATCTTGATAAATAACTTAAATAAAATCAACAGGTTGTAAAGAAGCTTTAATGTGAAAGAAATCATCGTTCCCATAAATTAATTCTTTCATCGCAGCATAAAATCCTACTGATGGCCTCCATAATATCGCACGCAGCAAAAGTCTACCCTGGCGACAAGCCATATAACAATTCGCGAATGGAATTTATGACGTAGTAAAATAATAAATTCCACTTAATTATCCCTCTCCGGTTAACAATCGAAACGAATCCGCCCGTTTCATCCCTTTCTCCATTCTCTGTTCCCTCGGCGAGATCCTAGAGACTAACTGCAGCTACTATTCGTTAGACGCAATTCCAAAAGACGAATTAAATACGATCGCTGCCGTTGTAGGGTTGGAAATTTAAAGCCGAATGCAGCCTAGACCATAACTAGCCTATTCTAGGCTATATGGCCCGATCTGGTCGCCGCATAGCACTCCAATGGAGAAAATGAATCGAAAAATAAAGCAGATCGGATTTAATCAAGTAATATTTGTCTGTAATCGCTTCTCCGGTGCTATTTTCGAATATAATCAGAGCTAAAATTTAATTAAACTTTGGTAGTGCTACGGGTGCGCCGGTGCTTCGTCTCGCGGCGAAACGGAGAGGAGAGGTAAGAAAGAGGTATATTGCAGCGCTAATTCCTCTTATACCCAATTTTAAACCGATTAAGAAAATTTTAGCCCAAAGTAGCTACAGAAATTGCGAAGAGGAACATTAAGTTTTATCGCATTTAAGTTTATTAAAGTTATAACCGATATTCTTTTCTTCCTTCTACCTCGATCTACTCGCTTTAGGTAGATAGGGAAGGTACGTCTCCTTCGTACGTGTACCTTTAGCTCTGCTCCACCTTCCGCGTTGCTAGGAGTGCCGGTGGTAGGAAGGGAGTCTAATATTGAACTTTCCACCTCGCCGATTCTACTTCTTAAGGATATCTGCTCCCAATATCCGCGGGAATACCGTATAACGTGAACAATTTGTTATTTAAAGTGCGAGTTTAATTTTATTCTTTCCGAAATAGGAATGGGTGTAATAACCGGCATCTTATCTAATTTGATAAAGTTAACTACGTATAACTAGATACATGCAAAGTCCGCAGTATTATAAAATTTTATAAAATGGTGCGGAAAATTCTTTAACCACTGAACTATGGCATAATTTTTACATTTTTGCCTATAATGAAACTTTAAACTAATCTAACGCCGTTTATAATGGTAGCAAGGACTGCAACACAAGTTTAATTAATTAATCCGGGACGGCCGCTTCGAGAATACAAATGACTCCCGTTCTCAACCGGTGACCGATTACCGATCAATGCTTATAACTGAAAACAAAGTAACCTATTTTTTCATCATTGCCGCATTATTTCTCAATGGTCATGACTAATTTTGATGTAATAAAGTTGGGGAAAATTTTTAAAAAAACTGCATAGCCTACATTCTCATTGGTCGGTAAAATAATAAAAATAAACAAAATAATATGGAATAATACAAATCTTAAGGGAGATTTTATCAAGTTAACGCAAGAGCTTTTCGGTCACCAGAGAGAAGACAACGGCAAAACAATTTAAATTCCATCCTAACCGGTCCGGGCATACGCTATTGACGGCCACGATAATAATTGTAAGCGGTCCGTAGATGTCAACATCGCATAGCCAACATCGACAGCGTATTAATCTACGCCCATCAGGCTCTTCGTACGCGGAGATGTGCACAATCCCATTCCTCCACCTCTCCGCCCTGCCCGAACGTACTCTCAACGTGTGTGTGTACGTGGCAGCCGCAGAGTCGCAACGTTAAGTTACGTAATGTTTCACGAACAGAATGTTTATTACAGTTTCTGCCCACCTCGTCATCATCCGTCTGTCCGTCCAGAAGCGCTTATTTATCTATTTGTAACCGGCGAAAGCGTAATTAACAGGCGGGCAACCAAGCAGAGCTTCCTCCTTCGGCCCGCCGAAGTCTCCGAGCTTTGGATTTGACGATCGTCAGTCAAACTTAGGTTAATTTCTCCGGAGAGATGATGGTCTTTTACTAGCTGCTGGTATTATTCTTGTTGCTGTTGTTGTTGTTGTTCTTGGTGGTCTTATTGTTCTTGTTTCAATTTCGTATTTGTTTTGACATGTGGTCGCGTCTCCTAGTGGTTAATGGTAAGCTTTTGTTATTCGTTCAGAGGGGAGTTAGTAAATAAAGGAAAAAATCAATACACAAAGTTTTGATGCTTTGTAATATGGTAACTTGAAATCTATTTTTCCAACGATTTGTTGCTCATTTAAAGGAAATTAGAGAATTCAAGAATTTCACGAAAAATACTCGTCTATTATTAAGTTGGAAGCTTCTCAGACTACCCTCGTACATCACATCTTTTCAACTTCTTAATAACATCCAATTTCGCCGATATAAACCGCTTTCTCCTCCTGACATCGCATAGAGTAAGGTATCACCCTTTATCCCGTCCTCTATAAAGAAGAAGGCAAGAGCTGTAGGTGGCGTTAGCGAACCGTTTTCCCGAGAAGGACGGCGATGCCGAACATTCGCGAGATTATATTACATACGTCGGGATGAAATTTACTTGCACTAAGACTGTGCAATTAATTTCTGCGTAACGACGGGCTTAATTTATATTTGCGTCGTCGAGGTCTCCGGTAAAGCGCTATTTGCGCGACCTCTACCGTCTCCCCGAGTTACCACCTCCTCGAGACGACGCTTAGCCGCTCCCCGCGTACGTACGGAAGGTTTTAGAACGAGCGCATTATTGTCGCGTCAATGCTCGTGAGGGCCCTCTCGACGATGCGTTCAAATTAAAACGCGCGTATGGAAGTTTACGATTTTCCGGTCGCGGAAATGCGAATTATTAAAAAAAAGAAGAGGAAAACGAAATGAATATTCTTACTCTGCCGAGGGGACTGAAAGCGGATTTTCTTGTAATAACGTGGAATTATATTTTCTGCAAGCAAATTCAAGGAAGAAAGAAGGAAGCAAATTAAAGGAAACAAATCGCTGTACTGTGTCTTTTTTTTTTAACAAAAAACTACGTTTACATAGGATTAACTAATTTTAAGGGGATCCAATTAATATTAATGAATAAATTAACGAAATATGGGAGTTCCTCAAGGGCCTATCTTTGTCTCATTATTATTTTCCTTGTTTTTAAATTACATTAATTATTTTGCTGTTGTATGTTATGTTGATGATTTAATTGTTGTTGTTTTGTTAGGAGTTGTTATCGAGAGAGCTATAGTTGGATCTTGTACTCTCATCCTCAACGATCTACAATTCAAAAAACATCAGACTCCCGTCTCCACATATCATTTAACAATATAGCTTCCCAACAATGGGAATATCACGAAGAGTACACAAGCAAACTAGAAGACAATTTTTCCCTAATACAACAACAGATACGCCCGCCCTGATAAAGACATCATTACTATCTTCGAACATTAAATCTAGGCTAAATTACACGGAATTTAAGGATATAAAGAGCCAGCCGAACATATTTCGAAATAATCACGCTCCGGACTTCGTCCGAGACCCGAAGAAGATGTTATCCCGCGATAGGGTCGACGAATAATAATATTATATCCCCGTTATAAGTCACTTTTGTTTTCGAACTAACTTTTTTCGTTCGCCCATCTCGGAGCGCGCCGAAACGCGCCGAGATTACGATCTCATTTTATATATTATTCTTTTACACTTATGCATAGCCTTCCATTTCTCTATCCGGTTCATTTCCTGGCCGGCGCGGCGCCCTTATCTCGACCGAATATCTAAGGGCCCTCGCCGGGCAATGAACAATACGTCATATTAACGTTCTCTTTGCTAGGTTTGACCTAAAATCTCCGCTGCTTACCGCTCGGGAGGAATAATTTCGTCGGCTTAATCCACAGCAGTCGTTACTCGGTGAGGACGTCGCTCACGCAGTAGTTATTACTTCCCATCGACTTCCTATTCAAACGTTGCATACGGTAAATCAACGTACGTCACGTGATAGAGTAAAATTATCAGGGGGTTTGGATGGAAGAAATTACTTCTTTTTTTTTTCGATTTAATAACGTTGTTGGGGTGTATAATTATAACGATGTTGGTAGCTGTCAACATGATAAAGTAATCGCTACATTAAGCAAAGAAACAGGAGGTATTGTACATGTAAAATTTGCTGAGAAAAATAATTAAATGAGCTGTAAAGGGAATGGAGGCGACGCAAACCCAGGGGGTAGAATTTAATTTCTGTGGTTAGGTATTACTTATGATGAATGAGAACAAAGGCTAGTGGAACGCAGGAGACATCACGAGCGTCTTGATCTTGAGCAAGCAAATCGACCGTATTGAGCATTCAGCGTTATTTTAGTATTGATTTAAAAAATTAAAAAGATCTTGACTTACTACATCCAGGCAACGGATTTAAAACTGATGGACACACTACTACAATGAACTCGAATTCTCTAGTCCCTCTAGCCTTTTCCTCAAAACTTTCATCCACTCAAAAATTAATAATTTGATAAACGACAAGTACTGAAACGTATAATGAAAAGACAAATCCATAAAAAGTTAACCCAAAACACTAATTAAATCACTTCCAACCGTTTTGCGCTAAATAAACCACGTTAAAGGATTAATCATCAAAAAATCTTGTAAAGTTAAACTATCCCGCTTATATAATCATATCCGCCGTGACAACAACGACTACGGTACAAGAATAGTGTTGTAGCGTAACTATGTATATTGTATTACTCGTGGCATGCAATTTATAAAATTACTCTCTCTCTTTACCCCCGAAAGCGGCAAAGCGGTTTTAATTGTTTGCGGTAACGTCGAGCGCGTTCCCAGAGTGGGAAGTAGAGGGGAGAAGGGGGCAAACAAACGGGTCCGTCGTGTCGGTCAGCTTTTAGGTACACATTCCGCGAGCCTGGGAAACATTTAATCATTCCTCTCAAGTGGTAAACTTTTCCACCTCTCCCGTTTTACTCTACGTTTGATGCCCCTCTCCACCCTTCAACAATCTAACCATCCAGTAGTCGCAGTAGGTATACGTTGAGGGGAGATAAACGACGCTGAAGGACGTAACTCGACGGCCCGAGGACCAAGTGTCCTCTCGACTACCTGAATAAACAAACACCGGACCGCGACTAACTTCACTCTCCAGACAGTGGGATGTCGAGTAGTGGATGACGTCAAGTGTTAGATGACGTAGAGTCACCGTTCCTGGACGCTACGTTTAACAAGGAATGCGAACCGACTACCGCTTAGTAGGGCTATACTAGCTACGTAGCGGTCTATCTACCCGGTAAGGCATTGCTGTTGATCGAGGTTTTAGGTTGATATGGATTGGGCGAACACGGCAATGCACTAACCAAGTTAGGAATACCGAAATTTCAATATATACACAGAACCCAAGGTACCTACATATTAGCCGGAATTTCATTAGAAGGGTAAATAAAATTCAGATCTATGCTCTTGAAGGCCGATTAATGAAACAAGACGGCAATTTTTAAAGCAGTTTAAAGCCTGCCTCTTTTAATCTTTTGCCTTTCTTTAACATGTTAACACTTATTGTTTTTGCGAGAGAATAATTTGTCAGAAAGGTAGACATAAAAGCTCCACTTCATATTTATTCGTTAAAGACTTCAACGAACATTGTTCCTGTACACGTACATTATTGCTATTATTATTTCAATTACCGTATACAAACCATCCAGATCCACCGCCATCTAGATACTGTTATTAAACCCGATCGAAGTTGAAGCATCGATTATATGCGCTTCCGTTAATGTAATATCCAGCGCAACATCTTGGAAAGCCGCAACAGCGATGCCTCCTCTCACCCGTTCACCGGCCCGCGCAACAGCGGGTGATTCCTATCATTATGATTAGCGCGCATTGATCCGAACCGATGAGGCTAGGCCATCGATGAAACGCTCGTGAAACAATAAACTATCGGATGCAAACTCGTAATGGATACACCGAAGCACACACAATGTTGACTAATTGATACCGTACGCTGGAATTCGGTTGCTGATTGCATTTTAAAGTGTTTCTTGCTTGGAAAAATTAGATTTAAGATAAATTGTACGATAATTATTTTTAGCGCTATCCACGTAACCTGTATTTTACCCCAAAGGGAATTTAGCGGGGAGTCCTAATAAGGAGCCAAAAATACAAATACACACGTACACATTTATGTATGGAACAAACGTTTTTTCTTTCGCGACGAAACATGATTTGTATTTATTTAAGCAGGCGAGCAGCGAGCCAGTCTGAAATTAGCCATTTGCGTTCGGAAAGGTACATTTTTCATATGCAGAATAGAGAATACATTTGCGAACTAATCCGTTTCTTTTGCCACGTAGCACATATATAAAAATCACCGTGTGGATTGACTTATTACGCAAATGATGCGTCAAGTTCGCTTTCAATACGTCTGCGACTAAGTGTAGCATCTAAATTTAAAATAAGTCCTGATGATAACGCATAGATCAAAACAGCGATGGCGACCCGATGCAGGATCAGCTTTAACGAGAAAAAGAGATATAATAACAACGGCTCTCATCATCTTCGTAAGCACCTACAGGAACCAAAAGAGTGAAAATACCACTTGAAGCACAACAGCCTGCGCGGCGAGAACAAGAATAATAAATAATGAGCGTTACGTTCGGGAAAGCAAATTTGTTATGTATATAATGGTTATATTTAAATACCCATTCTGTATAGAGATATTAATAATTCATACCGGTTTACGGGAACTAATTCGAGCGAAAGAGGTTATGTTTAGATGCTAACGCAAGTGAAAATACTCGGAAATTGTTTAAAAACCGCTTTAAATTTCGCGTTTCGCGCTGTGATGAATATGAAAATGCGCCGCTCGTTTCAGAAGAGCACGAAATGAATGTTTTGCAATTCAGAAATTCGTTTTTATTTTTGAAGAAAGCGTCCGCTTTAATTTCAAGGAGTTTGAGCAATGTTTACACATTAAAAGTTTCTAATTAATTACTCTAACCCCACCGTAGAAGACATATACCTAGCAAGACTCATTATTATTCCCAAGCCTTCACTCTCAACATAAAGTTCCAAGAAATTATCTACGCGCTGCTTAAAAATGTCATTCAGAGGACTTTTTCCATTATTTCAGGATTGTCCAGGAAAAAACTAACCAAATCCCCATTTAACAAACGACCGCGTCTACCCAGCTCGCCGTTTTTCACGGGGGGCTCTCTTGCTGAACGCGATTTGCTACATGGGGCACGAAATGAGTCGCCTAATGCACCCAATACAATTACGAGCGGTAGCAGCAGCAACAATAATACTCGTTTGTAGGATGCTGCGTGAACGCGCGCCCGTCACGGACAAGTTGAAATCGTTAAAGCGGATGTCTTCCCCGCTGTTTTCTGAAGTTTCCTCTACATTATGCAAATGCACCACCCGCGGCTTCGGCATCGCTACAACGACCACCACCGCCACATACTCCGCTGTTGCTACTGCTCCGGTCTAAGACAACATTTCCCACTTACTTTCCGCTACATTACTCTCTTTTTAGTAAGCGACGTACTTAATTATCGAAGGAAACAGGAAGAATAATGCTGGAACGTACCCGCCGGGTACGATTTGATTTTAGGAAAAAAAAGACGCTTCGGTAGAGGAAGAATTTGGGGGTCTAATGGGAAGTGGGAAAATGTTGAAACTTATCATCAATGAACATCATCGATTGCATAGCTACCACAAAAAGCTGAGATTAAGTCACGGAAATAATTTAGAAAATTTTACAACTTATAAAATCTGAAAGAAAGCAACTGATAATTATTTTTGTTAGTTTGAGGAAAGCTGGTTACTTAATTAAGTAATGAGAGCTATGTAGAATATTTTAGCAAGTTTATCTGCAATTTCCGGAAAGTTAGAAATAAAGATTTTTTACTAATTACCAACGGTGTCTTCTTGTCTTTATCGAAGCACTTCGGGCTGATTAGAGACGAAGTTGCCTCTACCGCACCACCACCACAACAGCGCCTTATCAGGTAAACATTTCTCATCTTCTCCTCGCTGCAGTTTTAAGTGGGTTTCCTTCCGCCCGAGAGGTGTACAGAAAACTTTTCCCGGTTTAATTCTTGTTTATTGTTATGAAAACGCCTCCGGCCATCAAATCCCTTGATTAAGGTTTTGGTCGACGCTCCTACAATACCCATCCCTTCTCCCCCTTCAAACGCTTTCTGATAAAAATTAATGAGTACGTTTTATTGCCATCAAAAATTGAATACGGCTCGGTCTCCGTTTCTAGAAATACGCCGTTTGTAGACGGGGCGACGGGCAAAAATAAAGAAAAGTTATAATTAATACTGTTTTATGGAATGAGCTTCGAAAACCGAGAAGCCGAAGATGAAGTGGGCGGTGTACAGCGTGGAGAAACACAAAAAACGTCGAGAGGATGGTGAAGTACAAAGTGGAAAGCTTGGAAAGGAAAGTGGAAAAAAAGAGAAGTAAGTCGGATCTTTACCTTCCCCCCCACCAACTGGGTGCAATGCGATGGGAAAAAACAAATTTAAATTTGTGATTTATTGAAATTGCTTGGCAAACAAATTTTTTTGTCCGTCGACTTAATTTATATGCATTCACTTTTAATACTGAATTGGGAAAGAGTATAAAGTAAAATTGCTGGTATCGCTCGTCCGCTGGGGGGAGAAGGAAAAAGAAATTCTTTTTTGTTTTAATTCGGGAAATTTACATAACGATTGTGTAATAAATATAAGTTTCCTTGCGACCGACGACAAACTTTCGGTTATAATTGCACCCTTAGAAGGACGGTCCCCATTTCATTTGCATAATTTCGGAGACTTTTAGGAACCGCCGTCCTTCACAAACAAATCGCTCGTCGACAACTTGACGCTTCGTAATTAATATATCAAACGTGACGTATAATTTTTTATCTTCATTCTCGTTTCCTAAATTAAGGATTTAAAAACGCAAATTTTTGAACGAAGTTGTGATTTTTATGAATATTCCAGGCTTTTTTCTCTATCCTGTCTTTTCCTGTTAAACAATCTAACCTGCAGAAGAGGTATGTAAGTATAAGCTTATACAAGTTTTACAGCAATATATCCAGCAATGCTTTTGTCTCTTTTTTCCAATTTAATAAGTGTTCGGGAAGCATATCTACTAAAGAATGTCAAGTAAAATTTGATTAATCCGAAAACAGTTTACAAACAGATGGTGACTTCCCATCAAAAGATAAAAGGCTTTCTGAACAAACTTGATTATATATCAGAATACTCTCTAACATCCAAATACGAGCACTAATCGCCTTCAATAAAGTAAATATGAGATTACGCGGCTAACAAACCATATTTTCGCTTCTCTTCCCGTCATTTTTGTTAGCTTCCTCCATTAGAAGAGAAAATTACCGACCGTTTAATTTCCATTAACAATTTCAGTCGATCGGGTAAATATTTGAAGACGAACGTCACTTTCCTCGAAGTAGCGTTGCAGTAGGATGTAATTCGATGATCGGCCGCGGAAGAAGAGAAGGTTACCACCCACACCGCAACACCCGAACGCCGGGGCTGTATAGACATCGCTCCCATCAAGACCTCAAACCGTGAGACGGTGCGGTGCGTCTTCTTTCTTGAGAGTTTGAGTAATTTGTTTCCCAGGCGAAAACCTGAAAAGTTCTCGAAAACAAACAGGCAATTAATTAAGTCTGGAGCACGTCATTACGCAGGGGGCTATATACTACCGCCGTATATACATCTAAAGTAATTATCGAAGTTATATAAACAGGTTATAAATAATAATTTATATAGATATTAAAATGGGCGCGAGAATATACAACAACGTTCTTCACGGATAATTTATCCCGAAGAGGTCCCCAAGGAGAGCGGAGGAGATGGAAAGGGCGAAATTGAGCGTACCAAAGGTGGAGAGACGCGACCATATTCGCAGGGAGGTAGACGAAAACCGTAGAAGGATGGGGAAGGAGCGCTGGTTCGAAGCGAGAGTTGGCTCAAGCAGGCGAAGCAGAGACAACTTCACAATTACCGCGCTGTCACTTGAAAGTTTTCTTTCGCGAAAACTTAATTTGCAGACTGTAAATTGTCCCCGAGAACCCTTCAGATACACGACAATCGATTCCGCAACAAACCTCAAAAGAATCTGGGAAAGTTTCGATGAACGAGAAGAGATAGATAGTTTGCGAAGGAAAGGAAAAGTGGCGGATGGGATGAGATAGGAAAATTCGCGTTGGTGTTATAATGAAGTGGAAAAACTCTTTTTTTTCACTTCATCCTATACAATGTGAACTATGTTTTCGCTATGTGTAATTTTCTAGTGAAGCAACGTTGGCTTAACTAATATTTCATTTTGGAAATTATTGAATAATAATTGATAAAATTCTTGACCTGACAGGATGCCGAGGTAATCCAGGTTAGTGCACCATATCAAAACAAAATGATTCATTTTACCGTGAAGGTAATGCTAGTTCTAAAACAAAGACGACCTAAAACGACCTATCGAAGAAAGGTCGTTTCGACAGAATAACATGTCACATCATCCAAAAAAAATCGACGAAATTCGCCTCTCTCCGTCATTCATCCGCTTTCCTTCCCCTCAAACTAAGTCGTCGTAAGAGATCCTATTAACTGGTAAAACGTTTATTAGACGATCGTTTCGCGACAGGATAGAGTGCCTGTCGATAAAGTTTAATCTAAAATAAGAGATCGGCGGCGGCTAAAAATTCGGGAGGAAACGCCACCGGTCATATTTCGTGCTCCGCTGAACTCGAAAACTACGTTCGCGCGTGTTGCGCCTCGCCCGGACGACGACGACGATCAAGGATGACTATGAAACAAATGAAGTGTGAGAGATGGCGCGCGGGTGCATATATTTCACGCGCCCGCGATTTTCCCCCGGAACGACCGACGGCCCCCGACGCCAAGAGGTGTGAAGAAGGAAGGGACGAACGAATGTATCAATTTGGCCGGTATATCGCTTCAGTCTTTGGATATCCTTTCCATTTTCCTTCGAATAATCTCGACGATAACATGCAGGGATGTACTGAAAGGCAATCTTTCTACAGGGAGCTACGGATGTCCCATTAATAACACTTTGTGCAATTATATTAACAATAAATAAAAGTTAAGCACAAAATTAATTCAGTAATTTCAGGTTTCTCAATTATTATTATTATCGCATGCCCGGTTTCATTTATCCGTTGCATTGCACTTGACAATTCAACTCTTCCATAGCAATAATGTTCCTTAAATTTGGTACCAATCTTCTGTTTCGTTTGTTTATAACCATGATTACAGAAGAGATACTCAATAAAGCTAAAGATACCTGGCAAAGTGGTGAGAATAAATTGTTTGTATGCGGGAGTTTACGTGGAGCTACACGACATCTGCGTGGGCAACGCCAAATTAATTACCCAGAAAAAGTCTCTCCTAGGACTTCTATAAAAACTCTCCCCTATGTCTTGTAACGCCATCTTTAATCTTAATCGGTAATCATTTTTACATGTTTTTGTCGTGTCGTTGTAAATGGTTAGCCATTTTCTTAGAAGAAAGAAGATTCAACATTTATACATTTTAAAATTTCGCACAATACCGTTACGTTAAATAAATAAGTGACCTTTGGTGGATTTTGCAGAGTTTTTCAAGAGCCCAACACCAAAGATTGTGTTTATTAACACGGCAATTTAAATAAAAATAAGCTTCGTCACCTAAAATGAGACCGTTCAAAATGTCTACAAAACTAAAGACTAAAAAAAATAAGTTTTGCCCTCCTCCAGAACTCAAAACGGAGCTGGCGATTATCGAAGATGACGCAATTTTGACGTGGCATTGTCCCGGTGTTTGCTATTATTACCTGTCCTAAGTCTTGATTGAGTACGTGGAACGGGATAGGAACCCTCTATTTTATACCGGAACACTGGGATCTAAACGCATAAATAATACGACCCTCCTAAAACGTAATCTGAATTTTACGATATCGGCCTTTTCTTTTATGTAATTGATGCCTTCCATTTAACGATGATAGGCCTATAAATGCGATGTCCGTTTAACCGTCTTGCTATGAATAAGGTGTACCTACACTGTAGCTGTACTGGGGTTTGCTAGATCGTTGCAAATTTGATGACTATCTTCACTCTTTCTTGAACATACAAGTGGGAGTTTCTTCGTTAAAAAAAGCCTTCCTACGCAAAAAGTTAAGTTATGTAACAAAAATGTTTCTAAATATTCCAACTTGGTGTATTCTAACTTTCACTTTAACTTAATTCTTTAGTTTAGTATTACTGCTAGAGATGATTTAGAAGCTACGTGCTTCTAGCTTTCGTGGACGGTCGTGAGTTAGAACAGGGCCATGAGCACTTAATTTATCAGCTATTGATAGGCAAGAAAAATTCAAAGAAGTTCAAGCTACTGCCTTATTTTCTTTTGTGTGGTTAAGTATTGTATCTCTTTAGATGTTTTATTTAATCACATCTGTTTTGCTTCGTTAGCTAAAGCTAATGATAACGAAATTCCGAAAACGTACATATATGCACGAAACTTCAAGCACTGCGTAGAATACGCAAGATCGAACCTAAACTCGCCTCTCCACATTGTTATATTGTCTTCCCACACCCGATCCAAAGGCACCTCGCCAACCAGCTACCATCCGGCTGCCAACTAGCAGCAAGAAAATTCGAAATTCAGGAGGCGAGGCGAGACGGCGAACGGCCCGCTTGATTAACCTCCAGGCCGTTCCTACGCCGCCCGGCGAAAGCATCCGCGTCGTCGTCCTCAATGAGACAAACGCCTAAACGAATTGACCAAACACCAAACACGGTTAGCGCGGTTGTAGCTCGAATCGCAAAACAAAAACAAACAACAACGCGGTGATGAACACAGCGAAGGAAGGTGGGGAGCGGTCCTGGAGCGAGGCTGGGACCTTTTCGACCCGCAGCACTATTTACCCAAAACGGTAACGGAAAGCAGAATTTCTTCGGAGCGCGTCGCAAACTGGCGGTGGGCGGCATTGCGAGGTCGAGGAGGCGAGGAAGAGGAGGATCGACGATAGAGTAGAATGAGATGAGATGTGAAACGGAGGAGACATGCATGGAGGACAATTTAATTTGGCGGAGATTGCGATGAAAATTTCTGACGTCAATTGGCGTGTAGTATCAGCGAATCTTAATCAGAGAGAAAGTTTTTCCAAGAGGATAAGAAATAAGTACAGGAATTTGCAACGTATCCAATTTGGACAACTTTAGATTTCCTTTAATTTCCTAATTTGTCCGCTTTCTTCTTGCTCCACAACCGATTTAGTAAATAGTAATTTACAGGAAGATTTTTTATGTGCCAAAAAGAGCCTCCAGAGGGACATGAGGTGCAATCACTTAACATTTTCCCTGATAGTAAGTCTGCAAGTGCCAGGCATTTTGCTACCTTAATGTGTCATAAGTATCGCAACGTTTATTTGTATTATTATTAATTAATGAAATTCCAATCAACTAAAATACCTTTCTCCATTACAAACTATAATATTTCATCCGAGTTCGCCTTATAAAGCCTAACTATACAACCTTATAAAGTACCATAAAGCATCGACAATGTAACGCCGATTAAAGGAAAAGAAGATCTTGAAAGTCGGAATAACGGCAGGGTAGAAACAAAAACGCTCTCCATAATTATAGATGGTGCATGTAAGAGGAGAGAAGTGGAGAATAAGGAAAGTACTTGCGAGCTAAAGGCGAAAGGTTCCGAGTCTAATTACCTCTCCAGAGATTCATTAATCACAAACTCCAGTAATTACATTCGCTAAGTTTATACATATTATGAGTATGCTGCTGCTATGCTACTTCACTGTACGCCTCTGCAAGGATGCCGTAGGGCTTCTCAGGCCCTCCTCTTCCTTTCGAATCGACTAATAGTGATCTCCAGCGATAGCGTACAAAAACCGAAGTCGCAGGTTATTACGAAGGTTAATTTCTTACTTCTTATTACGGCAATATACGCGTGTCTAGTTTTATTTACGATTGGAAGTGCGGAAGCGCTAGAGGGCGCTTGCAGCCGATTTTAAACTCGGATGCCGCCGCCGAGTTTAATTGTGCAACCAAGTACTTTGTATTAATTTACACTATTAATCAAAAGATCCCCTCACGCATACCCTTTCTCTGGATCTGTTCGTTACGTTTGACGAATGAGTCGCGGAATGTCACAGATTTCTACTTTGAGTGTTATACGATTCGGTAAAATGACGCAACGAATGAAGAGTTGGTCGTTTAGGTTCTTCAATTGGAGATACTTAATCCATCTAAAGTGAAATTGAGAGACCATTATGTGAGTTTTCGATAAAGAGCGCATATGGTTCTTTAGTGGTTGGACACGACATTCCAAAGAAATGAAATAATGAAAATATCCTTAAATCCTTAAATTTTCAGGATCTTCCAATGCGTGCTCTTAGATATATCCATCGATCGCAGTACCTCGTGAGACACTTGCATATCAGCATTCTCCAAGCATCACTGCAAACAACAACTAACAATAGCGAAAATACCTCGAGTATATAGTATAAACTCAGCACCGCACAGCAATAGCTTGCGTTACAATAAAATCACAAAATTCGACGAAATATAGACGTCTACCATTATCCTAGAACAAAAATCCGGATAATTAAAAGCGCACCGCAGCTACGACTTCCGATCCTTACCCGAAAAAATACGTTTTAAACATTTTCTCCCGGCTTAAAATTTGCAATGATAATAGTAATAATGGCACTATAAAAAGAAAGCGAAAAGCAACGTAACGGAAATAAGAACTGGAGCAGCGAAACTTTCAGCCGGAGACAGTATATCCGGTTGAAATTCATTACCAACCAGCGCAAATCCATTGGAACGAAACCTTTATGCGCCATCGCTTTCTGGGTTGCATTATCAACCGTTCGCTGGTCTTCTCTTTCCAATCTATGGCAGGAGCTATCTTCGTCTCCTTCTCTTTCTCTGGAAAGCCGCATTCGTCTCCAGTTTCCTCCATCCGTTATATGGACTAATGCATTTTTAAATAATGGCAAACCTACGCTTTTCCCCAAAAAGGTATTGTAATGCACACTATTCATAAAGAAGTTCGGCATTCCGCGAGATTTAATTACCGGTACCCCGATAAATATCCTATGTGTACGCTCCAGAAGTTTTTTTTTTTGTTTCGCCGTTGGAATTTCTTCCGCTTGGAATTTGAGAAGGACGATAGAAAGTTTCTGAAATAAACTTCCAATTAGCATACGTCGAAATGGACGTAATTGTACTATAGAAGAAAGATTAGCGACGAAGACGATAAGAACAAAAGTCATTAAATAAATCCTGGAAAAGAGGAGACATTTTGAGTGCCAACCTTAACATAGGAAAAGTGGAACAGAGGAAAAGAATTTTAATTAAATCAAAGCGTCCCTTGGTTTTTGGTGCCCTTAATGATCGGAAAAGAAAGTGAAATGTGGAATATCTGCAATATTTTAGATACCAGAGGTTTCAGAGGTATCAGGTCACAATAACAGGTACGACGGGTGCGTGTGCCGGATTCACTTTGATATCGGAACTAAAAGATTCTCAGTATAGAGAAGACTCATAATGAACCTGTTGTTGTCTAAATGGTGTTGGTCATTGATCATCGCGTCTTCTTCTCCGTTTGCCTCTGAGTTTCCCTCCCGCGGATAGAAATAATAAAAGATATACAAGTCTCTTAGTATCGATTAACAAGTAGCGCTTAACGTCTAATTATATTGAAAGATGAAAACACGTTTTAATTCCTTGTTGAAGGTTATTCTCTACTTATCGATATGGCGTGCGCGGCTTGAAATTCAATTTTCATCCCTATGACGAATTCATTTCAACGCCTTTCTACGATAGTATACGTGCATGTGTGTTACACCCTCTTCCCTCCGCCTACCTTCTTCAACTACTCGTCGTTGTCTCTCTTTTCGACAACGCCATCGCGTAGCTAGTTGGAAAAGCATCATCCAGAAACGAAACTGAGCGAACCTGGTACGATTTCAAACTTTTCAAATGTAATTGTTCACCGCAGCGTGTGTAGATGTGTATAAAGCAGGCGCCGGAACCGAGCCCAGCATTTCGCAAAATTAAACTTGATGCGGCTGCTGTGTAGCAGCAGCAGCAGCAGCTAACACCAGGCAGCGCTAGTGGTGGTGGCATCGCCGTAATATAGTCTAAAGTTTACCGTTATTGACATTTAAATCCGGAAGACGAACAACGGTTAAATAAAGGGTTAGTAGAGCGTCGGAAAATAAGATAGGAGCCACCGGGGCGGAGGGACGGCGGAACGAGCGAGTGTCAGGAAATAAATCGGCAAAGTAAACAATCCTTTTGTGCGCGGAGTCGAGCGAGTGGGCTACACACAGCGAGATCTATGCGGACGAATACGAATAAGAATGAGTTAAATTGAAATCAGGATCGGTTGCCGCCGATATATACCAACCTCTTTTCCTTACGCCGTGTTGCGCTCGCTACTCCCTGATTCACTCTCTTCCATCGGTATATATCCGATGGGTCCGGGATTCCGGGTATATCGATGGTATACGCTATCTATATACACGTACTCTCTCACACACACACATACGCTTACGACCAATGCCGTCAGCTCTAAAATGGAATCGATTCACTCGAAGAAATCTAAAAAATAGAACGAACGTTTGGAACTGGCGTTGACAAAGAAAAAATATCGCGCTCCAAATGCAGCGGCGAGATGTGAGGAGAATGAGGCTTCCGTTATTACGAAAATATTAAGCTTCTCTCATAAATTGGATGGTATTTCTATCTATACTCATTTAATATCCCTCTCCCGACAAAGGATTGGCCTCTTCTTACTGTATCGTAGTAACAAAGAGAGCAACAACATAATCAAGAAGATGAGATTCCAATTGTATTGTCATGCTATATCCTCTACATGGCAAAAAAAACGATTTACCTTTTCTTAGAAATGTATTTTGGAGAAAATCATCAGCAAATGTAATCTTTAGTACCAGGAACAATACGTAGAATGTCTTCAGATTATCGCGTTCTAAGAAATATGAGATCTTGAGGATATACTAAGAAATCAGTCATTTCAATGTTTTTGTAATAAATCAAATCGCGTCTGATTAGTTTGTAAATGGGCCGTCAATACAACTATTTGTGTTAATTAAAAATTAACCTTTTAATTACCTTTACTTCTATGAATCTCAAAATATTGATACAATTTTGATGATATTGTTTGCTTTTTATTTTTCTGAAGAAAACGAAATAGTTCAGGAAACATTACACTAACATTCAGTGTCAACAGGCAGTGGGCTCATGTAATACCAGCAGCAGCAAGAGATGCAACGAAACGACGCGATTCTAGTCCAGAAACCAAGGAAATAGCATAATTGACCACTACTTTGCTACTTGCTGCTTAAATTTAATCGTTTTTGTTTTTGCCAACTTTTTATCTAATCAGTGTTGCCAGGTTATACCATAATGTGGAGAAACCTACCTACTTTAAAGCTAATATCCATATTATAATTTTTCACATTTAGCACATTAAATTTCACCAACCTGAATTTGGTTTTTTATTTTTTTCAAATAGAACACCCTATATATTATTGTGTCATTGAACCTTATGATATGACTAAAACGATCACATTCTAAGGTATACGTAAATTCAAATCCCTATAAAGCCCTGTCTCTACTTGTAAATAAAAGAATAAATAACAAGGAACAATTTGCCAACACACCAATGAAATTATAAATTAACGCCGATAATATACAACATCGCAAGGCATTATACTATAATTCACGTCCAGCACTCTACGAAACGCGCCCAAATGCCAAGTGAGACCCTCGATTTATAAAAGGGGGAAAAGTGGACGATGCGTCGACTACGGCTCTCCAGTCAAGAGATCGCGTTGGGCTTAATTTTCGCTCGAACAATCGCAATTCCAAACAAAAAAAAAAGCGGTCAATTACCGCGGCACACATTGTAGTGACAAATCGCTATGAAAAATATACTATAATTTCGCGTATTGTTCCAAAAACCTATAAATATATTCGGTGACTGGAACAGTTAACGTTGGAGCGACCGTTTTTGCCGCGTTTACGTCAGCAAAACTGTGTCATTTTTTACCGTCAGTCATCCGACATCGTATAATTCATCGGGAGCATATTGTACAGTTTATCAAGGTAGAATTGATGGATCCGTAATGGTTATTGGATGTACGTGGAAGGTTTATTTTGAAGATCGCGTAGTCAACTTTGTAAATATTCGTAATTAATAAAAGGGGTTGGGATCAGTGAGAAGCATGTTCGCTGTTTCTTTAGCCAACTTATCCGCCTTTTCATTTCCATCGATTCCATGGCTTAGGACTCACCGCAAAGTAATATGGTTATTGCGTCCCGATTGCCTTACACAGACCAGATTCGTATGTGCAGGCCGCAATAGCCTCTAGAACTGCCTAACTGGCGCTGAATGCATTTATAGTTACGCCTCGTATCTTTATCTCAACATTCTTTATGGGGCACAGGTTCAATGCAGCAATCTCTGCTTGAAATGAAAGATTAAAATTGTATTGCGTAGGGATCGTGTCTCTCAGAATGTGCATCAGATAATTTATGCCGGGAACTTCAAGGATTCTGGGATGCTCTCTAGGATCCCCAAGATGTAGTTCTTTCAATCTACAAGGATTGAGGGCACTCGATATTATTTATACAATACACGTCTTCATGCCCTAAAGACCATTGGCCCAAACTATTCAACCAGTCTCTTAATATTAACGTATCATGCAAAATTACATTTAATTGGACCTTCTGAACATTTCTCTTCTCAAGTTATATTAACTCCTACTTAGCACTTAACACCACTATCAAATTATTGACATTAATACCATGCCGAAATTTTCTATCTGGAGTTTAATTCACCGAAGCGAAAAAACCAAGCTTAAACAAACAAACAACCATCGACTTATTAACCGTAATAATTAACGTTCGCTTATTCATATTTTTTCCATTTCTTCCGCTTCGTTTCGATTTTCAACTCTTAGCGCAGATATGAAGAACCCCACCCTCAACTAACTCACAATAATTTATCGCTGTTTGTTTAATATAGCGCGAAACAGCGTCAAGCATCTTCAATAACACGTTTTAATTTTCCGCAACATTCCGGGTACGCACTCGCCGGTCCCCATAAATCATGGAAAAGGTGAGAAGTTTCGAGGAGATGGTGGGGAGGAAAGCCCGTTTAATATCCACATTCCAGAAGTATCCGATAAAATTATACTTTTATGTAACGAGCTCCAGCACGCCTTCGGTCCGATATTGTACACTCACTAGCAAAAGGAAACAGCCACCTGAATATTGCATACGTCTAATAAAACCAACATATTGTGAAAAATTTGAACGTACAAGAATGATCGTTTGTAGAAGTCTTATTAACGTATTAGTTATTATTATTTTTGCATTTGTTTACCAATATTGCGTTAATAGCATCATTGCTATAAATAAATAAATTGTTGCTGATCTTTATGCACAAAGTCTTATTTCTAAAGTAATACTTATAAAAAGGTGAAAGAAAAGATATGTTTCATGAAACAAAAAAATTAAAATTAATGTTCATGTGGTCAATTTCTTTTGCTGGCGATTGTATATAGGAACGAAACGTAAGAATAGAAAAGAAAATGACGCAGAAGAAGGAGAAGAACCCGACCGCAACTTTTAAATTAAATTATTATTCAAATGCAAAAAAGCGAAGGGAAAAAGGATACGAAAGAAGGAGGTCTGCGCCACAAGAACGGCAGAAGCGGAAAGAAGTTATATTTCTAGTTTCCTGACGCCTCTTCCTCGCATCTACATATATACATACATAGTTGCTGGTTCTGTGTATATTATAGTAGAGGGGAAATGGGGATCATCATCGCGAATAGTCGTGGAGGACGCCGCGGCGGCATAAAATTTAAATAAAATTTTGCTTAACACCCAATCAAATGGGGAAATTTGCTTTTCAAAGAGCTAGACGATCTAGCGTCTTATTAGAATGAAAAGTTGCGGAAAATAACTTTCATTTCCCGCGATGAGTGGTGCCATAAAATTTAAATAATGTAAATCGTCGATATTGCCTAATTCGCTGGAGTTTACGATATGCGAGATAAAGAATCCATAAAGCGATAACGGAATGATTTTAGTTGATCATCGAGGAAACATATTCAATGCTGCTGGCGTCCATTTTAAAACAGTACTTTGATTAACATTTATTTATTTTCATATAGCAGCCTAAATAAGGGTCGCAAATTACGCCTAGATCAGCGATCGTAGGTGGACGTACAGCTTTTCTTGAAGACGCAGAGTGTCACACAAAAAAAGTAAGGGTGAAAACAATTTAACATCGTCCGCGAAGTGAAGGCACTTACAACTGAGGAATCAACAAAAGGCAAGAACAAAAGCGAGCATAACCTGGATCCCTGCGCGATTCCCGAAGTCGCAAATACTGAAGAATAAGTAAGAAAACCCTAAAGCCGATAACTTTGCAAAAAGAATTGCATGGTCAAGTCAATCAAACGCCAAAGCAACATATAAGTAAAAGACATCTGTTTGACCGTATTCATCCAGAATGCTGAGTAACACAAATCAAATTCGACGCTGTACTAAAGGGAAAACAAATTGTCTACCATCATGATAACACCTCGGCCTACTCATCTGCAATTGAAACGATAAAACTAGTCGAGCTACGGCATGAATTGGTGCTTCATCCACCATATTCACTTTTTCCAAACTTGAAAAAATGACTTGGTGGGAAGCAGCTCACGTCAGATGAAGAGATGAATATCGAAACAAGGCTAGTCTAAGGCAAGCAGATTATCTCGAGAAATAACTTTATTAAATGTAAAACAGTTACGTTGTCTTTTTTAACGCAGATTTTATCATACCATCCTGGTGCTTGCTCCGGCGTACGTAAACGAATGGTTATTTCGCTATTTGCCTAGATGTAACTTGAAGAGAAAAAAATCTAATTGAAAACAAATCGCTGACGCAAAACCATTAAATAGATTCCAATTACACAGCTGCCATTCTTGGCGATATGAGCCCTAACTATTAAATTACCTAATTGCAACGTTGACTGCAAATAATACACGAGATATTATGTTCCTACCCTCATTTAATTGCGAATGCATCAGATTCCATAATTTCACAGCGTTTATATACTTTTGATACCATCGAACCTCCCTCTCTTGCCTGTTCATATAGGGTAATATTAAACACTGTTCTATGTTCAGGATGGACATGGTATACCGGTTCCAAAATTCCTGTTTTATTAATGCGTCCGTCCGAAAACGCGATGGCCGCCATCGTGCAAATATTAATTATAATATTGTTCGCAACATATTTGTCCATCGTCATGTGATATGATATGCTAATGCGAGCGATGTCCGGATAGAAATTGTTTCCTATATGCACGTAGGTCGGAAATTTGTTCCCTCCGCGTACGATGCGCATCGGTACCTCTACATTAGGCCAACTAACGAGCCGCTTAAACGATTCATTAGTTAATTGGTTGATTAGTCCCGAACAAATCATGTTTTGCATACGTAAAATAACCTAATAAATGGTTAATCTATTGCGGAAATAGCAAAAAAACTACTATCTCCTTGTATTAGATTATTTTATCTAATAGAATTTCACTTAAAGGTAAAACTGATGAAATTATTTAAGTTGGTATTCATTGTGCGTGGGATAGAAAAATACAAATTGTATTTTCTATTTAGGAAAGCTTTTATTGTGAAAGTTTCGGCTAAATAATGATCCTCAGACGATCATTGAAGTCGTTGCGAAACAATAAGATCACGTCAATCCTGAAAAGGAAAAATGGGCTCAAATCAGCTTACCACAAATTTTTTACCAAAAATTTGAAAGTATTTTGAAGTGAATTGCATTAACTTTATAACAATTTCCTCCTCCAGCATATTCTTGAAGAGGAGGCTCAATTCAAACGTAATTTGATAAATTCTGAAGCCTGAAGAACCTCTTGTACACTTACATGAAAATCCCAAAAATAATCCGTCAAATATCAAGATTTACCTAACGAAAAAAAGGCGTAATTTTCAACTTGCTACCGGAACGCGCACAATACATACATACAACATCTTCAAAACGTCTAACCCCCTCTCCCCATTCTCACGACTCTATTTTTCCTACCCCAACATCACCTCTCAACCATGCAAGAACGCTAGGGCGTCTAATGCTTGAATAGCTAGGCGTACCGAAGTAAGTAAGTAGAAGGTGGCGATGGCGGAGTAGCAGTAGGTATAAATAAACACCGACAAAACGCGCATAGTGAGAGCAATCCTCCGTGGGAACCTAGCGTCTTAAGCACGTGTATACAGGCCAATGCATTCCTACCGGAGCTAAGATCCGGAACTTGCACTCTCTATTGAACGTAATCCGCAAAGCCTCGACCTCGAAAGGCACTTGCCATTTCTCAGTTTTAGCCGGGGCGGATGGTAAGAGCCGACCCCTCGGCGTGGTGTGTCTATGATACACGCGCACACGGATCCGCGTAGCGTTGTTGGGGGGAAGGAGGCGCTAAATCAATTTGTCTCTCCGGCAAAATGTAAAATTACGAACGTTGTAGCGGGGATATACGTACGATGTATGTACGTTGGAATTATAATACCGAAAGACAAGAAGCGGAGATTTGCATAATATGACGTTTAATATAGCAGAGACGATTGCTTAATATACATGCACATGCGAAGCTGTGAATAATTATTATCCTCCTTGGAACTTGGCTAATATTTAGCCTCATATTACGAAAAATACGCAAATTCTTCTATGATCTCCTAATATTTTACAACTTCTCTGTATATCGTCAATTATTCTTCTATTTATAATAATACTCGACACCATCTCTCTCCCAATCAGCACGGCTTCATTACTGGTCGCTCTACAGCTACCAATTTGACTTGCCTCACACAATTTATTGGCAAAGTCTTGGATGAACGTGGACAAGTAGATGTTATTTATACGGATCTGTCAAAGACTTAAGTTAGATTCCTTTGGTTTTATTCCATCTGCTACTGACTTATTAAAATCATCTTTAAGTAATCGTGAGTGTTATGTTTCCTACAACGGCTTTACATCTAGAGAATTCGTCTTACATACAGGAGTGCCACAAGGTTCTAACTTGGGCCCTCTTTTATTCAATCTCTTTATAAATGGTCTCTTGCAAATCTTAGTTGCCCGGTGTTGGCTTACGCTGATGATGTCAAATTATATGCACAACTTTCTTTTATTAATAATGTGAACATGTTACGGGAAAATTTAAATAAACTTATTAACTGGCGTAGGTTCAATAAGCTCAATCTCAACGTTGAGAAACGTTGGATTGCGTCATATACACGTATCACCTCCCCAATCATTGCCGATTACAACATCAGTAACATTTCCTTAGCACAGAAAACAGAATTTAAGGATCTTGGTGTTATTTTTGATACTGGCTTTACCTTGAAACCGCAAATTATGTCATTTTGTAAGAACGTATTCGGGTCTCTTGGCTTTCGGATGCGTGTATCCCGTTATTTTAGAGATGTTGAATTCTTTAAAATTTTATACAACGCTTATGTTCGCCGCAAGTTTCTTAAATTCTTGTCATATAAACTGGATGGAACTTACACAGAGGTTGGTACACCGCAATTGGACTTGCTGGAAAGATACAATATGGTATCCCTTTTGGAGCGACGTGATAGGCTATGTTGCAAATTTTTATTTAGTATAATTAATAATAAGATAGATTGTCCTTATCTTGTGATCAAAATTATATATTTACTCTTTTGTTATTGCATTCATGTGTTTTTTTTTCTTTTATGTTCTTTTGTGGGTTTGGACCTCTTGGGCATTAATAAATATTATTATTATTATACCTAGGCATATATCTCAATCTTTCTCATCTATAACAAATATTATTGTTAATGAAAATCACCAAGTTAATGCATGGAATTACTACCAACTAATCGTTTTTATGTTGGCAGTTTTAAACTTTGAATTTATTCTAAATATTAAAAATTAATTTTCCAGGAATTCATTAAAATTTCTAATAAATATTATTTACGGATATTTTATGAAGGATCACTTAAGAAGTTAAAATATTAAAAACTACAATTTGCAATAATAATAAGATATTAATCTTTACGATGGATATTCAATGTACAAAGTAAACAATGGAAATGAACGCTTTCGCAAACAAATCGATGTCTAAACAATGCCGATACCTTATCTCCTTTAATTTCTAAAACAATTAGCGTATTTGAAATTTATTCCTTTGTAAATGTACTTCCGATTCGTCCATAGAAATAAATAATAAATAGCTCACGCTCAATTCGAAATATTTTTGAAGCACTTACGCCACGTGAATTAAAAAAAAAAGAACGAAGATAAGATTTCGGCATTGTAGTTTATAAAATGAATGCACCGTTAGAAACTATAGATTGAGTAAAGTTAATCGAATTAGTTGTTGAACGTAAACTCTTGAGTGGGCTATGTACGTAGTATCCATACGAGATTTAATACACTAGTTAACTTGTGAGGAACATTTGTCATAGAGGTAATCTTAGATTAATTTTTCAAGATCATTTCGTATCAAGTGCTTGTTTTATTCAATTGATGTATTATCAAATATTTGAATTATTGTTGCTTTATATAGATTTATCAATTGAGCGTGCAGTGTCAAAACGTGATGTATGTATAAAGGTGATTAAACGATAACCCTTGAAGAGGCTAACTAGAATTTTTCAATGTGAACAAATTTAACACAAGTTGCATTGGGTTTCCAAGCTACAGAATCTCTCATAGTCATATTCAACAAAAAAGTTCTGCAGAATCGATAGCCGTCTCTTTTACACATCTCTGTAAAGTGCATTAAAAAATCAAAACAATGACGCTTTAATTTCGAATTTTGTGGCTATTATCGATCATTCTGAGAGTGCGGAACTGGCAAATTGTAAAAATGAGTCGTTAAATATGTTCTATATATTGCAAAGGACGAACAGTGAACCATTACGAAGGTTGCCTTTTTAATGTAGCTACGTAAAAGGCGCCACGAGTAACACGTCGCCTGCCAACATTGATTTCAATATTTTTGATATTATCTTAAGCGAGCCTGACATGAATGCTTTCGCCTGTTTTTGTTCTGGAACATTTTCCCAGTACGAGGTCCTCCCATGCTTTAATTACCTGTTTTATGTGGCTCTCTTGCAGACCACAGAAGGGGCTAGGACCGATGAAGGGCATATTCGCTATTTCTCTAGCTTGCTTGTTGCTTGTGCTTTTTCATTGCCTCCGATCTCTTGATGGCTTGGGACCCATGTCCCAATTGTCTTAAAACGTGTATACATTCGTAAATCAGAACAGATTCGTATGAACAGGCTTTGATAGCCTTTAGAACCTTCTGATTGTCACATGGTTGCGCCTCGTATTATTAAAATCATATTTAAGTGATCGTGAGTGTTATGTTTCTTACAACGGCTTTACATCTAGAGAATTCGTCTTACATACAGGAGTCCCACAAGGTTCTAACTTGGGCCCTCTTTTATTCAATCTCTTTATAAATGATTTCTTGACAAATCTTAATTGCCCGGTGTTAGCTTACACCGATGATGTCAAATTATTCTTCTATTAATGTTACGGGAAAATTTAAATAAACTTGTTAACTGGTGTGGATTCAACAAGCTCAATCTCAACGTTGAGAGATGTTGCATTGTGTCAGATACACGTATCACCTCCCAAATCATTGTCGATTACAATATCAGTAACATTTCCTTAGCACGGAAAACAGAATTTAAGGATCTTGGTGTTATTTTTAATACTGGCTTTACCTTGAAACCGCAAATTATGTCAATTTGCGCCTCGTATCCCTATCTCGAGGTTCTTTACGACCCATTCATTAATTTAAGTAACGTACCAAAATAAATAAATACAGCTGAAATAATAATTGAAACGTTGCCCAATTTGCACAAAAAAGATTTGATCAAACGCCCAATCCAGCAAATCAAATAATAGCTTTGTTCAAACAAAAATCACAAAGTAGTCATAGCCAATTATTCTTTGAAATCAGTCAGAAAACACTTTTGAATTTTTTTTTCAGCTAATTGAATCGCGTCTGACTTGTTTGCGATTTCTGCTTGAACAAAGCTAATATCTTGATGCATCGTATTAATTGCAACAAGTTATTGAAACAACTAATCGCAGAAACACGTATTATGTTTACGAAAATCGATCTTGTTTTTAAAAACGAGTTTATTTTGCAATTGTGAACATATCAATGCATTTAAATAAAGGAGTCGGCAAAATATTTGTCTTTATCGATACTTTATCTATACTCCAATATCCATTTCCACTTATGTACTTATTATCGTTTCGATTTGGCGTATCGTTCGTAGAGCATCGCTTCGCAACACATCGTCTAAATTGCCAGTTATAGTTTAACAAAAAAAAATTATCAATTTTGAAATATTAATTTCAAAAAAAAAAGAAGACAATTTAGTAGGTATCGCCGTCCTTTATTGCTTTTAAATTTAAGTTTGCGAACGCTTTATTCCGTTGTGTACCGTTTAGAATGCAGATCGTAGATTTAATTTTAATTTTTGAATCGAATCCAAAAAAAACATCTGAAGACTTTCCAAAATATTATTATAGATTTCTATTTGTCGAAACGTATAAATTACATCTTGCAACGCGAGATGACGCAAGCGCTCGATTATTTTCACATCAAATGATAGGTCGCAAATTGGTCGTCACGAAAAATGTATGCCGCACTATTTTAGGTTATCGAACGCATCGTACCATGGTTATCATGAGTAGGGATTATGTAAATACCATAAAGGAATTGTCTCGCGATAACGTGTACATGAAGGATAAAACGAAAGTCAACGAAATCATCAACGAACTGGTCAAAGGAGGCGCTAATAAATTACAAGTTGTTTTAGACTTTGATAAAACGATCACCAAACAACATGTGAACGGCACTAAACAATACAGCAGCTTCGGTAAAATGCGCCACTTTCTGCAATTTTTCGAACGCGATTAATCGAACATTTAATTTCAGGTATATTCGAAAAATGCCCGTCGTTGCCGGACTCGTACATCACAAGCGTGACCCGATTAAATGAAAAATACATGCCAATCGAATATGACCCACGTGTACCACGTGAAGAGAAAAGGAGGCACATGGAAGATTGGTGGAGATTATCAGAGGAAGCTTTAATGTAAGTTACAGAGTAGAATTCTTCCAACATTCACCGATATATCCATTAATTTAAAATTTGCAGGGGCCTAAATATTACGACATCAGAAATCGAAGAAGTCGTGCAAGATATAAAGCCCCCTTTGAGGTGAATTGTTCATTAGAAAAATTAAACATTATACATGAAATAATTTTAGAGATGACTGTGTCGATTTCTTCCACAATGCAAGGAAGCAAATGGTTCCGGTCTTGGTATTTTCCGCCGGCTTAGGCCAGACTGTCGTTTCCGTCTTAAAATACCATGGAATTCTCAACGATAATGTTAAGGTTAGTTCAAATGGAAACAAATTATACGGTAATAAAAAGAAAATTTCATGTTTTTTTTTTCTAGGTTGTTGCCAATTTCTTGCAGTACGATGAGAATGGTATCATCCAAGGTTTCCGTGATACCATAATCATCAATGTTTTTAATAAGAATGAATCAGTACTTTGCGGTACGGAGTATTACGGGAAGATTAAGGATAGGACCAATGCTATAGTCGCAGGAGATTCGTTAGGAGACGCTACGATGTTTGATTGTATGGAAAACAAGAATGCTGTGCTGAAAATTGGATTTCTGTATGAGCATGTAAGTTTCGTTGATACAAATTTATTAAAAAAGATCGTATTCATTTTTTTTCTGTTCCAGAGAGAGGAAAACCTCCCGATCTACATGGAAACATTTGATATCGTATTAGTAGATGACCAGACGATGAAAGTACCGCACGCCATTTTTAAATGTATATCATAATTTTTTTTAGAGCACATATTAAGCAATGATTTTTAGTTATAATTTGCCGTACTTATCACAACTCGTAGAGATAAATAATCTAATCGTATTATCTGTAATATTATAGTATAGTCAACAGTGCAACGATTGTGCCAATAGATACTGTGTGTTGTTTTATATAAAGCAGCTTTTTATTTTATATATATATATATTTAATTTAAAAGACATTTGATTAAATTGTTTTATTATTTGTTATTTTTTTTATTATATTTAATATTCTTTAAAAGAAACAGCATGTAGTCTAAAGACAAAAGAAATTGTACTGCTTTATTGATGGAAATAAATCATTTTATTTTGTTAAATTACATAACAAACAATGTATGTATTAAATAAATAAATTATCAAGTCACAAGCACATAAGTAATACTCTTTCCCAAATTAAAAGCCTTCCCTTTGTTCTCAATACTGATTTTTAAAGTTTCGAGGTCAACTTTAAACATACTGTCCTTTTCTACTTGAACTTTATCTTTGTATGGTTGATCAAAAATTGGTATCTTTCTGTCGCCCAAAAGTGGATCTTCATACCTCCATAATTGAATTGTTTTCGTATCTGAAAATTAATGTATTAATAAGTTGGTATTAAGTCATCTTCTGTCTGAAATCATTTTTACCTATATTACGCCATCTGGAATTCATCTAGAAATATCAAAAATCTTACCTTTAATGTTCCTACTTGTCTTCGCAAGTTTCCTAACAACATTGTCATAACTATCTCCATCTAAGATCTTCACCGTTTGCTGAAATAGACCTGAATGTGGCGTTGGGTTGGTGAATGTCAAATTTACACCCGGTATGGTGTCGAATACTATATGCGGTTGACCGGGACAGCATTCTTTTATCTTTTCGGTGGCGCCCTCTTCATCTGTTGTTCTAACTACGACTTCTTCCAACTGGAAAGAAACCAACGAATTTTTTGACCCCAACGTTGCTAAATTATAAAGATTATCTTACATCCAAAGTATTTGCTAAGTAAACGTTGTTATTGCTCAATACTTCAGCTTCGTTAAACTCGAGCGATACAGCAAACGCCTTCGACCCGATCTGTTCCGATTTTTCCCGAACCATCTGGGCGAATGGCATGACCTTCTTCATGTAGTTCTTGAGTTCCTTTTTGGAACATAGTTCCAAGGATATGGTTTTGTTATCGGGTAATTTACCATTTTTCTAAAAACTCTAGACTTTTAGACGGAGTTTTGTTAACATTCTCGTGCTTAAAATACCTCATACAATTGTTTCATTGTGGTCAAAATGCAGGACTGCCATGCTGGATAATTTTTAGCAACCCAAATCGTGACCCTATTAGGTTTCTCTGGTGCTGTGGGGTTGCGATTGGTTTTGTTGGGTTTCACTGGAGTGAGATAAGTTTTCAAATAGACACGGAAGGAATGAGCGGCTTCCATTAAGTATTCGGATGACTTTATTAAGATCTCGTCGATTTTTCCGATCGTTGGCCATTTGCTCTTGACAATGCTACTTTCCTAGAAAAAAAAAAGCTTGAGATTCGTTAAATATTGTTAGTACTTTATCATATCTAAATGTAAAAAATAGCGTTTGAAAATTGCAACAATATGGAAAAAGCAAAATAGGGACAAATCTTATGTACCAACATGCGTTTGATAAAGCGCAATTTCAAACACTATTAATAAATACAAACTTTAAAATATATGCCTTCAAATAATAAATACCTTGCCCAACATGCTCCAAATACGCTCACATACATGAGGACAGATCGGAGCCAATAGAAGAGCTTGTGTTTCAATGTAATTCAAGATGAGATCCTTATTTAGTCCATCCAAAGCCGATAGGTTAATATATTTATCCCTAGCAGCTTGTAGCTCAAAGAATCCGGTCCTCAAAGCATCCTTGAACAACATCTTATTGTAGAAATCGTCAGTCTCTCTAACCTTCAAGTAGATCTCTGCTTGGAACACTTTATCATTGAAAGTATCGGCTGGCCCTGTTCGAAGGGTATCTTTATTACTTAAGATCTCCTTAACCCATTCTATAAGCGTGTAAAGTCTCAAAATTCCAGCGTCCGCTGTTTTCTCAACGAAATTAGCATCTTCAATTGAGTCACCCGAATCGGCCAGACATAATCTCATACCATCAGCGCTGAATTTCTTAACAGCTTCGTGAAGTGTTAAGAAATTTCCTTCCGATTTCGACATTTTCGCGGAATTCAAGAGCAGGTGACCGTTAGCTCGAATTCCTTTCGGCCATTTCGTATTGTCGTCGGGCCAAATCGCGCAGTGATTGTAAAGGAAGTAAGTTAAATGGTTTTGAACTAGATCTTTTCCGGATACTCGTAAATCAACCGGATACCAAAACTCGAATTCGCGTTTCATTCGATCTAGAGCTTCTTTCTTTATGCCAGCTTTAGCAGGGAATGGCTTCCCTTTGAAGAAGACGTAATCCCAAACTTCAGGAGTTAGTTGTTCAGCTTTAATTCCTAATATGTTAGGTTTATCCCCTTTAAAACTGTTTCCTTGGATCAAATGCGCAATTGTGTAATAAGCCATGTAGATCGTTGAATCGGATAAAGATTCTATCAACCAATTCGTATCCCAGGGAAGTTTAGTTCCTAAGCCGTAAGTTCTTGAGCATGCATGTTCTTGTAACCAATTCAAACATCCTTCGAAATTCCTCCTGACTTCATCGTGATAACAATTAAGTTCCTCTAATACTTTTCTGGCTTGATTCTTCCAACTTTCCTCGCCATAATCTAGGTACCATTGATCGCAAAGGGCGACAACACATTCGTCTCCAGATCGCGACATTATGGTCTTTTCAGGTTCGAAGTAAATCACAGCTTCGTTTTTGTCGATTAACGATTTCTGTAAAGATTTCTTGATATCTTGTACTTTCATTCCTTTAAATTCACCAACTATCATAACCTAAAATGAGCAATTTTAGCATTTTTATTGATAATTTTAACGTGTCCTGCTTACTCCATCGTAGAATCCTTTCAAATAAACCATTTCTTTGGCTTCTAAAAGTTTCTCTTTATCATTTTGACTTTGAATTTTCAATTTTTCATATAATGTCACCGCTGCTAAAGTACCAAATTCTGGAATATCGATTATTGGAGTTGGTTCATAGGGAAGTACCTAGAAAAAAATGCGCCTGGATCATTCAAAACACGCTATATGAAGTATATAGCTGATCAGTTGGAGTAATTCCCTATTACTGCTACTGATACCGAGAGTATGATTAATATCAGTTTCGCCAAAAGAACGAAACTTTAACTAAAAAGTCAGTAACGTCTTACCATTTCATCTTTAATACCATACTTCTCCCTAAATGCTGGTTTCTTTTTCAAATCGACCAAAGCAGCATAGTCATCCGGGGAATCTGAGGGAACACTCGTTACTACTCCGGTGCCCTTATCTTCTTTGATTGTTAACATCGGCAAGGCATATATTTTGTCGTGGGCAGTCATTGGAGCTTTCAAGCAGCATCCCAAAAGATCCTACGATTGTAAAATGAAATAGATTACTTAACTGTAAATTAAAATTAAATCTAACGTTATTACTTCTCCGATAAGTTCAGCTACAATAGGTATTTTTCCTTCTTCAGCTGTGAAGCCTTGATACGACATATTCCTGGCAGCCCTTGATGTGCATATGAAGATTTCTTTTGATTTTGTAAGGAAAGCAATGTATTTCATGTCAGGACGAAGCCAGCAATTGGTTTGACCGTACATGGTTTCAGGACGTAGAGTTGCTGCTACCAAAAATATAGGTTTATTGGAGAATTTCCTATTGAAAATAAATATCTTTAAGGAAATTCTATTAAATATGACACTACTTTAGTAATTACTGTAATTTTGCTGGGAATGGAGCGATAGCTTTCATCTTAATCAAAGTATACTCTTGAGGGCCAACGCCTTCTCCAGTCGAACGATCGTGATCCATACAAGGCTGTCCATCGAATGGAGAGTAGATAGTGTATCGTTTTCCAAATTGCACCTTATTTCTTTCTTTGAGCCTCAAAAATTGCCAATTGACGAATGAATCATAGAACGGATTTGCATCAGTTGTTATAAAAGTCCGCCTCCAATCAACCTGTATTTATTTAATCTAAACTCTAATCTGCATTTAAAGAGGAATAAACTTACATGAATTCCGCAGCTGCTCAAATCCGAAACTGCCAATGGTGGGAAATAATCTAACCAATACTCGGCATCTGCGAACTTCGGTATCTCCTCATCGCTCATCCCTAAGCTTTTCATAATTTGCCACTGATATTTTGTTGAACCAGATTTCGCTGCGGCTTTACTCTAGAATAATTCATTTCGATTATAAATCGTTATTAAAAGGATATAACCACGATCTACCTTTTTTCCTTTACTCTTATCTTTAATTACAATATCATCTATTTCTTCCTTTATCGTTTCTTCCTCGTCATTGGGAAAAACTGGAGGATTTCCATAGGTTTCTATCTCACGTTTCAACTTATCAGCACATGCCTTTATCGGCATACCAGTACAATGAAAACCGAACGGAAACAACACACGTTTACCTTTCATTCTCTGATACCTAACGGCAAATTCACATTTGGAGAAAGAGAACGTATGTCCAAGATGTAAACGACCGTTCATATAAGGATATGGGAAAGTACATATGAACTTATTATCTGGTGATTTTCTAGGTTCGTTTGGAGCATCTTCCTCGTGTATTTTCTCGTCCTTCCACTTTTCTTGAACTTCTCTCTCGATTTTCTGGAGGTACTCTACTTTATAAGTGCCCTTTCGATCGATTGCGGTCTACAATATTAAACAGGAAGGGTGTGTTAGGGTTGAAAATGATGCAATATGCGGTAGTTTAGTATAAATTTGTGAGAAGATGGATTGAAAGTAATTGTTAATGGGAATTTTTACCATTTTTCTGGGAGTTTCTTCTATTTTATATCATTCAAATGTATTTTAACACATTTTGAATCTTCACACGTGTTAAATACGTTGGAATCACCATCTACTACACCATAACCTTTTCGTTGAATTAATTTCACATCAGACTTTATGGAAATGGGAACTGTAATGTAGGAAGATAGTAACAAAGCTTGATATTAGAGGTCGCGCATTGTACGTGTATGTTCGGTAGGCTAAATTCAGGCGCGAAAATTTCTAATATTGTTAATTTTATATATATTATTTTCTATATGATTTTGTAAAAAAATACATAATTGCTTTTACTTATCTAATTTTATTTATTATTTATTTCTAAAGAAAATAAACAGTATAGATAGGTACTAATTTGTAAACAACACATAAGTATCGGCACCCTCCGCACCACACAAGTTTAATTTATTACATAGTAATATAATAATTAGTCGAATGATTCGGTCACCGGTTGGTGATGAGGACCATTCGTGTCCTCGAAACGGCCGTCCCGGACTAATTATTATATAATAAATTAAACTTGTGTGGTGCGGAGTGTGCCGATACTTATGTGTTGTTTACCATACTACGCCACAGTCCTTGCAATCATTATTACTAATTTGTAAACATACATCAAAATCAAACACATCTGCATCTTCTAATAAGGCTAATCGTGTTCCGATCCAGGTGTGCTGACCGTAGGTCGGGATTCTACAATCTTTAGGCCGATGATTGGTAAGGGTTTAATGGATATCTGCAAAGAAATATCAGCTGCTATCTAAGCACGGGCCGTAAAATACATTGTAACTGACCACTACGTCAACGCAGGGTCGAATTTAGTATACTTTAAACTTGTTTCCAATAAAAATTTAATGCATTATATCCAATTTTATAAGCAAAATTAATTTTTTTTATGTTGGTGGTATTCGAGATTACATTAAAATTAAATTTGAAAATGTTGTGTAAATTCACTTTTATTAATGTGCTGAATTGTTGCTGAAATTTTGTAGACCTTCGTATAGCCAGAAATTGGGGGGGGGGTGGGGGCTAAGATTGCCTCTGAATGCCGCCCCCCTCCCCTCTGGCTACGCCCATGCAAATATCCAAATTTCCCAAATAAATTTCAAAATAGTCTTTTCAAGAAGCGATGGCGTCAATACACTTGTTAATGTCCTGTGAAAAATGTGCAAAGTTTGTTTCGCTTCTTACAAAGTCGATTAATGAACGAATATTTATTGTATTGATAAACAGTTTCAATTTCATAAACGTAGTTCATTGTTGTAATAAATTTATTAGTTAATACAATATCTTTTTGTTGCGTTAACAAAGCGAAGTCAACTTATTGAATTCATTTCTCCAGCGTACAGACTCCGAACAAGATTTTCAGAATTTCTCTGCTCTAGGTTTGCTTTGGCAACAGTGTTTAGAAATACTTGGAGCTGCCGATTTTGTAAAAACATTATTATACATAAACAAATGTTTCAATACACATTTTAATAAAAATAATTTAATAAAAATTGTTAATAAAGAGAAGACTCTCTTTATTGAATCACAAACTGCTTAAAATTCTCTTTGACCGAAGCGAGGTTAAATACGGATGGAAAGACGGTATATATTAAATTCAAATAAGTCTGTCTATTACATTTGGTATCCGTCAGTTAAAAAGAACTTTAAAATTAATTGGAAAGGGCGCCCCGCGGAAATAATTAAGGGCATAGTTAGCAAATACGTCCCTGTGTCTTCAAAAAATCATCGAAACATCGCCAGCTGAATCCTTTACACCAAAAAAAATAAAAACACAAAACGAAAAAAAAAAGAACAATAACATAATGATTGCTTACGCCCCACTTCGACACTCGTCCAGGTGTATGCGGGTGTTTTAAACTGATAGCCAATAATGATAGCATCTTAGTCAATTTTCAAACGGCACGAGCTAAGGGTTAAATAGACGTGAAATATCGGCCTCCATTTCAACCATTCCAAGTTCGAAAACGCGTATTTTAAATGTTCTAAACCGCTATTATGTCTGCAAGCTGTAATCTGATCGCGACATCATCGATCTCTTGCGCTCCGTTCGACAATTTCACGTGGACATGTCTCCACGATCACAATCGCCAATACCATCAGCATCAATGGGACGAAGAAGGAGATCAAATTACGGCGCCACAATACAACGCGGAGTGTAGCGAAAGAGATTATCATCCAGAAGAGATGTCCGTCAATGTGCTGAAAGAGAAGAACTGCAAAAAGGGCATCAATAGGTACGTCCACGTGCCTCACAGGGAAAAACCACCTCAGGTCGTCGCGAAAAGGAATGCCAGAGAACGAAAACGAGTCCAGGCTGTTAACAGCGCGTTCGTCAGATTAAGAAAAGCGGTGCCTATTGAAAATAATAGGTATGTTAAGAATTAGTTTTATATAATTTTGGTTTTTTGGTAGAATTTCAACTTATATTTCTTCTTATTTACTGTCAATATACTTATACATAAAGAAGCTAGTTGCCAAAATGTTTCCACTGTAGGTTTCCTTTGTTGTTAACAATTCTATTGATAATATATGACAATTAGTAGAAGCTGAGGAACATTTCGAGACTCTTTGTATAACCCTCTTAAATGCAAGTTGTGATCCGAATGTAGGTTTTCACGACTGTAATCCGTAGTAGAAATGTCTTTCGGGTGTTGTCGCGTACTTAATGTTTGAATTGACATTTCGCCGATCATGCTGTCAGCTTCTTCAGAAGATTTCTAAAAACTTTCTTTAGAAATCCTCTGAAGAAGCTTACAGCATGATCAGCGAAACGTCAAGTCAAACATCAAGTCCGCGACAACACCTGAAAGACATTTCTACTATGATATAGCATATCATCCAGGTTTAGGATTTACCAACTTTAAGAAATAAAATTGGCCAGCATGAAATGGGAAAACCATAGTGAATAAATGATTTAAATTTATTGCAATAAAGCTGAAATATGTTTTTAGAAAAACAATGAATAGTGACGTCTTCTCGATTTTGCTGCCAACGCTGCTTCCTTTCTGTACTGTTGCACCTTTCTTCACATCTTTTCATCACATTCATCAAGTGTTGTACTAAATGTAGAAATAGTGCTTTTACCAAAGTAAAAATAATTGGACATCTACCTCTCAAAAGGGTTCGAATAATTCAAACTAAATAAATACGAGAGCTTTGCTAAAGTACGCACAATTACAAGCATTAATTGAAAGAGCTTGAATACATACGCACGTCAAGTAATCGAAATCTACCTGGCTTAAATCTTAAATTTAAAATAAGAACTCCCATACAAGAAATGTACGTGAAAGAATTCTTTTATTCTCTGCATTTAGAGCACCGTTTCAATCGCTCCGTGTGTATCGAGTTACACTCTTCTGCATTCGTCGACTGCTTTTGTATCCCCTGACAAGTTTTTATTTTCTCCAGTTAAAATTTCTACGGTTTCTCATTATAGTGGCTTGATATTTCAGAGGTAAGCGCGTCAGCAAGGTCAAAACATTGCAGAACGCCATCAAGTACATCCAGAAACTGCAGGAACTGTTACATTGGCACGGGATGTATGAAGATTATGTCGCTGTAAGTCGCGTAAAAGTAAAATTTGATGGTAATTTTATTATGGCTATTATATTAATCTTGCAGGATTCCTATTGCTTTAATACAGTAGAGGATTTTTTCGAAGAGAATTTTGAAGAGAACTTGTAGCTTGCCAAGTGATTAAATACCTTCTAGTCATTTCGTTTTTGCTAACATCTATTTGAATATTTTCAATTGTATTACTTGATCTAGTCTTAAGCACCTAGTTAAGAGACGATGTAGCTTTCAATAGTGCCTTAATTTGCTAATTTATGTTTAATAAATCTTTACACGTGATGTATTTAAGCCTTTCAATAGCAACCCATTGCTTTCATATATACTTGCGTACAATAACGATGTTCTTCATTTTGCGTGGCGGAAATTTCCAACCAAGTTTACATTTGCTCAGAAAATATAATAAAAGCTAGAAATTTTGGTGGAGGTGCCGGTCCCACAATGTTTTATGGAATTATGGTAAGTTATCATTTCAAACAATAATTGCAATTTTTAAAGAGTGTATAAAACATGTTGTAATGAAATACTTTAGCAACTTAAAGTACCAAGAATAGCCCGACAAGTCCCTGAAAGTGAAACCATCGTATGTACACCCATGTGGGAGGTGGTAGCTCTAATTGAAATTGTCGTATGTATACGAAGGTAGAACTAACATGTTTCGACGAGAGTATCTAATCAAAGATATTCTAATAGCGGTGGTTGGTAGCTGGTTCATTAATATTAGTTACCATTGGTGTGTTGGCCACCAGTCGAAGCCTGTTACCCTGGCAGATCGATTACTTTGACCTTCGTTTTAATTCTATTTAATTCTCCTGTTCCCTTATCATTAGAGAAGATATTGAAAACGGAACTCTCTCCGTTGACAATATTTTGGGTCTACAATGACGTAACACGCCTCCAAATTACCGGTGCCACATGCATCATTAGAGCCTTCAAACGCGACTCATCGAATACAATTAATTTACTTCTCAATAGCTACCGTAACACTTCGCGAACGGTAACTGACTTACCTAAACGAAACGGTTCATCAAGACACCATTGTTATAATAGCATTTGTCTCCTTCGTTAGAATAACAAAACCCTCCTCGTTTCGCCGTCCGCGATGACGTCACGCGTGTACACTTCTTGTTAAATATAAATACGTTTATGTACGACATGTATGTACGCGTTCGTACGTTTAATTCTTGTGGACGTTGACGGCTGCTGACCTGCTAGATATGCATAACTCGTGGTTTCCTGTTTCTTATAGATGTATGTGCTGCTCGTAAGTAAGCTCACGATGACGGCGATATTGTTGATGATGATGGTGATGCGTGTGTTGGTACACCGTGCCCGTCTGAGATAATATCGCCACGCCAGTATATCCAGTTCGGTTCCGAGAAGCAATTTGGTGAAGGTTTAATATTCAATCCGGCATGTAGGCACGTATTGTCGTTGAAGAACGGCCCGAACGTATCCTTGCGATATGGGCGCGTGATTTTTAATTCGCGAATATTTACGACAACAGACATCTAGATACTCGGAAAGGAGTAAGCAAGTAGCAACGTGTTCTTCAGATATCATAGAGCTTGGCGACCTCTGAATGTTCTAATTCGTACAATTTCGTCGATGCAGAAGAATTTATTTTCTCCTTGAGGTGGTTGACTAAATTCCCCTTTATTGTATGACTTTAACCACATAATCTTTGCATATTTTCACAAGAAACAAAGTATCCATCTGGATGGTAGCTAGATGGACCAATATGGAATCGTTAGCACTTAACTGCTGGTTTTCCAACTCTTCTGGGCTGCCAAAATCTATTAAAAACCATCATCTAATCTCACATTTGGTTCACTTTCCTGTTCAGAGTTTCTTATTTTTTGATCGCTGACCATTGTCCAATTTCAGTCTTTTCTGGAGTGTTCTGCACCTACATGACTTCGTACCACTAAGAAAATTTTCCTAGATTTTGCTTTTGTAGGAGCGCGATTAAAGATGAAAACAAGGGAATATTAATGTGTTGCTTGTTCCTCTTTGGGACGAAGTCATACTTTGTTTTGTGTCTTCAAGGACTAGTATTTGAACGTACCGTTAAATAGGGACACATTTCGTATGTTTTCTCGATCCAAGAAAATATATTTTCTTACCTTGGTTTATTCGGAAGAAGAAATAAAGATATTCGAATACTTTACTGTCACGTCAGCCTACGCCACTGCCGACGATAATAGCAATAATAATACTTATTATTCGACCGATGTTAACAACCTTCACAGAGCCATTCGTCATTGCACATATTACAGGTACACATATAACATAACACAACTACATGAAACGTCTGTTCCTAATGTCAACACCTGCGGCTAGATTTCTCATTAAGTATTTTGTTTGGGTCGCACGTTTAAACTGTAAAATGAACGACGAAGACGTACGAATACCGAAGAATAAGAGGAGGAGAGAAGAAGAAGGAAAGATTCCTCATTTATACGATTTAACTGCTAGTAAAGAACCTCCCATTTGTTGTAAAATTTGGTTATTGCAAATCTTCTGATTCCAATCAACAGGGTTGTAAATCGTAAACTTTTCTATTAACAAGGCTTTTGGAAAATCTTAATTAACTTATTATCCTTGCACACCTCATAAATTACTTTACAAACATGGGCTCGTTTATTTAATTCTTCCGGATTTAACATTAAAAGTAAGTACAATATAATTTACAAAATTAAGGAAGTAACCTCATGATCAAATATATCATTTTCATACAGCCATAGATTACAGAATTTTAATGAACAACTGAATAATAGTAATTATTTACACCAATTTTTACCACTTAATTGGTCTAAAGTTATCGCGTCATTGCTATAGAAGCTATCGTCCGCGTTTTTTATATTAATTATATGTATGTAACATTCTTACCGAGTGTACGCGAGTTTTTTGTTCTTTAATGAAGCGAACGTTGAAAAAGATGGTATTTCGTCCGTAAAAGGAACCTTGTTGAGAGTAGATTGAACGGTAGGAGGTTTTTCAGCTTTGCTCGTATACGATTCAATAGAGGAAAGGAAAAAAAAAAGACTTATAGCATCGTATTTGGGTAACAAGCTTTTAAGATGCAACTTCGTATTTTATTTTGCGAAAGATTATTTTATTATCATCGCGGATGGTGCGTCTCCGTGTCTGATTTGAGTTGGCTAACGAGTTTCTAACGGTGAGTTCGATGGTCGTAATCAAATAAACAGTTAGCGCGTATATAACAAACAAAGCGGCTTTCCAAATGCGATTCCGCACGCTGTCCTGAAAATTGCCTGTAATGGGTTATGAAGGATTAAGTCGCTTGGGATTATTGCCATGTCGTTTCGAAGCTCAACTACACGTAAATAAATTCTAGGCACTTACGGAATTTTACGTATTTTTGTCATGTGTCATCTCACATGTCAAGACTCGCGCAGATTTCTCCGTCGCGCCTCACATATCTACCTTTAGTGCGAGTGAGAGGTGTTATTTTTTTTTTCAACTTTTCTTCCATTTTGTTTTGTTTTCAAGGTTTGTTTCTCTTAACTTTTTCTGGACCGTTTCTTTTTATTGATCTTGTTTGTTTCCTTCAATCGTCTTTTTTTTTTGATTCCTGATCTTTCTTGTAACGAATCTTCAGCTTCCTTCTTTTGTATACATTTCTTCATCTATTTCTCATTTTGCAGTTTTTTGTTTTTCTCCCTATTCCTTTTATATTATTTCGTTTTTAGCATTCTGTTTTCTCTTCTCAATTCTTCCTCCCCCCCCTTTTTTTCTAATTGCGCCAGTTCATCAATTTTCCATTTCCCGTCTGTATTTACACATTTTTGCTTGTTTTTTTCTTTTCTTCTTTGTTTTTCGCCGTTTCCATTCTCATGTCTCTTTATTTTCTTTTTTTTTTTATTCAACTTCGTTTTTTTCCCTTAAATATGCTCGCATTTTATCTTCCACCGCCATTTTTCTTTTAATATTGGTTTTGTTTCTGCTGACTTACCTCGTTTTTCATTTTCACCCTAATATTCCATCACACTATTTCGTTTATTGGTTCTTTTATTCTTCATTTGGTGGATTTCCCTTGTTCCACATCTTTTCTCATTCCTCTCTATTTCCCTGATTTTGCTACTTTCTATTTCTTCTCACATCATTCTTATGATTTTTGCGTTTGTTCTTAACTTTTTCTCTATACAATATTTTTATGTAGTTACTTTTCTGCGTCATTAACTCCTTTTCTGCATAAAATTGTTTTTCATCGATCTCGTGTTTTGTTTTCTATAAGTATTTCCCTCCCTGTTTTACTTCCAGTATTTGCTTTGGCTGCAAGGCGCTTGGGTTTTTTTGGAAAAGCGAATTCTGCAAAATCTCGTCGTCCGTTACGAAGAAAATGGCGCGTAAAAACCAAAACGCGACGAGCATTTCTTCGAAAAGCATTGGAAGCTTCTAGCGAACGCTATCCGAATGTGTAATGAGGTGAATGAGGAGACAGAATTTCCTTAGAACCCGTATACTAAGCCCAAGTCGTTGTACCTACAGCGCGTTCTCAGATAACAGCCCATGAATATATTCCACGAATATCTCGGAACCGAGCACGTCCCTACACATACGGCGTTCGTATGCCCGTACGATAGACCTAATGGACATATTAAATCATAATATTTAATTATATGCACGTCCTTGCGTAGTAGTCAGTGGTGTCCTTATGGACGTGGAGTTATGCGCGTCCGACGGCCAGAATGCGACCACTTCCCGACACACCTAACAAACAAACGTCCTACCGACCGGTCGGTCGTTCCAGCGACCGTTTTATAACGCCAGGATCGAACGCTTATTAAACGGCAATTTCAGCGCGTGCTCACGTACCTATTGATAGATGTGCGTATGTGTCCGTATTAGAAATGCGCGCGGAGAAAGAAGGAAAGAAATGTGTAAGAAGAAATGGAAGGGTTGTGTTCTGTTGATATTCGATGATGTAAACGGGAAATCTACTATAGGTTTTACTAATCAAACGTGCAATTAAGACTATAGAGGCCGTTTAGTTTTTTTATTTTTTTTTGGCCAAGCTGATGGGTTACCTCACAGTAAAACGACAGTGTTGTCGTTTTACTGTGTACATTCCAAGGAAGAAGTTTAACGCGGGTATTTGGAACTTCGCTAAGAGTTAGTTAAGTTGTGACACGAAGTTATAGCAAAACTAAGAACCCGTTATATCGATACTTAATAATCCTTATTCACCATCTCTAAAATTCCAGCATAGTACGTGGTCTTCAAGAGTACCTTTCTTCGGCTGTTTAATGTTCTGCATATTGTTTACTACGTAAAACTAAAAGTGATATTACGCAATATTATGCTATATAAGCTCCGAAAAATTGTATAATTAGACCTACAAATGTTGCAAGAAGTTCATGGCTCTTTTCTTATTGTATGTACATATTTTATGCATAAATGATTCACGATCCCCAAACCTCATGACCTCATCTCAAACACCAAGCCTAAGATTAGCAGCTATAATTAAACGTTACATAAAATAATTCTTCAAAATTATAATTTCCACATCTGGGATGTTTTTCTCGGAATCCACATTTCCTCTCTACAGTAGCCGAAAGACATGGTAAACCAAACCGCCAACAAACATAAAAATGACTTGTTGGCTTTGTGGAATAAGATACGCATCGAACAATAAAGTTATCTAATATGCTAATGATATTGTTTCTTGGTAATGTAAAGATATTATTTATTTAATGTGGCTGCTGAAAAGAGCGCGATATTTTCCCAATTGATCATCGATATCAGTGTTTGGCATATTTATAGCGCAGCGGAATTTACATTTGTAAACAACACATCGAGTTGAAGTTATCGTTAGGAGTGACATGCCCAATTTAATCTTTGTGGAAAATACGTTGGATTCTAAGATCTGCATTGGCGTGCTCTAACTTTAGTATAGCAGCAGGCATATAATTGTACACGTGAAAATAATGTAAAAGAACCCCTCTGTTAAATGGTAAATGTGTGAAGATTTTGCTAGAATTTGTGTACACTGCCGTTCAGAGAAGTTCGGTGGGTTGGTAAAAAACATGAAAAGGTTACAGAAACAAACGAAACTAAAAACAAAATGCAATTTTATTGTATGTACAGGTAAAAAAGACAAAAATAAATAAAAAGTTATTCTGGCCTAACATAACATACTGAACATTATATTTTTTTTTTCATCGAAAAAACCTCCTTTGCTGTTAATCACCGCTCGAACTATTCTAGGCATTCTTTCGATAAGTTTCGTTAAAACGGATTGTGGAATATTAATCCGTTCATGTTGCAGAATATTCCGTAAATGTTCTTGTGAAGTTGGGCATATTTTTCGGATCCTCCTGTCCGGTTCATCCCACAACTACTCTATAGGGTTCAAATCTGGGCTTTGTGGGGGCCATGTCATTACTTTCAGGGCGTGCTGTTCTTCTTGCTCCTTTAGATGGTTCTTCCACACTAACGCAGTGTGTTTTGGGTCGTTGTCATGCATGAATGTAAAGTTACGGCCTATTATACGCAATCCTGATGGCACTGCATGATTCTGGAGTATTGCAAAATAATTTTCCTTCCTCATTATACCCTGCACTCTGCATAAATCTGTCGTCCCAGCAAAGTAGAAACATCCCCACACTAACACAGAACTACGCCCTTGCTTCACTGCTGGCACAATGCAGTTCGGGATCACTTTTCGGTTTTAGATCTTCGGACATAAACTCGTCGATTTTGCCCACATACCTCAATCTACACAACCAATCTAGATGAGAACGGGCCCACTGTAGCCGTTTTGCTCTGTTGCCCCGACGTAATAAGGGTTTTCGAATGGCAATGCGTCCATGAAGGTCCGCTTGTTGAAGTCGACGTTTTACCGTCCTCGCCGAAACTTGCTCTTCACGGTCGCGATTGACTTCGGCTGTTATTTGTGGCGCTGTTAATTTTCTATTGCGTTTGCTTACACTTGTACATCCATACTTATGTATAATCATCAGTTACCGTAGCGCAGTAAGCCCCTATGTGGTGTCGCATACGTTACGTAGAATTAATTTTGGAAGTGTAAGAACAAGCTCCTGCACCTTGGAATTTAAGTGCTTTTCAGGCATTCTCTGTAATAATCAACTTCTGTTCGATGAATTGTGTTTATCCAAAATAACTTACTGAAGGCTTTGTAGTCGTTAAAAAGAACAGTGTTTACTTGGGAGAAGCAGAAAATGGATGAAAAATAACAAATGAACTAAATACGGAAACACAGGTGATGTGTTTATTTTTCAGACGATATCAACGACCTTGGCATTAGATATATTGTCGTCTTCTACATAAGCAGCATAAACGACAAAATTAATTCCGGTCCAAGTAATCAACATGAAACTAATATATAATGATAACGCCACTTATATTATATACACGTAATCATACTATAGCTTGAATTTATATACAACTACAGTTACCCTAATAGTATATTCTCGTAATATATTTCAAATACATCCTGTAGGCATAAACCGCACGCTTACAGAAAAAAACGAATATATTACGCGCTAACGTACCATTATTATCATCATCATCATCTTTCCGATTCAGAAAGGGTAAGAACCTCGAACAATAAGCATTCCGATCTTCAGCATTCTCGAAAATAATCAATTTTAGTTCCGTTTGCGATCCGCTTAAAATTCACATTGTACGAAACAAATGTCTTGCTAACAACGCGTTGGGCCGCGCGCATGACACGAATGCGGCATTGCCTATAAGCTGTTGCGAGCCGCTACCTAATTCGAATATTAATTTCGACGAGCGGTGACGAGCTGCGCGCGATGGTATTCCCACGCGGAATGTTCTTGGAAACTATACTTCTTCGATCGTATGTAATGGTACTTACAAGCGGCAACGATACGGCTAGTATTGTAATCGTTTCAATCCTTGTGAGTCGGAATCGAAAAAAGAAAGAGAATCTACCACCAAGGGTGAACTCACCGATTCGAATTAAATTTGGTAGACTTGAAGATCGTTTTATTGAGAAGCATCGTCTACCATTTCTTTGGAACTCTACGTTTGGAAGGATAAAATCTTCCAGAAAAAAACTGTTGGAAAGTAGAATAATTACCGGTTCGAATGAAACTTAGCGGACTTAGTTGGCCCTACCGTTCTATATTGTCACGAGCGGCCATTATGTATTACAAAGATCAGGAAATGGCAAAGCTAGTTATGGAGTAAGAAGAAACCACCATCCAACCACCTTAATCAAATTGGTGGAATCATCAAGAAAGAAGAAGAAAGAAAGTAGCCTAAGAGACACATGGAACATCACAGTAGGAAAAATATTAGAAGAGACAGAGAGAACTACATAGAAGGCAATCATTTTTATTGCTTATAAAACTTTCTTTGGTGACTCTCCTTGCCCATTCCTCCGGAATATTCAAAACTCAATGCTATCACTACTACTCCGCTGCTGCATCTTCATATTTTAAATACACCCTGTATACATCCATACAAATGCGTATAAGCAATATAAGGTTATTATTTACAAGTGGAACGTTTACCGTGCTTCGTTGTTTTGAATCTCAATCACCTGACGAAATTTCGCCTCGATTACGAATTGATTTTGTTTGTGTCTGGAAGTCCGGAGATGAATAAACTTCCGAAGGTGACTTTTAGCTACTACACGTTACGCTGTAGTACGTATTGCCAACTTTAGGCCGTTGGAATTACAGCATCGTTCCAACTTTATCGAGTAAACCACTACTAAGGTTTCGAAGCCTTTAAAAGCATCGTTAGTAAAGATTTATTAATGTTGTTGCTTTCGTATTGGATACTTTCAAAAATCTCCACTCACCCTGTATAGTTCACTTCGTATGAAGCAAAATCGTCATTAATGTAAATTAAATAAAGAGTAAGGCAATCTTACACGCTTGATCAAGTTCAATTAGATTTAATTTAAATTTAAACATCTGAAAATTACACCACTATCGTTTTTAATTCTGATTTACATTCCTTGTCGTCTTACTTGCTCGGTTATAAACATACACCGCAGTGGTAATTGTGACCTGTTGCATCTACTACTCTTGTACAGTGCTTTACGAATTGTGACAATTGAAGCAAGGTCACCCAGCGCATACTATTTATAAAAAGAAGCGTGAACCATGTGGGTGCCCTCACACGACATAAATTAGTTGTACCTGACAAGCATAAAGGATTTCATACGCTTTCAATCGTGTCCCAACAATAAGCAAGGGTTTACATCAAGTTAATCTCTTACGAAAGTAAAAGGCAAGCGGAAAACCAAACGTACTCGAAAGAAAGAAAATATTACCGAAGGACTTTACGTAATGAGAATAATATAAACGTAATTTGCATGTAATTATGCCTTTAAAAGAGATATGTGAAACAAGACTGTAATGTTTTAATTTCTCTGTAATTTCGCTACCCTATTCCTGTATTATTAGAAATCGCTTCAAACTATAATTTGATTCTGTCTATATGCTCATTAGATATAATTGCGATGTAATCTGCTTCCCATCGTAGCGCCTCTTTTCAACATGACTTATCCGCTGAAAGACGTAACTGCCAAATCTGTACGTAAGTACGCGATGTTATTGCAACCTGATGACAAAGTAAAAATATGAATTAATATTCCGCACCGGTGTATAGCGAGGAAGTCGTAAAAATATGTTTGATGTACGATTGGTAAATCGCTGTTATTCAATTTATTGTTTTGTAACTGCGTTTTGACGCGGTACAATACATCAGAATTGACGACGTGGGAAATTTGAGGAACCTAGGCGCTTATTATGTTCAGCACGTTATGGGTAGCTCCTGGTCAAACAAAGAAAACCACTGTAATTGTGGACAAAATGCAAACATGCTCATTTTCCATGTAGAAGGACCACATCCTAATTCGGTCAGTTGATTTTTAATCAAGTAGTACGTATTATTTTCAAATAGGATGTAAAATCCCTGATAAGCGGAAAATCCCTACTTGGGATTTGCACGCTACTGAATTAAACAAAATTTCAAACAAAGATGTAAACAAATATTTGCTTGCTCGGTAAACAACTCATTCTTGTCGAAACGTTTGATTGCATGAAGCGCGTGTTTGCCTATTAACTTGCAAGGACTTGTCAGCAGAGTTCGGAAATACGCACGAGGAGAAGAAAAAGTATAAACTTCGTCCCCCCTCGCGTAAGTGTGGTAGAGAGATGCCATCCTATGTACGTGTAAGACACAATTTCTCTACGACCGTAGACCAAGTTTATATTTTTTCTTCTTCCCGTACAAGAACAAGAACAAAAAGACAAAAATTGAAACACACGCGCCCGTGTGTCCTGCTTGTCAATCCATTCTAAACTAAACTAAAACCGCCGCTCTTGGAACTCGTACGTACTAAAAAATGGAAAGAAAAGAAGCCTCAAAACCCGTAGAAATAAATTGCAAATCAGAGTTAGTGCTCAATGACCGAAAGTTGCGCAGAGAGATCGCTAATAAGACTTCTACGTTTGGTGAAAAAGGCAAATCTAATGTGAACTATTTAGGTAGGAGGAATCATCATAGATTTGAGAGAGAAATTGCGCTATGACGTATTCACAAATCTGAAGTCATAATTGTTAAGGCGAAGACCAAAAGATTGCCCAGGAAACAGGCTAAAGTCTTTTCTTCTGCAGCGCGATCAACCACTCACCTGAAGATTAGAGAGCACTACATCATTCGACTTCATCTAGTATGTTGTGCTTAAAAATAGAGAATACACAGCGTGGCCACCCAATTATAAATAATTAGCAAAATCTAAAGGAAATTAATAATTAATATTTAGAAGGAACAGCTTTCTGTTTTCATCCCGGGCACAAGACAGGAAAAACCCACGACAAAAAAAATACGAGCATCTTACAATGCTTTCGAAACAATCGAGGCTTCTTCGCTTTACCACGACGATGATGTAACCCTCTCATCGGCGATGATCCGTAGCGCTCACGGTGTCGATACCGTCAAGTTGGCTGCGATATACGCGGCTGAATCAGCCGGAGTAGCGCAGCGGTCCGCGCAATACCGACCGCCTGGCGTTTTGTCGGCCACGTTACGCAACGTTACGTAAAGGAAAGCGAAAGTAGACCGCGTCCCGCATTCGGATCTCGCGGCTCGCGGGGCCGTGTCTTTCTTCCGGGCGCTTTTGATCCGCGTTGACCTAGTGGAACGCGAACGAGAAGCCGCCGCCGCACATAAGACACGGCTATATCGGGTGCCTATAAATACGCTGATATGGCGGCGAAGGCGATGAAAAAGAAATTGAATTTATTTAGTTAAAAGCCAGCGATTTAAGCAGGACAATAACCTGGATACCGTGTAGATACGTTAAAGTAGTTGCAAATTGGGCATATTAAGGCAGATTTAGATATAAATGTTAGAGAAAATATGTTCGAGGTCTTCCGGGGTAAAAATAGCTTGCTGAATTTGAATCTACTGCTAGATTTAGACTCCTAATTCATTACACTTTGAAGTCATTCACATCAGAGATCAGCCCCGTGGAATTTTTCTGTCTATCACATATTTCTTATAACATTCACTCTAAGATTGGAACATGTTACACAATATAACTAAAAGTGTAAATTACTGGTAACTAAGTATAGATACAAGGGCTTAAATTTAGAAAAGTTAATTGAAAAATCTTGGCACCTAATAATATGCTAATTCTGAATGAAAATATCGATACTTACTAAACGTTTAAAACCGTAACAATCGGTACCAATAATTACTTAAATATTTACACGGATATAAATAGAGGAAAATTCAAGTCCGCGAATGGAATATTAACTGGTGTTAATTGCTTGTTTAAATCCATTTATAGACGGAATTTTTTGAGTAATTTGAGTGGTGATTGAACAGATGAAATTGGGATAATTTTTAACGTACAAAGTGGGACTAATAACATCATGATCAATGAACTTACTCTGCTTTGAAAGATGTTTTTGAAAATTTTGGACGCTTAGTCGATGTAGATGTTTCTGTAAAAGTGGAAGAACATCGATTATCGCCATTAAATTCTTAGATCTGAAAGGCAAATTAAACCCGAGATGGATATCGTTTACGAGGACTCTGCATCATCCATTTGGCACAGCTTGAAATTGTTGCCAACTAAATTTAACCTCGGTAATACCAGCTTAAAGATTTGCTCGGAGAACAAAGACTTTCATAGAATGAGAAAGACCATCACAATCATAAACGGCTATTTTGCAGGACAAGATGCCAAGCCCTACCTGGATAAAGGGATGAAAATATGGTTGGAAACTTTTCAGACGATCCTCGTATGGCTCGCAAAACCATTTAATTCCAAATACAAATACATACTACTATCGACATAAAATTAAGTAATAAATGACGTAACGTCTTTAAAAATAATCCAAGAATGCTGATAAATCCACTCAAACGCTCGACAATTTAGGAGCGAAACAAATCTATCAAACGTCAGCTGGTTAATTAGATCGTTGCGCACAGGTGAGTCAGATTCTCCCGACAGAGAGAACAAATGCACTTGTTCAGCGTAAATTGGCGAACAGGCAATGTATCGGCCGGCACCAAGACAAAAGCGGAAAAAGCAAAGAATATGGCAATTATATCACTACCGATTTAAGACAGGTACTATTTACCTGTGTAGAAGTGCAGTAGCAAGCGGACAAGCTGGTAGTTGTTACACGATCACTACCTTTTATTTCTTTTCGGTCGCGGTCTTACGTCTCGAAACGAATCGTAATTGATCCAGTTTTCATTCAGCAGTAACGAGGAAAGCAGCGTTCAATCGAAGGAAGTAGATAAGGCAGCGTATGGGCAGAGAGATTTTGTACACTGTTGTTTGTAAAAGTTCGGACCTTGGATTCAAAATTTAAAGTAAATCGATGATGAAACACTTACTTTGTCAACGCGCTTACAATAATGTTTCCGCTGAAAATGTAAGCCACTACCTACCTACCATACGCAGAGGCGTTTCAGCGCTTCCGGCTCATCAGTGTGACTAATGGAAAGTATGTATTTGTCGCATAACATGGTGGCGCACCGCATTCACGTTGCATACCAAAGTTGTGACAACAACAACAGACTATCTGACGAAAATACCCTTATTATACGTTTCTTGACGAACCAATTGCTAAACCGCTTCTGCAGTAAGGAAGCGAACCGTCATATGCAGTCATTAATACGTTTACGCTGACTAATGCACCATACTCCTATGAGTAGCAGTACATATAATAGGCCCGTATAAAACGGGCAGCAAAAAATGTTAATTAATTGTTGCACCGCGTTTTGTAGTCGCGGCGGAGGAATGTTGGCTAAATACGGATATTTCTATTTCTGTATGGAGCGGACAAGTGTAGCGGCGATTACGTTCGATACTGTTTTTCGAATGCCATGCCGGCCGGACTTTAATGAACTTAAAAAAAAGCGAACGAATTGAACGCCGGGCGTTGGAGCGTTATCTAACCCAGGTAAACGTGGACGTAAGATTCTGAATTTATAAAGTGATAGTGCGTTGTCCTAAATATTCGAAAACCACATTTTAGCATTATGCAAAATTCTGAAAATATCGGCTTTTAGGTCAATAATATTTAGGATAAAGCGATCGAAGTTGCCGTATAATCGATTTTTCCGGGTTTCAACGGATTGTTACGACATTTTTATGCAACAGAAATAAGAGCAATTAGCAAGAATTTCGCAATAATAATCAGCTGTTTTGAAGATTTATTATTAAGAAAGTAACTAAATCCAGATTGAAGGAACAAAATTAGATGAACATACTTAAGATTAGTTTTAAAAGGTTGATGAAGGAGAGTCTTCCAGGAAAAGGTCTTATCTATGCCGTCCAACCTGCTTGCATAAATAGTTGGACTTTGATGCCTTTATACGAGTTGCCAAACCCTCAGATCCCTCTTGGACCAAAGCTTGGCATTTCTTTAAATGACTTTAATGAGGCGCTAAGTCGTCCTATTGACGTGACTAAGGATCAATAATGTTCATGATATCGTGTTAGCAGACCGCCGAGGTGGTCTCATGTGATGTAGACTTTGCAAATCAACTAAACTGGACATTATCAACTTCAGTTTAATAGTTCTCCAATACCCACAAATAACTCTTCGAGAACAAGTTAAGCGTTTTAAGAACTAACAAGTAATACACCAATACTTGTCCAAATCTAAATAAGTCATAACATAAACAATCACGTTTAACATTTTTACCTTCCTCATAATAGTCAATTCGCCACGTTTACGTTAATTGGAGTTACGTGTCTAGCAAGTAAAAGACGTTCCATTTTCAATAGGAAACCTATCGCGCGGTACCTGTCATAATTGAGTCGTTTCTAAAATTCCCAACGTGTCTAATATCTTATAAAGTATTAACGGAGATGGATATTGATGGCAAAGATATCTAGATACCAATATAAATTTTTTTTTTAATACTTAGTCCTGCTGTATGATGTGGTTGGAAGATGAATGGACATCTGGAGACGTGAAAGAAATGTTATTGGTGTGAATGACGATCGTATAAAACCTTTTATCAGCTCGATAACCTACATTCCGGCTCGAAATTAGCATTTAAAACTCATCCTTTCGGATCGTCCAGCCGTCCGCGTATAAGGCACGATAACTATAACGTTACACAATCGCATGAAGAAGTTATACGATTTGGTCAATTAACTTTTTCTTTCGTTCTTCAAGCAAGGGAATCGTTTCTCGGCCGAGAGATCGGTGCGTCGTTCGATATGCGTACGATTGGCATCTAAATATGCGATGTTCGCGTTGAGTTCAAGCGCCTACAAATTAGCATTTTTCTTCTTTCCCCTCTTTGTAAAGATTACCAACGTTCTAGTGACGAAACTAGCACCGAGTACGTTCGATAAAAAACAAATCAAGATGGGAATCTGGTCGTCCGCGTAAGGGAAGGACGTTTGGAAATAATTGGAATTGATGGCGATTGGATTTTTATTACCTAAACGGGTATTTTATGCAATTGGTTTGGATTTTAAATGAAGGGACGGAGATTGAGGAATCTGTACATCTGCTTATGATTTTTAGAATTTTAATTAGTTAAAGAAAACTAATTTGATTTACTTAATCTAAGGCTCTCGCTTAAGAATGAGAAAAACAATTTAGAATCTAGAAATTTTCATGTTGCTTGGGATTTTGCATTGCGACTTTTATTGATTCTGCTGCTTCATCCTTATTACTATTTCCTTCAATAGCCTCTTCTTCCTCTTCTTTTTCTTCTTCTTGGATTTTGTACGGCTCAGTTTAAAAGATCCTTGAAATAATCTGCCTAAACTTGCCTATATTGTAATTACAAGTTAATTTGGTAAACCGAAAAATACATGCCTCCTTAGCTAATTTACTCATTAGCGCCTGGTTCGTTTACATCTTCTAGACTGAATTACATAAACATTACTCGAGATTACGACAAACTTCGCGATCTCGAAGCAATAATTATTTGTCTAAAAGCCTACCCGTATACACACATCTGATATAAACGGCAATTAAAATCAAATACGAATTCGGTACGCCGACGAGAACACAATCTCTACCATCTTTCAATGTCACATCTCGCTTTTGATCCATTAAAAGTTAACGATCGCGTCGAGATTTATCTAACAGGTAGCGATTAGGCGAAGAAGAAGAAACACTTTCTATAGATCGCGATTGCATCCTTCGATAGATACGCTGAGCATTTCGTAGCCGTAAAGTGCAACGATTGCGAGCCATTAGGGACATATATTAAGAGGAGTCATTATCTTGCTTAAGCTCTGCAGATAGGGAATGATGAGTTCGATCGACCTACTTTTATTCCCTTAACAAATTGAAGCTGGATGCTGATTGTGAGCGTGTGCAATAGTTTTTTCGAAGGTTTTCTCTATCAATTAGATCTAATACGGTTTTGTGTCGATGTGTGTACAGTCTACATTAAAAGTTGTGCGTGGAGTATAGCGCGCAAAAGGATTGAATTAAGATTTATGTATTTTATAATTTAATGTTGAAAATGCTAATTTTGTAGATTTAAAAGAACTTAGGTCAGAAAGTAAGTTTTTCCAACGAAATGTCAAAAACCACAAAGTTTTAAACGGTTCCATACAGGAAATGTCCAAACATCCCTACCCACACCATCAACAATTTATTCCTTGTGAACATTATTGTCTCTAAAGTTCATCAAACAGACAAGGTTTAGCAGAGCCCTACTGCCCCATTCCAGAACAAAACTGAAATAGTCCAAATATTTTTTCCATTTACTGCATTATGAAGTCTCAGACAGAGTCAACATGGATTACTTTAATTGCTCTCCTATTTATAAAAATATATTTCTTGGACTGATGATCAGAGATGCAAACTGGACTGGAAAACAAGCAATTTCAAACCAAACTACGGTACTTTCGGCCCCAATCGAGCTTATACCGAAAACATATAATGCATCAAATAAATTTAATTTTTTGCCTCTTATATTTACACATCAAGCGTTTTGCGATCGACTGTAGTTATGCGTGTACCTCTCGCAAACCGTTACTACTGTGTACGTTTATCCATAGCGTACGCTCGTTGTGTAATCTAGCAATTATTACGTTAGCAATAGAAGGATGCTCGTTCGAGAACTAGGATGAGTGAATGGAGAAACACATCATCAGAAGAGACATCCTACAGCGAGCGCTCGATGTTGATAATGACGATGGCGAAAGAAAAATCCCAAGCGATTTCGTGTCGTCGTGCATTAGCAGCGAGAGCGGGTACTTCTTCGGAGGGGAACTAACAGCGCCACGAAGAAGAGGCAAAGCGAAAAAAATAGTAGAAGGAAAAGAAGAAGCTCGCTTCGAGTCGATTCTCTAGCGAGCCGCGTAGTTATATAATTGTCCCGAATTGCCTAAAAGGTCGTAGGTGTTGCTTCACGCGCTCGAAACCCGAGAGTCATCGCAATTCATGCATCGCGTACAATTACACATGAGGACGTTCGGCACATACTGTTGAATAACATCGTTGCGGTTGTGTACGTTCGTATGCATGGATATATATACGATCTATAGATGGGAATGACTGCATGGTCGTCATCTTCTCGTGCGTTGTGTTGCAAGAAGTTCGGAAACGAGGTTACCTTTGCGTTTGCACGTTAAGTACTACGGCGTGCTTACTTGTATATAGCGTTACTCTAAAATGTTTATCGAACGTTTCTTAGGATTCCATTGTTAAGTGTTGAATACAACTAAGAAGATTATTTGTGATTATAAAATTACGTTGCGTAATCATAGGGCAAGCTATCGCAACCCAGTTAAATAACATGAGCAACAGTTTATGCTAGATTTGGATCTGGAAAGCTCGTAAACATTATTTTCAATAAAAGCTACTTGAATTTACGCTTTCACAAATGTTAGCTTTTGCAGACACACAATCAATCTTTTAAAGTATTGACACTACCTTAACAGAGATATACTATAGATTGCTGTAAATTGGTGATTTTCCTCTCTAAATGGCGCAATACTTTCTTTGCTACCATGCAGACGAAAAGTCCGACCGTGTTTGGAGCAAAAAGGTGAGCTAGCGTAATCTTGGAAAAATCCAGAAAAAATACTCTCGGTTTATTAACATATGTCATTCCTAAAGTCGCTTATAAGCTATAGAACTTCAAAAATACACAGTTTTAGAATAGCGCTGTATAATACGAGAGCAATTATTATTAAAGGAGGCGAAGAAGAAGCCGCTTCGAGATTGTTAAGACATCCATCGCTATATACGTAAAGAATCGTATGTGGAAACATCTCTTTGCCTATCCGCACACATAAATATGTAGGTAGGATTCGTACGTAAAGTAGACTGAACGCATATTACCGCAAAGTTATGATGAGAAGCGCGGCATCGGGATTGCGAAAACCCAACGCGTCTATTTCTTAGCCTGGTTAACTTTTTTTCGCGTTGAAAGGCATCTCGATGCGATGACGTTACGATAGGTTGATTAATTGGTATCGATATACAGAGCGGAGCATATTTAGCTGATCGTTTCTAGTTTTGAGTTTGAATTATGGCGCTTTTGATTATCCTGCAATAGATGCAAACGAATATTGTGACTCGGAAAGCGAATAGAAAACGGTAATGTGATCACGTAATGTTTGCTTTAGAAGGCAATTATGCAGATTTAGCTTTTGAATCACGTGTTGATCCATTGGCTAATTCAAGGAGATGCAATTTCGCCGTAGAAACAATGCTTGAATGCTTTTGTCTTCAGGGCACATCGGGACAAATATATTTTTTAATAAAATTTGCTGCGTTCATAAAGGCTAGTGTTTAATTCGTTACAATTTCTTACTGTTTTAGTTCATTTTGTTTTCGCTTTGCACTTTTTTTTTTAATGATTAATATTCTTTTGTTTTTAGGCAGTAATAATATGTTAAAAAAATAGATCTAGCGATCAGTTTAAAATAATAGTTATAACAAACTAATTGCTGTCCCATTAAAATATTTTCTTCAAATAGTTTCAAATTGCAATACAAGTTTGAAATGAAACAAAACACACTCAAAATCTAATATTCTACACTTCCTACCACCGTAGGCGCAATTGTTCCTTTAAAGCGCTATTATTATTATTTCCAGAGTAAATTGATATGCACGGCCGTATACTGCCTATTACAAATTGAAAGCTATTATTTTCCACGAACCTCCAAGGTAATATATCGAACTTAATCACTTGTTTACGGTAATGCGTATAACACGAAAAATCTAATTGTTTACTTTTGGGGAAATACCGGCTACTATGTTATTATTTCCGACCAAATAATTATGTTACGCACGTTTAAAACTCTTCAAAGAAAAGCAAGAATTAATTTCATATAGGAGCTTTGCCAATTTTGATTTAGAAATCGTTTTCGACAAAGTTGTTTATATTTATAGAAGTAGGTTCTATATTTTTCTAACGTTCTGATTTCGCACCTCCACCCGTTTGGAGGATATCCGTCCAATTACAGGAGAGCTGTGTACTTAATTGGCACACCGCATCGTTGGAAATTATTACGTACTTTGCGAATACCGATTATTAACGTTCAGCTTAGCCATTATGTGCATACACGTGTTGTACTTCGTCTGTATTTGATATAGATTAGGATGAGACTAGTAATTGGCTAAATGAAAATAAACATGCTGAGACAATCTCAGTGCATGCTACATGCAATGAGGCCAGTTGATTGGTCCATATTTTTTTCTAACGGGACCTCAATATCTGGATTTTCTAAAACATCAGCTACCTCTTTTGCTTGAAATTCTTAATTTACATTTGTACCAGGTGATGTATTTTCAATAAGGTAACGTCCATGCTCGTAACACTAACACAGTAAACGACCATCTGAAGAAGAAATTTTCGAGATGATACATAGACAATAATGGTCTTATAAGATGGCCAGTTGGTATTCCAGATTTAACTCCTTTAGATTATTTTCTTTCGAGAAATTGAGATCGCTTGCGCCAGAAACTTTATGAAACGTAACCAGCGCAGCCTTATGGTGATGGAGGAGCATTTAATTTAACTTAATTTCCTTGTTACTTTGAGGGATTTCGTTTTCATATTGGTCTATTGTTATTGACGTTCTTTTTTTTTACCTCGTGACCTTATAAAGCTGCTTCAAATATTATCAACCTTTCGACCGTCTGTGGTCCTCACGGCGAATCTGGCTTACTGGTGTTCAAAAATAGAATTTTGAGTTTTTACTATACGTTGCCGAGTTGATCAGATATGAAATGATATCACAAGAATTCCAAATTTGACCTTAGAACGAATTAAATCATTTTTCATCGAACATCATGTTTCATCTAACGAAGATCATCTCCGTTAGCCGAAGTTTCACTGTATTCCATTAAAAAGAAAATTAATCTAGGCTCATCTAACGGTGACGTATTCGTGGTACTCAACCGAGGTATCATCGTTCCATTCCTAGCTCAATACTGTATTTCTAGTTTGGTTAAACTCAGTAGTGACCATCTGTATGCGTAAATACTGGGCGACCTCGCCGACTGCGATTTCTCGATGGAGCGAAACGCACGACCGGGCAATAAACGGCCGCCTTCGTCGTCGTCGTCGCGGTTACGGTTTTTCTACGTTGCTCCTCGGATTTCGACTTTTTAGCAGGTGACCGGAAACCAGAAATTGATTTCGACATCGTTACGGGAGAGGAAATTGTAGGAGATTTTATGTCAGCATCCTGTTCGTGTCGCTGTTTATATACGTATAAATATAAATGTATATAAAGCCTTATATATGCTATATTTATTGCTTGGAATAAATACAACGTATACAATGGCCGTCAAGACAACATGTTCTACAACTAAGAAAGTCGCTGCTTTCAAAAAATTACTGAATTGAAGAAAGCCGTTGATTGTCGCAAATAAGTGAACAGCTTTTATTTAAAACATCGATCCCGAGCGTATTGAATCTAGTTCAATACAATCTTTATTTGTATTCTTCCTTCTCTTGTTCTTCGCCAATTTGTCTTGCTGAATCAGAGCCACCCGCTCTTTATCACCAATAAATTTTGATTTTTCAGCAAAAATTGAATAATTACTTAAAATGCTCTGCGATAACAAAATTATCAGTGTTCAGCAGTAAATAAAGAAAATGCGATTATCCAACATTATCGCATCAAATTGCCATATTTACTTGTGTCTAAACTATTTTGAGTCGCCGTATATGCGCAAACCTTCCTTTCCTCTCGTCCTTACCCAGCCATTAGAAGCTCTCGATTAGACGGATAGATAGACATATTGGTCGGTATATAAGACAACTCATTGCTCCGGCACTAATTTATCGCCTTGAAATCGACGGAAATGCTGGTGGTTTTTATAGCGTAATAAGCCGCATTCTCATAGCGTTAGAAGCGACTCGATCAATTCTAATTTAAGATCGATTAACTCTATTCGAGGCAGCAAGATAGAATTACTGCGTTTTAGATTGCGAAATTCGGCGCTAATTGATTATTTCGCTCCCATATTAGACGGATATGGACCTGTTTTCTTGCTTGAGTTCAAAATATGGTATTAGATTGAGGATTGACTCTAATAAGGTTGATGATTATTGCTTGATGTGAAGGATCTTTTATTTTCATATAGTCTGGGCTTTTTTTATGTATACAAAGAATTGTATAAGAAAGTCTATGCTTCTGCTGAGTCATTGTGTCAAAACGAACAAACTCGATTATCGAGCAATTATAAAATTCTTAATAAAAAAAGGAAAATCCCCAAAAAGGATTCGTGATGAAATATTAGCTGTGTACGAGGACGATTGTCCTTAAAAGTCGACTATTTGCGAATGGTTCAAATTGCTTAAATATAGTTGAGAAGCATTGCATGATGATCTCTGGCCAAGATTGACCTGTTAAGGTGATCAATTCCGATGTTATTGAAAAAGCCAGATATTTCGTATTAAAGGATGCAAAATTAAAGAAGCGACAATCAGCAACTTCATTAAGAGTTTCAGAAACCATGGTTTTTTGAGAATTCCATGTAATGACAAAAGTTAGTGGCAAGATGGGTTCCACGAATGCTTTCGCCATTCGGATTGCATGTCCGGACGGAGACCTCTGAATAATTTTTGGCGCTTTGTAAAGACGAACCAGATTTAATTATCAAACGACTTGTCACCGAAGATGAAACCCAGGTGCATTACTTTGAGCCTGCTTGAAAACAAGAAGATACAATGGCATATTTTAAGGTTTTAATTTTGTTCATCATTCTTGAAAAATTTAGTTTTTCATCCATATGTATACTCCTAAAACATACATTTGAGGCAGTAAATAAGTGAAAAGATTCTTATATAGGTTCATTTGGCTGGCTACGGCAAATCTAATGTATAAAACTGATTGGTCCTCTTCTACACCTCTTTTTTAGTCAAGTTTCAAACTAGAAAATTCTGCTGTCGAACAAAAAATAAATTATATTTATATTTTAGAAACATCTACGTCTGCATCAAACATTAACGCAGAAACAAGTCAATCAATTAAAAAAATGATTCCCCATCAACTAAATCGATTTTTTTGCGATAACGAAGAAACAGGAAATTGCTTCAGACAATTACGCAATTTAAAGGCTATGTAGAGGTGCCGTATCGAATATTCTAACTAATAACGTCTATCTATACATGACGACAACAAGCTTACAGTTATTAAACGCCGGCTTAGAATTAGTTATTGACGTTGTCTCAAGGCACATAGAGGTTACGTAATGGAGGATCAGCTTATTTCCGCATGCCTATTATCTTTGATCTTTTCAATGTCAATTGCGGAAAAAATCTCGCGCCGGCATTATATACTTCCTACAAAGTTAATTTGTCTTTTACGGCGTATGGCATGTACAGTCGTTGGTAATTGTGATGTATGTGCTATAGTATTAAGCTCATTAAACTTGTGAGGTCATATGTTGTACATTAAATATTGGACACATTGAATTTTTTTACACATTTGATGCTGAATGATATAGTTGTCGAAAACGTTGTTTTAAGAAACCGAAAGCATGTTCTACAGAGACTCGACAAGAACTTTTCTATTAAAATATTTTTGAGGAGGCATCAAATGCCCATTGTCTCTGTAAGGAGTTAGAAGTTGTGGCAACAACGCGTATGCACTGTTCCCTAAAATGTAGGTGTCTACAACTCACGTACATAAGCGATTAGATTATTAAGTGCGTGATTGATATTACATAATTATATATTAACAACGCACGTCGTTTACCGGGAATCCATTTACAATCACAGAATCGAAGAAAACTCAGCCATGTTTTCCCGGCAAGCAAAAAAAAAATTAAAAGAAAAAAACCAATATCCAAGCAGGTCGAGGAAACAAACGAACGCGTGTAATATATAGTTGAGGCACAAAAATATAAATATTTATAGTGATATCAATTACAAAATGACGCAATTTTGATGAGGTAAGCAACCAAATATGTGACGTAACATTCCGTATTCGTGCTGCAAGAGGTGTGACGATAAACATAGATTTATTATACATATGTCTATTACTATTGACGCAGTATGTTATTCTTGGTGTTTTTAGTAGAAAAAAGTTTGTTTTCAAGAATTTCCACAAGCGTCAGACAATTATACAAGTTATGCGTATGCAGATATGGTATTACCTGAGGCATCTTTCTGGCAAGAGGTTTAAGACATCCTATTATGAAACGTATTGCTCGATGTCGACGTAGGACAAACTAAAACGCCAAATACAAGGTTATGAACTTAGTTGTGAACGAATGTAATTATTAATGTACATAAGCCATGCAACAATTGCCTTTAAAATAAGTGAATTTCTAAAAAAATTCCCTCTAACTTTCCCCCCAAAAAGGGAATTTCCCTCCAATTTAAGGACACTAGCTAGCGTCCCTTACTAACGAGTCACTCCTAGCGGCGGTTTATAAGTTACCAGATTTAGCACGCATTTTTATCTTTTTTCTAAGCAAGTCGCTAGTACATTTCTTTTTAAAGATGTGGACGTCGCTTCGTCCCATTAATCAGTCAGTAATGATTTTACTTCATGTATTTCAATAAAGATACTGAATTAATTAAATTATTTAAAATAAATAAATCAATGTAGCTGCCAACAAATCTCCTTGGTTACGTCTAGTCCCATTTTTCATTCTCTTACGCGCTTATTATTCCACGATTTACAAATCGAATCTCATCATTTTCAATTAACCCTTCACTCCACGCACTTTTATTTGTAACGGGTAGCAACTCGAGCACGATGATATTCCTCCGTCGCGGTTGTATAGGGCACAGCCGGCGGTTTATGGTTGCCGCTCTTACGCTTCATTACCGACCGAATCCGGGGCATTAGTTTCCGCTGATTACAGGGAAAATTATTTCTCGTGAATACCGGACTCGATATAAATCATCCGACGATCTCGGAAGCTATAATAAAGCGGATCAGAAATAATAACCTATAGGTAGGCCGTGATATCTGCCGATTGGAAACGTACAAGAAATCTTCCGATTACGTAATATAGGAGATTATGATTTCTTGATGATGCGAGGTTCTTGGGTGCTTTGTTAAGTGTTGGCGTAACTAGTAGGCAATGATGTAATTATTTGTTCATTTATTGTATTCATTTCTGGATAAAATACGAATCAAATGAATGAAATCTGCGATGTTTAAAAAATTCAACAATTACTGTCGATTGTGAACAAAAGGATTATTATACTGTATTGGAGGAATGATGTTGGTGACTGAATGCGTTTAGACGATGGTGGAAAAGAAACCAAGCGGAAGTCGTAACTGGTTCCAGCAATCAGCGTGACTGTTGAAGCCCGAAGGATGATATTTATAATGAGGTTTGCGGAGAGGAAATAAGTCGTACGCGGAGATTGCGTCCAATCGTTCTTGTAGCATGTAGGTGCATGTACGAGGTGTGTCGCTTTAGTCTTAAAAATGATTACGTAGATCGGTATTTAAGGTTACATAGGTTCCATAACTAATTTACAAAAAGTATCATTATGAGAAAATATACCATCAAAAAAAAAAGAACCAAACCACCAATAAATTTTATAATAAAATCTTTCAGTATAAGCCGCCTACATTCAGTAATGTTGGAGAATCATAAAATGCTGCAAAAGAATGCAATGAAAGAAACAAGCAACTACAAAAGATAAAGAAAACTAAAGGAAAAAATCATGAGAAACGATATCAGCAAACTTAAGGGAAATAGGCGGGAAAGCAGTATCTGGAAAGTAGTTAAAAACAGAAATTTATTCAAAAGATGCCAGAATAAAATTTGGCATAAAAATATAAAGCAAGAAAGCCTACAAATGTGGATGAATCTGTTAAAAGTTACGAGGCTGAAGAGCAGTATATTTGAGTTCTTTCTGTAACCATTGAAAATCATTTCACCACGCTGACAAGCATTCTTCTTGCTGACGACTACTTGATAGCAAGTTACGAGCGGATTAGGGAGGTCTCCCAACTGCCGAAGAAGTTTAGTAATAAATGTTTGAATTACGTATATTATTACCATTTTCAACATCCCATCTTTGCGGATATTCTACAGTAGCTGCCTTGAAGACGTAATATAGGTCTCTGCTAAATATAGAAAAAGATTCAAGAGTGTCAATTTCAAATATTAAACCTTAATTTAGTATTGATAAGTTAATTATTAAACATACTGTGCGGTACGGATACAACAATCCTATTTAAAAGTAGCGTAATTGACAATTTATTCTTTATTATGCTAGAATGTACTTTATTGTTTTTCTTTTTCAGTAAATTAAACAATTTTTTTCGGTATGCTCGCTCTCCCCATTTAGTGTTATCGCCTGCTGTAGAGTAAGAATTTTAACACCGTTACTTTTGGGAACGCTTTGGGGATAATAACAATTTTAAGAATTACATTGTAACACCTCGTATACATATACACACATACTTGGGAGGTAGTTAAGCGAAGCCCAAACGATACAAGCGCACAAGCTACAGAGGCAACAGCAGCAGCAATAGAAGACGAAGACGAAGAAGCAGAGGAGGTAAAAAAACTTTCGTTCCGTTCCGCCGTATAGGTTCACCAGGTTCATTAGCTCTTGTAAGTGTTGGTACGGAGCGGATGTCGATGTTGCTTCACAACTTCTTCTCGGTAATTTATGCTCGGCTCTTGTGCTTTTTTTTGTGTTCCTTTTCGTTCATTCGTCTTTTCTTCTTCCTCGTTGTTCTTTTCTTAGCGTACTCTCTTCTTCTCTCGCGCGCACTCTCCTATATAGCGAGCTAGCATCGATGCGTTGCGCTCGCCTTTTTGCCGTTGGCGCGTTTTAATGGACGATGACGACGCGGTATTTTCCTCTTCTTTATTCCTCTTCCTTTCGTTTTCTTCGCGTTGGACGCGCGCTGTTCTTTTGTTTGTTTTTGGCGGTCGTAACGCCTCCTAGATGGCGTTTTTAAGTCGAATCTTACGCGAGCAGATAACCATCTTAACGTCGGGTAATTTTTGAGATACGCTGAGATGCCACTCACTGTGAAAATTTACACTTTGTGTTATCTTAAGCTTGCTGGACATTTGAAATTTAAGATTTTGGCAAAGGAGGCTGGAAGAAATTCTATTTTTTTTTCTTTTGTCGTAGGATTAAAGGATTAAAACAATTAAATAATCGACATAAAACATTCTTAACCTTGAATTTACAAATAAGTAATCTCAAACTCTAAAGATCATGGCGTTAATTTTATAGAATAACATAGCCTCGGCAGATTCTGCCATTCCTTTTCCAAACGAATATTTCTAATACGTCTTGTTAGTAATTCGAAAAATACGTTTTTATAATTTAAGGCGACACGCTCGCATAATATGTTTGTCGATTTCAATAGATTACATAAAAGAACGGATGATTCACGATCAACAACTAATACAATGCCATGTCTAAGACGTTGCGCAACAATATGATTGAAATTCGTTTTTTCGGAATGACGCAATAACAACGTTTTTCAATAGCATACATATGTATAATATACATACATGTATTTATGTATATCATAGGTAAACGTGCAGCAGCGGTTTGTCGCTTCAGCGGAATTTCCTACAAAGGTAATAAATATGGTAGCGTGTTTGCAAATCGTTCTTTTGTTCATGTTGATTCAAAAAATTTACACGGTTTGCTGAGAATCACTTCCATGGATGCGGATTTTATATGAATCATGGTAATGTGATTTTGGCCAGCTTCTTAGCAACTTAGTTACCGAAATACGTACATATATAGAATAATAATACACGTATAAGAACATCGGATTTGCCTGACATTTAACACGTTTCTCCTATACTTATGTAGAATGAACTACCAAGAAACAACTTGTACATTCTCCCTGTTTTCTGGTTATTCCCATATTATAGAGCAAAAAAATTAATAACAAGCACTTCTTAAACCATTCAAATTTCCATTAAAAAATCATCACGCAAATGCTCCGAATCCGATCGGTAAATACTAAAACAAGAATGTGTGCGTGCTGGACACATAATGACCTTAAGAGTCAAACTCGTTTGCGTTAATCTCGTAAAATACAACGCCTTGTATTGCGTAAAGGAAGTACTAAATTCATTAAATGATTTGTATAGTAACCAGCCTACCGAGTAGCTTATATATACGTGTACTTCTGAAAACATATCATTAGCATATTTCCCGATAACGTCGGCTATCATCTACCGCCTAATTACTTCCCGATATATTTAAATTTCTTAGGAAGAAACACGGGAGAACATGCCTTGCATGCTTTTTTTCTATTTAAGCGACGAGCCGGAGAAGCAAGCGGTGTCATTTTTCATTTGGAAGAATATAATCATAACGATGTATCCGAAAAATCGTGAAGTAACGTTAGTTGTTGTCTGTCTGGATCTGTATTTATATGTAGGATAGTGCCATGAAGTAAACACTTGTCGTTTCTATATTTTACGAACTAACTCTGTGTTTGCATTGCATTTCTGATGAACGTGATGAAGACTGAAAATGGCAAACGAGGATTTTGCATTTTAAGAAATGAGTTAAGGAATCGTTTTATAACGTAATTTAGGCAAAATAAGAAACACCAACAATAAGAAGGAGGCAGCAGTTATGCATGCAGCGTTCTTTAAAAGTACGGACCTGGTAAGTGCAATTGAATTCGATGAACAAGTTGCTCTGGGTAAGATTTTATAACCTACCGAAAGTGGATGTAGTTGTCTTTTTGTGAAGTAGTAAATTCGTTGCCTCAATGGATCCAATGGATCGGCATCTCTTCATTCCTCCATACCTTCTAACTAGCTCGTAAATCCGGGTGACGATCTCCTCGCCTTCATATTTCAGCAATTCTAGATTTATGTTACTCTCCCCTCGACGCACACAACATCTAGATTTACAACTCTTTAACATACGTTAAAACTTCAAGGTTCCTTCATAATGTAAATACATGGGAATCCCCCGAATTTTATGCACCGCGTAACTACAACCACGCGGAAATTCCCAGATTTTATGGATCACACCGCATAGAAATGTTATACACATAAGCAGTGATTCAATTGGACTTGAACCAAACATCAAGAAGTCTTCGCGTTAATATTTTATCCTGTTCTTTTCTATTCCATGGCCATGTTTCATCTTTTCCGTCTTCTATAATTTTCGTTTCGCTTCTTTCAACGTCCAACATCTATATACGTCCCGTATTTACTTACTTGTGTATGTGCACCAGTCTAAAATATACGTCGTCGTCGATCTGGCAACGTCTAAATCGTACAGGAATGCGGTCCGAGGAAGGAAGGAAGAAGAGCGGGGTAGAAGGAGGGGATGCTGGATCAGTCGCTGACCTTGCAAGGAGAAGAACGGTCGCGACTTATACCTACAGAGACGAAGCAGTACGGACGCACACAGAACTCAGAACGCATACACGGACAGCGAACAGGCGCTCCCATCAACCATTAACCGACCGCTCAACCGGATATGCTGTACATACATAACACGACCAAAGAAAAACGATGCGCGGGAGCCGTGGTGGCAACGAGCGGTACGGGATGAAAGGAGAGGGTCGAAGAAAGATATACGAAGACGAGGACGAGGAGGAAGGCGAAAATGAAGAAAAAATAACGATCAACGCGGACGCGAACGGTTCCACAGTCACACTTATGGCGCTTACACTGTACCATAAGTTTGGATTCTTTTTTAATAAAAATACGTGAAAATCTATGCTCTCTTCAAATGCTGGTATTGAATCGGGAATAAAAATGCAATGGCCGTTGCAGTTACTTTGACACTTGAGACTACATGAGATATATAGAAATAGAATATTAGAATAATGGAAAGAAAGAAAAAATAAGACATCGAAGGACGATAGACATAAGAGAACGCTTGGAGTATAGAGCACAGTTCAAAAAGCACGAATGATCCTCATTCTCCATTCGTGTCGTCGAAACGGCCGTCCCGGATTAATTAATTAAACTCGTGTGGTGCGGAGGTTACCGATACCTATGTGTTGTTTAAAGACTATTATTGCTATTCTTATTTTTTTTTTTTTAGGTACATAATTTTTAGATCATAACATAAAACGGGTTTAAAGTTTCACCTATTGTTCATTCACTTGTTAATTGATCGATTATCCATCAGAAGCTCGATAAGGATAAATTACTCGGCCAAACCTGGGATCTGTCACCAACTTCATTATACCACGTTTTTTGTTTCCTTGCTAAACGTTTCTCTTACCCCTTTCGGGCATAGGTGCCAACAATACGTTATGTTATGACTACCTGTCCAGATTAATTACTCCCAGATCCATATCACGCGAAACCGTTTGCCCGCTGCCTTTTGAAAATTTAAATTTATGTAAATCTCGACCGGAGTGTCGAAATCGGACATTGTTCGATCGAATCAGCGAGAGGGGTGAGCGAGGGATTCGTCATACGATCCGAAATTACGCGCACAGCGGCATTTGAGAGCTTAGCGGCATAGTTCGGGTCGCGTATTATTAATTTTTAAGGCGCGACGGAGACAGCTTTCCTTTCCGACTTATTGTTGTGCAGACGAGACGCATAGGTTTTACATTGTTATCGTCTGTTCGACATCTCGCCGGCTCAAATATTATTAATGCAAATGCCACACGTACGAAAGTCCGCGAATTTAACAAGTGTTTACTTATATAATATTCAGCGAGCTGTCATACAGGGCCGTATGTGGAAATATAATCGTCTTGCTTCCATTTCTATAAGGAGCGTCTTTAGACAACTGGAGATTTTTCTTTTAACTATTGAGTTTTATGAAATGTTTACTAAACGTTCAAATGGTGAGGCTACTGCATTTTGCATTTGCAGATTTTATAGATGGTGATGTGAGGTGTGAACGTCCATAAGCAGCAACCAGGATAACATAAAAAATGTCTGGAAATTGGCGCAATTTTGAAAATATGATTCAATTTAGTGCATATTGCAACCAAAATTAAAAACGTAATTCCCCTAAAAGGAAACTGTGAGTTCTTTAAATCTACAATTCTTGTACGAAACATAGCAAACACAGCAGGCCAGATGAGGCCCAGATGCACCCCACTAATATGAGAAAAGGTGTAAAAACATTTTTATTAAGAAATAGCCGAAAGAAGCGAATTTCTAAAATTACTGAAAAGTTAAAAAGGAGAGAGAGAGATCGAGATTTTCTTGCCAGTACTGACTATAAGAATCCATAAACAGGAATAACAAATATTCATTTGTTCAAGAATCAAATCTTTCCGTTCTTCTTATCTTAAATCTTCCATTTTCACAACTTACAACCTAGGAGAACACAATCATAGGTAGGTACGGCCCTGCCACTTTCTAATTGAATACGATTTAAATGACGAATGTATTACATGAAAACCTTCTGTTTAGACTTGCCTGGAGTGCCGCGCGTTTATGGAAATTACGCGAGGTAAGTCGTTGTCACGAATGAGATCATTTAGTATAGTTATGTATAACAGCGGACTCATTGTTTCCAGTTTTTTTTTATATAAAGCGCTGCTCCTACTTTCGTGCAGGGCATCCAATTGCTGAATAATTACGTCTACAAACAGGTGTTTTCATTAAAGGGGATCGCCGCTTTCTTTAGATTTTCACCTATTATAAATATTATATGCAAATGACGCTGCGGTCAATTATATGCAATACGTCGAGCCGAATTAAGTTTCTCCTATTAATTTGAATCTTTCTGAATTGGGATTTGAGTGACAGGCAAGAGATCCGATTAACATAGAATTAAGCATTGTTCGATTAGGTCCTGTTTGCAAGGGTAAAATGGCTAATTTCACAATAGACAAACCAAGAACCTACTAAAAAAACAATAGGATTAAGAACTCAAAAGCAAGCAAGAACTTAATAATAATAATAAGTTACCAATAATAAAAGAATTCAATGTGGGTGACAATTCGCAATACAGAACGAATAAGAAGGAAATTTATACACCCCAATGTTGTAAAACATTCTACGCAAGTTAAAGAATACCTTCAGCAGGTAAGAGCACGTTGCCACTATTTAATGGTTTTAGTAGGTAAGTTGGAATTCTTCAAAGCTGAAAGTTGCACGCATCCCCGCCCCCTAAAAGATCGAAAAATACGAACATTAAATATCAGATGTGCCCTTGGCGAACAATAATGTCTACTTCGGGAATTGAAAGCATCGGAATCACACCCCAATGATCATTTATTGTGACAGTTTTTTTTGTAGATCTTTTTCGAATTTTATTATATATTGCGTTATATTATAACATTCTTAAAGATGTGCAATGTCGCACAAATTTCTCCGGAACGCACTCGATTAAAAAGGGGAATCACAAAGGATGTCGTAGAATTTCAATAGATCCAAGAAATAATGGCAACGTCCCGCTTTCTGCAAATAATTTGATTAAATTCGAAAGTGTTTTGGAAATTCATGGTTTCTCATTGCTAACTGTACGACCGAATCATGTGAGAAGAAATCTTAGCTAAAATACACGAAAACATGGGTAAATGTCACTAGTTTTCACCCATAAAAGATCAAAGGGGCCGCATTACAAATAACTTCAGTTTATAAGAAACAAGGCAGATAATGGAAGGTGCAATAAATTATATTAAATACATACTTAGTATTATCTTTTTTTTGTGTATTTGCGCCTCTTTATGTGAGCGAATAGTATCACATAATCCTATCAAACGCTATTACTTTCAAGTGCAAACGAAAGAGAAAACGATAAATAAAAACATTTACAGCGTTGATAGACATCGGCTTTTAATTCTAATATGCTCAAATACACATCTACATGGATACCCATATGCGAACGGTGTTTAACATATGAGAGGAAGTAACCACTTGAGCTCTCATAGGTTGGATTTCGAAAGATGTCGAGGATGGCCTTTATCGTGTAATTATTTACGAGCAAGACAACGAAATGCCTTCGGGCAAGCATCGACGCTCTTGCTTCATAGGTTGCGATCAATTTGTGTAGGATGTAAGTACAGTCGTTGGCAAGTAAATGAGGGCCACTTCAAATGATTAAACAAGTTTTGTCTGTGAAATGTTATTGTGGATAATTTTCGTGCTGTTAATAATAACGAACGAATAAACATGTTTTTTGAGGAATATTGTTATACGCGTCTTCTTCCGACTTCTAAATATTATGCTTGAATTTTAGCTTAAATGGCAGGACTTTTTTTTATAAATCCTTTGCAAATGACTCGTACTTATTTGCAAACTTTGTGAGCGTTGGCTAAAAGCTAATTTCGGAGAGTCTGTTATTGAATCATTTACCGAAACTGTTGCTACATCGCCTTCATTGTACTGTTTCGGCTTCATTAAATTTTTTTCGCCAGCTTATGCAATGATTCACAGGATACAATTCTGTAAGAATACTTTGCTCGACAACGATGGATAATAAATGTTTTCGAAAGGATACCACTTCTTCTCTTCTCACAAAATTATGAACAAATGTAAATTAAAAAACATTACACAACCATAGTCTGTCATACACACTCCCAGTTTTTGAATTTTTGTGGATTGACATAAAAACAAAATATAAAATTCAAAATTCCGACCAATTAACTGCGTTATTGCGCGGTTAATTACGTAATTTTATGTGGTGTAAAGATATACAAATTACTAACATTGCGGTTTTTAAAACAGATAAAATGTTGAAAAAGGTGAAAAAGGTCATTGTAGATGTACGTGCTTTAAAAACCATTCCGTCAAAATAAAACAGGTTCCATGTACCGAGTTAATGAATAATCAATTTATTTACGACCAAACAAATTATCCGATCCTGCTTCGATGCCAGCGCACACGTAAGGTGAAAAAATGTAATTGCTAAATACCAGCGGCATTTACTTCTATTTATCTGATATTTACAACGCTTGATGCGGTTATTAAAAATATACACGCACGTTCGACACATGCCTCAATAATTATAATTGACATTTCCTAGGAAAGACAACGTACAACATTATTATTAATAATATTTCCATACACGGGAATACTTGCAATGTGGATTATTCGAAGGCATACATTGACGATAATGAAGACTGTCACAGATAGTAGATCCTGGAAATTGCCACACTAACAATTTTTAATATGTGTCCCTACCGTGGAAAAAGATTCAAGTATTTATATATTGATTTATTAGTGTTCTACACACATATGCGAGAAGTTGTAATAACTGTTACAATTATAACACGAGAGGAATTTCACTTCTATGTGCTTTTATTATCTTTACGAACTTATCTCTCGATAGCTTATTAAAGAAGAAAATGATTAAAAGAGACATGGAACCAAGAACAGTTGCGGTTTAATAATTAATTAATCTGATTTAAGATACTGCAAGTAAGTTTTATTTGCCGTTAGTTTATCTCAATTCTTTGAGCTTTTGCATCGTATCGCTATCTTCTATAACTAGTTCATCTAAGTAACTTTTGCATTTGAATATGCTCAAACAACTCGAATATTTAAATCAGTCGCGTTAATGCTTTAACAGTACAAGAATAGTTCATTCAACAATCTTTTTATAAATAATTACCATCCATAGTTGTTCTTCGACTTTTTTTTTTAATATTGGTATTTGAGATTCTCTTGAACAAGTAAAAGGTAAAAGGGGCACCGTATTTTCGTAATTTTTGATACCAAGAAAATCACTATTCCAGAATTGCTCGCAGCAGCAAATTCGAGACTATTAAATTTACAATAGAGGAAGAAGTGAACGACGAATTCCGATTTGTAGATAATTTAGTAACTAAAAGCGACAGAAACCTGGAAGTAGGCATCGATAGAAAGATAACCAGCGCTGATAGATACGTTATGACAGATTCTAGTCACTATTTATAAAGAACATTTAGCTCATTACCGCTATGGAAGGATCGAATCGTTAAGAGTAGCACAATAGATAAATGAAAATGGACCGCATGAAAAAGAAAAACCCAATCAAACTTGAACTGCATGGAAATTGGTCCCATTGGTCATTATACTTTCCGTCTACATGAAACCGATTTTGGTGCATACAAAGAGAAGTTAATCTCCGATATTCGTTAATTTTGGCATCGCATTTATTTTATTTACACACACTTGTAGAAGTCAGCCATTATCAAGCTAAACGCTTTCACAGTTTAATTAATTAAGCAAGTCACCGAACAGATGCCGTACGATTCTACGAAATATTTATTGTTGTTAATGGCGATTAATTTGCAACAGATTAAATAAATGCAAATTCAATTTCCAACGACCATCCAGCTTTATTGGATCCGTGGTACAATCGACGATCCGTAGATGTTCATTTTGAAAGTAAGCAGGCAAAGAATACAAGCGCCTTTATCGCATCTATTAACCATTATAATTGACACGTCAATGTTCTTTCGTACGCCGTCCTCGCCTCTCTCTCTCCTGCCACATCATCTCTCGTTATTCCTCCTCTTTACGCCTGTTCCGTACTAGCGGCCTCTCTCTGGCAAAGTAGCGGTCTCGTTTCGGTGACGTTTTCTAAATAGCGTCAATTGTTACATAATTTTTCTAAAAGTGGCACCTTGCCGTACCGAATTACGCTATTAAGCCACCACAATAAGCTTAATAAAAGCAATTGGAAAGTTCAAGAAGGTTAGTGAAGAATTCGAGCATAATTGGAATGGCGTCGCTGTGTGTTAATCGTAATTTAAGATGCAGCGAATCAAGATGATCTATTTTAAAAGGTGGACTCACTCAGATAAGTTCGTATAGCAAACATTCATGCTTACATTGAATTGGAGTCATTGCTTAGAAGACGATCATCATTAATCGTCTTTAAAGTGAACGTCTTTGGTTGTGCTATGCCGTAATTTATGTTTAATTAGCTACAAATCCAATTTTGATAAAAATTGCCAAAAAAGGAGCAGAAAACTGGTTAGAAGGATATACAGGACCACGTCCAGACCGATACTGATATAGGGCAGTGATAACCGTCCTATATCAGTATCGTGAGACATCCACTAAAGGTAAAAGGTAAACGACAACCTAATCCTCATTTCTTATCGACAATCTCCGTATTTGGACCAAAAAACACAATTTTATTACAAATCATTTCACGCAATGAGATAATCTAGCTTTCGAAACAGATGGTCCTAAACTTGTTCCTTGTAACCAACCAATATTCCACGGTCTTGGCGTTCGATAATTTAGTTTTTATTCAAAGAAGTGTAGCCGTTGTTGCTTTTAGTAAAGCGCGTTATGCTTGCGACGGACGCTTGACCGTGCGACGAAACCTGTTCGTGTAGGTTAATCGGAAACGAATTAGTGACGGCCGCTTTTTGTCGTCATTTTCACGGCGCACACCGCGACTTTTAAAGAAGAACGATTTACGTTATCTCTTCAGCGCTTCGGTTAATTACTTACGGGAAGTATCGTACGATAGATGACTGTAGATAGGGAGCCGTTAAATATTCAATTATAAGAACAGGAGCATTAAGTAAGTGGGAAACAAAATAAAGCACGCTGATAAAGGCGAATGTGGTTTCTGCCAGAGCCAGAGTTCTGTTTATTTCCTTATATCGAACATTATGCACAATGTACCTACCGTCTTGACGCATAATCTGGATAAATATGCTAATTGTAGAGTAATAAGGTTACCCCCGTTTGGTTTTAAAGCGATGAGGAACACGAACAGGAACCAATGTCCTTGGAAGCGCTGGAATTGGACGAACTATGCTAGGACCAGAGCCTCTAGCTGGTAATTCGTCTGAGGCTACCGAAAATATATCTTACCCGTTGGGTCAAATATGATATTCTTTGAATCTATAGCGTAAGAGTGCATCTAACTGGATTCTTTAAAGGGACGTTGTTCCTGGAGGAAGAGGTCGCAGTTGGTTGCATGTTTTCCCGCTACTCTACCGCAGAATTAATTTGGCGATGTTTTTCTAATATCAAATAGTCTAAAAAAGCTTGGAGTAGGTCTAGATTTTATTGGTTAATGGTGATACCAATGTAACAGAATTCGGCGATACATAATATAGATTTATAAAGTAAATAGTATCTTCGTTAATATAAAATTCGAAATAAATAAATAAATATCAACGACAGTACAAAGAAAAAAACAATACGCGATCATCTGCCTCGTTTCCACTAACATCTCTTATATCTTAGCTACTCAAATAAATATCACCATCTATCGTAAACCAAAACCTAATAAAAACACTACGTTGCCTAACCGCTCGTAAACCATAATCTAAATCAAATAGACGTTAACTTCTCGATAGACAAATACGTTGTAAATTGATATCCCCGGCGTTTACTGGTAGAGCTTGCTGATTGCTAATAGCATTTGCCATAACGCGAAGGCGCTATAAAACTTAGGTACAGGTGTATCGAGCCGTATCAGAAGGTGCGGAAAGAGTATGATAGAGTTACAGTTACGAGGTGTGACGGTTTAATATTCTAAGCACCCACGTAGGGTCGATGGTCACTATTATTGCGGAAACTAATACAAAATCGCAAAAATTTCTTGCAAAGAGATTAACAATGATCGGTTAATCACATTAAGTACTTTGGAAGATTCTTTCAATGTATAGCTTAACAAGAATAATTGTGCCGCTAGACAGTCTGAAGAAAAATATTTTGGCGTATCTATTGATTGATTACGTAGAACTGGTAATACAAAACAATATCTTTACATGCGTAAATTGTAATAAGAAGTTAGGTGTTCCTCAGGGTTCCGTTTTAGATCCTCTTTTATTTCTCTTAGCCATTAATGATTTTCCGGACTTTGTATCGGGTGGATTGTTTGCAGACGATGCTTCTATTGCCATTTCTTCTAAAATTGTAACATATATCTCATCGAAATGCAACCAAAATAAGTTCATTTTGAATAATGAAAAAACTGGTATCATTCACTTCTATAAAAGAGGAACTCTGCGTGCGATGACTTGTTTGTAGCGTCCTCTAGAGTTTTAGAAGCACTTTTCAATTGAGACGCATATTGAATATATAATCTGTGTATTGGATCCCAGCAACGAAGAAATTTTTAAGTTAGGCAGATTACTCATAAATTAAATCAATACACCTTGTACATTGTCTATACATCCTAGTCGTAGGGAATAAATTATTGGAATTATTACAAAAAGAAAGATGATTAAAACGACGCGTAAAACTATAAAAATTAATAAAAACCTTGCACGAGGAATATTTAACGGTTTTATAAACATATATGTATATATTACATTCGTAGATATCCAGCCCGATGGATATCGTTTAACTGTACTTTTCTTATGTAACGGATATTACGGATATTTAGAAAATCGTTGCTTTATTAAATAAAGCAGTGATTAATAATGACCCCCGGCGGTTTGATGATTACAAGATATTCGATTACGATCGTTTTTTATCGGCGGAAATTTTTGTAGACCTCGACGCCATGTCAAAACGTAATAGTTAAAAATACGGAAAATATTTTCGGCCATTATACCATATCCAATACCGCACTTAAGATATATGTGTGAATATGAGTGTTATTGCTTCTTATTAGAGCTGCGATTAGCCCGGGGCGGCGCATCTTAGCCCGGTTCGACTCGCGGGCCAGTTTATCTTAATATCTGTTCTGTATTACTTAAATCAACGCCATTATTATTATAAAGACGAGTAACTGAATTCCAAATAAGATTCTAGCCGCTTAAAAATTAAATTCATGAAAAAAGTTATGTTAAGCCGAAATGATAAGCGAAACAGACCTCCCTTTATAATAATTACTAACCCTGCCGAAACAAGTTGAGCTTCACAAAATTGGCAGAGACTAGACAGACTCGTCTTTCGTCGACTCTCGGGGAAACCAGTAGGCAACACGAACCCATCCTCATGAGACGAATAAACACGAGTCCGTCTAGTCTCTGCTAATTTCGTGAAGCGCAACTTGTTTCTGCAGGCTTATTAATTACTCATTAAACCAATTTAGTAACGGGAAAATATGAATTAGGTTTGTTTGAATACCCCTTGTAAATTTTATTGTTTTACGGAAAAACTACATTCTTGTAAAATTGACCAATTTTTCTCGGTCTTTTCAATAGTTTTTTCCAGAGTTTGACCCAAAAGACGAAGCATAAAACATTTATCATTTCCTTATAAAATCTACAATTTCAAGCATTCCATTTCAGAAATATTACAGGACATCATTGCCATAAATTGAAAAAAAAAAACATATTATTTGATTAATATAGCCTTTTTAAAAGTTCTAAGCATGTCACTAGTAAAATTTACAATGCTTTCCAACAACGGTGATTAATTTACATCAACTTGTATCTGTAGTATTTAGAACTGTTGCGTAATGTATAATGACACCATTTTTCTTTCTGCGTAAACATTTCTGAAAAAAATGGAGCAATTTAAAACGATCGAATTACATATAAAACGCATAGTTTTCCGTTCTATCAACAATCCGAGTAATTTTCGTTTGCAGACAAAATAAACTGAGCCAACCCGAAATAAAGCGCAACGCCTAAGAGTCGATATACAGTCGCGAGCAAAATCAATAAATATTGAAGTGTTTTTCTAAAGGATCTGAAAAATCTTAAGGCTTTATAAAATTTCAATTTTAAAAACCATGAAATCAAACAAAATCTACAAAGCTCGTGTTTTCAGTTGAGATTTTCACATACTAAACAATCTCATTCCAACAGCCGACCCCTTCTACACTGCCTGTAACGTGTTTCAAGTAAGAGAGAGAGAGAGAGAGCTACGAGATTACTGGACATCAGATTTGAAAAACCCGGTGCACAGGAGGCTGCGTTTAGAATTTAGTACGTTGGGAATCGTTCTGAACACGCGTACTAACAACACATCGAACAGTTGAGGAGTAATTCCGTTCGGTTGGAAGCTCTGGCACGTCGCTGCGCCTTTATCTCTCCTTCCATCATCATCATCAACATCGTCATCGTCGAAGAGGTCTCTAACCTTCGGGCCCACACATCACGAATTTTGTCGCGTTCGAATTCTATGCATATGGATGTAATGTACCGAGCCAGCATGTATGTATGTATAGGAGCAGAAGAATTGGTGCTTAGCGAGTGAGCGTGAGCTCTTTTGCATGTTCTGTGACAATAATTGCTTCACGTAAAAATTCTGAAGAATATCTTTTTTTATGATATTATGTCCGTGGAATTGTATGCGTAGAATGTTAAAGGCGTCATTGTTACTAAGTTTTACCTTGAACTTATAGGATTGAAGCCTTGAGCTGTAGCTCAATATATTTATTCCGATGCGATTTTTTTTGCTGCATTTTACGATAATTTCATGCATTGCTTTATTATAGTCTTCTGAAAAAGCAAGAGGTTTATAAAAAAAATGGTAAAAGTATATTGTCTGCTAAGATCGATTTGTCAATTTATATAACCGATCAAATGAGTCACTTCTTCTCAAGGAAACATGAAAGATTCTTTTATTAGGCAAGTCTTTGTATCCTCTTCAGGAGATTGAGGCCTGAGTTTTTTTTTTTTCTTATAATTTTTTGATTGTACACGTATTGACTTGTCGTGAGGCGTAAGTGATCAATAAACTGTTATTAATATTAAATTGAAAGTTTTCATGTTTGAGAAACAAAATAACTATTGAAAACAGAAGCTACTCAAAGGATCCTACTACTTTGTATCAATTTTTTTTACCGAAGACACAATTAAAAGCCGAAAAAAACACATTACAAACATAATCTGAAAATAAAGAAAATTCCACATTTTTACGTTAATAATTAGACGTAATATGCTATTTTAGGTCGACCGCGTCCCACATTATCAAGCTTCTTCTCTCTCCGTTCCGCAACAACTTACATATGTACGTAGACGCTCGAGCAGAATATCCACCGTATCATAAGTAATTAAAATCGACTCTAGCACGGTCTTTTATCTGATTCCGCGCATTAAAGTGACAGTTCCTTTAATCGACATCTGCAAACGCGAATGGACACGCGCATCGCGTTTTATAGAGACAAGACGTGGTACAAATTGGTACAGCGTGGCAAACGTAAATGGGCCGTTATGGATTTTATGTTTACAGATACACAAACCAGTTTTATTCCTCAACGTAGCTTCTCTGTAACTCTTAACATTTTTTCCCAACGATGCTTTTGGTGGTTGGTATCTTGTTCTGCAAAATAGGTAAAATATCTGTCCTTCGAGCGAAACCTGGATAACAGAAAAACGTTGCTTGGGACCAGATTTGGTGGAGAGGATAATGGATAATGGAGAGGGAATCTATACAAGTGCAACTAATTCTCTGCAATAGCATTATTACCGCATCTTGCTTTCCGATTTGTAGAAAACCTACCTTCTTCAGACGTTTTTGAAGAGTAGCCGTGGTTCACCTCTAGTGACAAGATTCTTCAAAAGAATCTTCAGAAGAAAAAAAATATGATTCGGTGGCTATGTTGTCGAGAGTTCGTGTAGAATCCAGAAAATGTATGGACATTTTCTGGGTATGGAGGTATGTAGGTATGGACCTTGCCCAGCTTTCTGAAGCGGCGGATCATCGGGAAATACTCGCCATTGAAGGTCTCGCCAAAAGTGCCGAATCGTCGAAATCCGAAGGTTGACCTCTTTCCTGATTTGTCGTCCAAGCTTGCGCTTGTTCCTTCGCCAAAAAGTTCGGAAAGATTATAGCAGGTTCCGCTTTCTTCCCTTTCTGGGAGTGGATACGACGAAGATGAATATAATTTTCGACGTAACTGAACATAGAAGAATATTCTTAAGCACCATCCCAATGCTTATCATTTCATATAACATTTATTGTCAACGAACGTAAGCGTTCTTGTCCTTGCTTATATTCCACTACAACTTGAACAATCTCATCCGCAATGCTATTTTGGTCGGATTGCATGTACCATACGTCTAACGGCTGTCGTGTTTTGTGTACGGTTTAAGCGGTGGCAGTACGAGCTGCATTTCGTATTAATTGCATTAGCTAGTAGTTCCACGAGGTCTCAGATAGGCACTACGCGCGACAAGGGCAACAAGCTGGAAAAAGCGAGACGGATAGGGCCGGCGTAAGCGACTGATCGAGGAGGTGAGACGATCGGCGCGGGCAGGCAGCGAGCAGCTGAGTGACAGCAAAGGAATCCGGACATGGGTAATACGGCTACCCACACGATTGTGTACGCTCGGATCTGACAACGCTAGCCAGCTATTTAGCTGTTAGATAACGTGGATTACACACATACATGCATACTCGTACATACGTTGGGACGTATGGGAGTCTTAAATTAGACGAACTGGCTCGAAATGAGATGAAAACTCCGTTATTACGGTTGATTAAATCTTGGAGCGCTTGTGCGAGAGTATTTTGTTTTTGGAAATGTTAAACTAGAAAAAAAAGATCAAAGTAAATTAATTGATGCAAAACGAAGAGAATGTGTCAACTGTAACAGGCAACAGATTACTACAGAATGTTTATTGTTGTAAGAATTTTTTTTTTTTGTAGCGGTGATTTATTGTAACTCTCCAATATGATCTACTTAAATAGGATTCCTTGGAATCCAGGTAACAACTTTACCTACCCACGTAATCCCAAAAATGACTGTTATCTGAATGTTGTTACTATATCTTGTTTTAGGCACAAGTTGTATGTGGTCGCAGAAGAAAGATCCATTTCATTTCATATTGAAGAACAACAAAGAAGAGCTGAGCATCAAAGCGGTGCGGAAGAAGTTGTAAATGAAAACGATGAACCAGACAGGGATGATAGAGGTGGCATGCAAGTTAGGGATAAAGAAGAAAAAAAAACAATAAAATTAGCTTCAAAGTTAAATGTTTTTTTTTTCAATAGTCCTATTAAAACTTTTTCCTTAACCTGCCTTTAGGTCATACAAAGTGTCTGTATTCCGGGAATGTTCACTGGCAAGGTTGCCATCGGCCTGGACAGGTCAGGGCATTGCTGTAGTTTTTCTTTATTTTAGATTTGTTCCGTTTAATGCTCACAACGGAATCTTTAAAAACCCTTAAAGTTGCAGGTAGGTACATTTTCATTTAGAAAAATATTAAAAATAAACAAATAAAAACCTTTCTTGTATTAGATATTTATTAAATCACGGAATTATTTAAACGCTGAAAAAAAGGAACTCAACGGTTTACTTTTAAACAACAATATAACACATAAACTAAAAGCTTCTTCTATAATAAATGTTTACAAAAATATGTGAGATCACAAAGACTATGAGCTGAATAGTTATACTACATGAACATCCTGTATATTAAACAAGACAACTAAAACTTTATAAAAGAAAATAATTGAACTAATCCTTAATTTTTTAAAGAAAGGTAGTATCATTATCGACAGCACCATTTTTCTCTATTATTTTTTCCAATATTTGTTTTCTTTTTTCCAAAAGATCATTTTTCCTTAATTTTGCTTCCACTTTCATCTTTTCTAGTTCCAATCTCTTGGCATAATACTCTTTTCTGGCACCTCTTATTTCTTTCAGTGTACCTTTTACTTTCATAACTTTTTGTTAAAATGTTTAAAGAATGTTTTCTTTTGATTGGTGTAACTTTGGGGGTTCTTGCTATACTGTCTTCTTCATTCTGTATGACTGCTGTAATCCTAGAGGAAAATTCCGCATCCATGACTTCCTTTTCTGTCTCTGCATCCTTCGTATCATCATTGTCATTCTCCATTATGTTCACTGTGTGCGATGACAAAAGTAAAACCGGAATAACTTTTTTTTCTAAGATTTCATGCATAGATTCCTAATATTCAAAAACCTTTCTATCGCTATCCGTTTTGTTCATGTTTTCAATAAGCTTCTTAAAATTCCTTTCGAAAACTTTCCACCTATTTTCACGCGTTCTTTTTAGGCTTTTAATTTTAAGTGACCCCACCTTCTCCCTGTATTTTTTGTATGTTTCTAAGAGCAGCATTGTATTTTGGTGAGTCCATTTAAACACGTCTTCAGCTTTTACCCGCCGGTGTATTTCTGGAAATACCAAAAACTCACACAAAGACTCTGAAAACAGAAGAAATATTAAAGTATGAATATAAAAATAAAAAAAAATAAAGGCCACCTTCTTTTTTATAAAACACTCCAAAAATATAATATTGCTATCAAGCATAAAGCCTGAGTAAATAAAAGGCGGACGTACTATTGCTACACCTTGTAGATAGGGTGATCGACAAGTAGTGAACCAGATTCCTACTTTGTGGTACTATTCTGTAAGTGGAAAAATTGTCTACGCACATCCTCGTAATGCTTAAAACGCATAAGAAATTTGAATATAACGAACGAAGAATGAAAAATTTTCACATTAACATATGTATAACATCCTTCAAGGTAAATGCCGATTTTAGTCATCGCAGACTACACGTGCCTACAAAATATGCACGCATTTAAATAATCAGCGGAAATGCACGGCATAACGCGTAGGCATATGTGAAATGGTAAGTCATTTCGACAAAAACGCGTGCCGTAACTATCGATAAATTTTTCTACAGTTGGGAGCACTGGAAATATCTTAACAGGTATATACGTCGTAATTTTTATTGTCCTTTTATTTCTTGTTTATTTAGAAAAGAATTACTGAGCTGATCCATATTCTACGAACATCTTTAGGGTAAAATTTAAGTATTGTGATTAATTTTCAAATTGGCTTTCTAAGTTACTTTAACAAAGTTAGACATATCATAGTCAGCTTGTATTTTCAATAGTGGTGGAACTTATGTACATACTTATGGATTATGCACATTCTCTCACAATTAGTTTCACATACTAATTATACGCATGAAACGGAAGCATGTTGTCGAATGAAATGAATATTACGTTAATAACTATATACGTTCGTTTAAATTTCTGCCGCTTATGTTGCTTTTTTCTTCATTTAATTAAACACGTACGTACGAGTAGAACATACAGTAATGAAGCATAATAACTACGTATGTTAAACGAGGTAAGTGTTGTTAATTTTATGAAAAGTTAAGTATGATTTTTGAGATAACACTGAATTTTTGCGTTTTAAGTTTGTTCGTTGGAATTGCACGCTCGTAGCGTAAATTTACACTCGAGATCCCGGGTAATCTTCGAACTAGCATACTTTTAGAGTGAAAGTTTCATAAGAATAATAATAATTGCTTTATTTGCTGCTGGTATTAACTTCTTCTGGGTTTCGCCGTGTGTCAAACTTTTCGCTCGACGTTTCGTCGTTTTCGCTGACGGCTTCTTCAGGATAACTGAACTGATTCTCCGTTGTCCAACATTCTTCTTATATACGTCGTTCGTACATGAAGTTTCCACTCCACTGAGCGAGACGATTCTGCGTCTCTTCCACGTGTTACCCTTCTTCTCTGTCTACCCCCTGGGTTTTTGTGTTAGGTCTTCTTGGTATTGCGTCAAAATTCAACAATTCTCAAACATTAACCACATTATTATCATGATCTGCGCTTAACCATTTCAAATACAAAATAATTCCCTTTTAATCTTACAACAGCTTTAACAAACGGTAGTGAACCACTTGTGTTTTCTTTTTTTCGTTTTCTCCTTTTAACAATCGTATTTTTAGCATCAATTAACCCAACACGACGAGCGCAGCTTTCAATTGAGGTTACGTCCAATTGTCTTCGGCATAACACATTTCCACATCTCGAGCACTTCCAGTGCGTGCGCAATTGTTCATATTCGGTCGCAGATGATAATTCGCCCATCTTCTTTCCGCTTTCAATTTGCGTAACAGTACATTTAATTAATGCGGTGCCAGTTTGGTCTGCGACTTGCTACTTCTCCTTTGAAACGAATGCATGGCTCGTCTAGACCGTTTGTCGCAGAAGGTCATTGATGTATGGTACGTATTTGTACATTCGTACGTAGGATGGGCTAAAAACTGTAGGTGGGTAAGCAATAATAACATTTCTTGGTCTGATTTATATTCTACATTCGTAGCGGTTAAGTTGCGAATAAGCGGAATAGGATATGGTTGATGGAACAAGACGTATTCGTCGAAAAGTAAAGCGATTGTAGTTTAGTTTATGTAACTTTTCCTGTAGCGATAGCTTCTACATGTGGTGGCCAATATAATTGTAACCGTAAAGTCAGTATGAAAGAAATAATTTTCGACATTGGCCATTGGTGATGTAAATGGGAGGTCAAACATACAGGCTTCGATGTTGTCGTATATTTCCGTTGCGCATCGACGAAAAAATACAAGGGGAAATCGAAGCGTTGCGTTGTCCTTCTTACACCAGCCGTCGATGAACAAAATCTCATTGACTTCTGAGTCCTGGTAATGGCAAACTTAAAGACTTCGAGATGGATCTTGCGTTAGAAGGAGACCCAACACTGATCTCTGTCCTGTTCCCAATTCCTTAACATCGCTAATGCATTTCATGATCACAATTCAGCGAACCAGCGTCAAAAATGTTTCAAAAAACTCATCTTTGTGTCTAAATTTTATTTACCATATAAAGCAATACAAGTACTATAGATTCCATCCGTAAAATAAAAACTGTACGCCTTAGCGCGGCTCCAACAGAATCCGGACGCGGCGCAACATTTCACAAGCCCCCGCAAGAATGCTTTTGTTATCGTCAGCTGTACACGGTCGTCCGCGAATTGCTCTCCCAACCGCGCACAATAGCTTACCTAACATTGGTATACATATCGACTTCCATGAACGTCGTTGCATGAGATCACTTCCACCTTGCATCCATAAGGTAAGGCAATAAGGTATGCGCATTCACGGAATCGAACGACGATTACGATAATTCCACTCGATGGTGTTGTTGTTCGCTTGTTTGTTTGCTACTCGCTGTTCGTTATGCCGCAGTGGACATGTGGAACTCCTGAGCATCGCTTATTGGTTACATATGCATCTACACTAGTGTTCATTGAAATTACATCATCTATGTCAAGAAGAGGAAGCGTAACCATCTCATGTAGATGTTCTCTTAAATATATTCAAATTAAGAAAAGATTTTTATATTTTAATAGCGATATGTAATTCACTGTTATTTTCGTATGTAAAGAAGGCTAAAGCCACATTATCGATGATGAAGATCAGGGCCATAGTGTTTTGGGATGTACGTGACATAATCTACATTGATTACCTTGAAAAAAGCAAAAGAATTAATAATGAGTATTACGCCAACTTATGAAATTGTGCAACAATGCTGCGAAAGAAAAATGTCCACATTTAGCACCATATTCGCTAGATTTAGTCTCCAGCTCGACGGAAAAAGATTTGGCTGAAATGATGAACTGTTTGCAGAAACAAACGTCTATTTTGTAGGGTTGGACAAATGGTATTTTTTAGATGCAATTTTCTTGCCAATTGAGGATATTAAAAATCTGGCAGTGGTTTGCCCCTGTCTCTCTCCAAGTGAGGCAATATTGTGCCGTTAAAGAAAAATCTGCCTTTTTCAATCGCCCAATCTGGGGAAATATAATTTGGAGGTACCACACTATGTTGCCATATTCTAGATTATTCCTTACATAGACGAAATAAGGGGAGTAGAGTGAATGGTGGCTATAATACTGTCTGCGAAACCTCAATTAACCTCAATGCCTCAGCGGACGTGCGGATATCGAAGATATCGATAACACGGCCAACAAAAGAAGAAGAATAAAAGTAAACATTAACTGTTAGACACAAAATTGTGCGAATATGAAACGATCTGTATGAATTAAAGCGATACAATTTTATGTGGGCATCAGTGTATATTAAGGACACTAATTGTGGTATTCGTTGCGGCTGTCCGATGACCTTTTCGTACATACGTCGAACGGGGAATAGAGTCTCCTCCATAGACACGACACGTTATACGAGAGAAGTCGTTTAGCATGCGTGGGTTACCTACGCACGTTTTAGACGTGCGGGGAATGCCGTCTTTAACTGAAATGAAGCGTTATTCTACGTTCTAGCTTCTCATAGCGAACCGTTTACCACAGATATTGCATGTGAATTCGTCTGTTCGAAGAAGACCGTAGGATTGTTGGAAATTCCGTATTCTTGTATCGACGGTGTTGAGGTGTACGATGAACTCGACCACAGATTTACCTTCTATTTTTTTTTATTTTCGATTAATAATTGAGGTGAATAAGTAAAGTAAAAATTTTGGCTATAGAGGCAGGACCGCCGCTAGTCCTATGAAAGGACGCGTCCAAAACCGATTAACCCGCTAAAATTTATTATATTAGTAGCATTTCAATAAATATTATACATACACAATTGCTAAAAAAATATGTTTATTTAAAAGTTTATTGCAAATTTTACGCCACTCTTGTTTCCTACAACATCGTTTCACGAACTGCTGCAAATCGTGCGGATTGTTACTATTTATCCTGACAATTACCACAATTGTAAAAATTATTCTTTTTTACAATTTTTCTAGGAACAATTTTCATTCGGTGAAACGATTTATTTAACCAGGAGAAAAACAAGAGAAACAAAAGAAAACAACAAAATAAAACCCAACGCCCGCCATAATTTATTGCCTACCGATTGCATCCCGGAACTCACGACCACTGCCAATATTCACTGTGCGTTCTTACATACATACATACAATATACCGATGGCGTAAGACAATATCGACGTGTGTTATTCAATACATAGCGTTATAGCGAAATTGCGACGGCCCGACCGACCGACGCGACGTTAGCTGCTAATGCAACGCGTCGTATGTACGAAGATTACATTCGAATTGCAACGAGGAGAGAGAGGAATGATGCAACGCGATGCATCGTGCATAATTTACGCCGGTAAAATAATGATTTCGTTGATGCTTCTCCGTTACGTTACCGTATGTAGTCGTATCCGAAAAGGTTGATAATGCGCCTAATTAGCCCTGCGGTAATTAACGACAGTTATACAATTTGTTTGATGTTATTGTGGTGTTCAGGAAAGAAAGATCTTAGGGGAGATGGGCGGGTAATGAAGCGAGAATTAATTTGAAAATATTTTATTAAAGAAAAAATAACGTGAAGTTGGTATTATTATATGTTATTCTAAAGAATTCGACAAAGCTTTAAGATTTAAAGAGATTTTATAATAGTTCATGTGAATTTGATTCAATTTATGCATCAGCGGGTAAAGATCCCCCAAATTCCTACATTTGGCGAATTGAGCGGTTGAAAACCTCAACACCCACTATATGCGAAGCGGTCAGTACAACCTTGCGCTTGTACACTGGTGGGTCGTCACATTTCTTTCCTTTAAGGGATTCTTACTTATGGCCTATAGTAGGATCCTTTCAGTGTCCCAAAAAGCAATCGTATATAAGCTTCCCAACCAACCTTGAATATTTTTAGCGATGATATGTCAGTGTTTGAAGTCTTGCACAATGGACCCGAATTTCATTCACAATAATCCGACCCAATACTCTATCTGTTTTGTTGCTGCAGACGTCCCAAAACTTTCTTATTTCTGCCGCAGCATATTCTTGGAACCAATGCTGCGGTAATCCTTGTCGCGCCAAAGTGATCGTGAAATATATTGAAAATGCTTGTGTCGGATACTCCAATCATTTCTGCAAGAGTTTCAGCTTTTCTTCTTGAAATGAGAATCTTCCAGACCCATATTTTCGATTTTTTTATATAGATTTTGATGCGGCCACCTCGATCGGCCATGCCAGATCACAGGTCGTCTTCAAGTAATAGGTTTTTCGGAGGAAGAGTTTCAGTAAAGTGAAGAATAGCTTAGTAATGTTCGTTCGCTCCCTCCCTCCCTCTCCCGACGATATCTCACAAACCACTGGTTTTATACTAATTATCTCAAGCAAGAAAGGGTAATGAGGAAATGCCCCAGCGTTCACCAACTCCATTATACTGCAAGCTACGTTTTTTTAGAGCATACATGCAACTTTTGTTAATTTGTACCTTTTGGCTTGATAACTTCTTTCGCCTAAACTCCTCGCCAGACATTGCTATACTTTTAATTAACATCCAAAGCATTGCTCCTATGCTTAATCCTGTTACCAATAGTGCCATAATCATTTTTCCTCCCATGAATACAATAACCTCTGGCATTTAACGTACGATCTACACCAACCAAAAAAAGAAAACCAACTTACATCATGCACGATCCTTACACCCATATGCCGATCGGCCAGGAATACCAGCCACCTTGAACTCGCCTCGTAAATCAACGGAATCGTATTAATTTGGTTTTACCATCGACATTTAGAACGGTACTGGACCATAAATCACTCTACGATCAATATTATTAACAGTAGTAAATTTCTTTGGAGCTGAGTCGTCGGCCATGAATGATTTAGTACAAAGCGGATGATCTATTAGCGTTTCCGTCATGCTATAGTCGCAAAACATGTACATGCATTGTTTTACGATCATATACATGTTAGGTGAGTGGGCGCCGAGGAGATTAAAAATGACTAATTTGAAATTTATTGAAAATCCGGTTCGAAAACGATTTTGTTGTTATAATAGCAGAAATCACTTAGAGAATATTGGTGATTAAATTCAGAAAGAGCAAGCGATATAAGATCACTTACATCCTGACACAATGCGCCTGTTGCAATATGCTGCAAACAACGCTTACCACAGGCTCCCATAATATCACTCACGTCTAATTAATCGCGTGCAGTGATTTATTGTAATAAGCGAGATACCATCGCTTCTTAGCTGCATGATAATACATCTTGCACCTTTGGCTGTCGCCATTAATCTTTATTAATATGCATTTGAGCGGACGCAGATACTCCCTCGCGTAGTCCTCGAGATGTAAAAATCAATCAACCTCCACAGACTTTTATTATAACGGATCGACAAATCGGTTCGTTGACTGCGCGATATGATAATGGTATTTGCAAAAGAAGTAGGTCGTTTTTGTTTTCTTTGTTGTTGTTTCGCCGTCTTCAGGGTAGCACTGATGAAGAAACAGCTCTTTCTTGCCGAATGTTTTTACGCAAGTATATATATTTTTCCCAATTTCTCTGTGATTGTACGCTACTTGAATCAGGCTTGAACGAATGCCTATTGTATGTTGATTTTTCACCGTCAGTAGCGCCAATCACTAAGCTATTGGAGAGGATCACTAAGCTATTGGGGAGGATAGAAAAAGAAACAGAACCTGTATTTGAACTGCATTGGAGTATTATTGTTTACTGTGCATTGGTTGTCCAATCTGTCACACTCCTTGTGTTGGCTCTAGTCATGGTGTCGAAGTACTGGCGGATTAATGGGGACCTGACTTCTATGATTTTCATGCTTGGATTGCTGATGGCATTTCATTGATATTGCAGCCATACATGCTGGTGGTCTTCTTACCAACCGTGTTGTACCTAGTTTGATTTTTCTGTTTTCCTCTAACGAACCATGTTCATCTGCTCTTTTATTCTAACGTGTAGGGGCCTGCTAGTTTCTATTATATATAGACGTCCGCATTCTCAAGAGTTGTTATACTTGTTGCCTCTTCTTCTAAGTTTCTCAGATAGGTCTCCGACGTATGCGATTATTGTTTTCTTGCTTTGTTCAATGTGTATTTGGCATATGCGTTTCGTCTTGAGGTGTTGATTACATTAGAATTTACTGAATCCAACAGACGAAGAAAGTAGCCTCAACAGCAACTCAAATATCAGTGCAACATTCTCTGGGGTTGAGTCACGTCGCTAAGTAGGGTTTACACATTAAGTCTTCGATTATAAAGAAACATGAAACCAATTATTTATTTTGATCTGACTATACATTTTTTTTGAGCTAACAGAAAAGAACCCTATTTTGAGTTCAGATCCATTGAGCATTCGTTAAGCTAACAAGAATAATGGCAATGCCCGCGCAAAAAAGATTCTTCTAAATCAAATATAACAGAAATAACAAAGGTTTGTGTTTCAAAACACTGCGTGTTAGATTCTGAAACTGTCACTCACTATGGGGGTGGCTAGAGTAATTATTGCCTATGCATATACAATAGAACGCGAAGTTCTTATTTTATTACATGACACTCCTTTCAATGAGATCATTGGCGCACGTTGGAAACAATTCCAATTTTTAATACTGTTACTTTTCTCCTAAGGCATGCCTTATTGCAATGGATGAAATAAATATATCCACGTCAAAACGTCAGTAGCAACAATTAGCATTTATTCAAACATACGAGTTATAAATAAATCCTTCTTGTATTATATTACATACGTATGCATAGCAAATAATATATGCACGTCGTTTAATACAAAAGGTTATTTCCGTTGCAGGGGATTTACGTCGATTTTCCTCCTTAAAAATAACCATTTTTCGAAATAGGGTTGGCGATACGACGCAGCCGTTTGAATTTTACGATCGTTTTACGATCTCTTCAACTCTTCAGCGAGATACTTTATTACCATCTTAAAAGTCGACTGATCAAGATTAAGGATTGAGGAATGGTGAACAAACGAGTGCGAACGCTTAAACGTCAAAGTTCTACGTTTATAGTTCGTAAATGGCGTTCTTCTACGGTAATTTCTATAACCATAAGTAAATATATTGAATATAGTCTATTGAAAAAGGCAACCGTCTGAATTTGCTCGTGTGCAGCTTCTCAAGCGAGATTTTTATGGGAGACGCCAGATTAACATAATTACTTCGGTTATTGTTGCACGAAAATATTGTGTTGTGTAAATATGTGTAAATGAAATAATCTTTCGCAATTTTACGAAATATTTAACGGAATGTTCCGAGTACAATTAACATTTCGCACAAGTCGTGAATAAAGATGAATACGAATACAGATATAATATATTATATAATTAGCGTCCCGTATACAGCGCAGGTTAAAGGAATTTGAACGTTTGAAATGAAATTCTTTGACGCTGATGCCTATAGCCCTTCTAGTTTGTTTAATATAGGCTTTATCACGGCCTACGTGCAATTTTGTAAATTCCTGACACACGTATCTTACAGTATCAAATATGCTGCCGTGATATGAAAGAAAAGCGATAACTGATAAATAGAGATGATCAAGGCAAGTGAAATTAGATGACTAGATTTAGGGTTTTGAAAACCCAACAATTTATATTTTTAGTCGAAAATCTATAGAAGAATAATTATTGAATGAAGATATAGCCAATCGATACCAGTTCTACCAACATTAGGAATACATTGTAACATTATAACTTAACGAAATAATTGCATTCAAACTGAAATTTTGATCACCTACGCCACCACACAACGGAAATTGAAGGTTGAACCTCCTTTGTTTTAATAAATAAATTTATAAATTATATTATCTTGAACAGCCATGTATTTCTCGAAACTTTATTAAATTCACCTTTTAACTTCGAACGTATAGGACTTAAAAAATATTTTTCACAACTACACTGTGTGACGTGTCAGTACGTTCGCGAATCGTAAAAAGAGATGTAATTTAATTACTCAGCGGTATGCGCGGTTTACAGCGTTCATTAGCGCCCCGGCACAATGAAGAACCCACCGGGATTTATGTAATAAAAAAAAAAACGGCGATCTGTAACTTTAATTTGATTAGCGGGTACGCTGTTCATTTCCTGATAGCCAACACATTCGCCACATGTACCGATGTACCTTGCACGCGTATACTTTATACGGATAGGTAATTACGGCGTGTAAATATGTATCAATTTAATTTACATCGATTTGTCAGGAATCGCGATTCGCGTAGTCATTTTTCGAGGAAATTAGGTATGCCGCAAGTAATTATTGTAGATGCCCTCGTTACGTTCTACGCCACGAAAACTGAACGTTAAATTAGTTTGTTGTTAGAATTGGAAGTAAAGTACATACAAGGTTTCGAAAAAGTGTACTCTGAATGACGTAAAGGTGGCGCTGTAATAGCTACGGCGCAAGCTGAAAGATGGTTTGATTCTAATAAACTGGAGAAGTGAACAAGGAAAAGACCCAAGAAGTTACTTTTATAGCACGTTCATGTTCTGAAGGCAAAGGTATAAAATTCATTGGAGTTCGCATGCTTCAGCATTAAAATTGGAAGATGCTCTTGATGTTTTGGGGCATTACAGAAATGTAATTGTTTGGTTTGTAAAATATAATGTCGATGTAATATAAATAAATTCAATAAGCAGGTAATATAGAAGCGTGTGTGCAAAACAAACCAAACCAGAAAGTTCTGCACTTTCCTTTTAAAGCTGTTTGGGAACCATCCATGTTGGCTGAAAGAAAGCTGAGGTCACGTTCATTTTGGCATATCTGCGATTATTAAACCCTGTGCTATGGTTAGTATGGCAGTTATTGTCGCGTGACCTTTTTTGTAACCATGTCGATTTGGAAATTGGTGGAAATAAAATCCTAGAATCATATCACTAAATCCAAGATACTCTCAAACATACGCGCACTCAATGGCACGTAATACATAAATAGCGAATGGAGGGTATTATTGAAATACGATCGCGGAAACGCGGCTCACAGGCCACGGAATACCGGCGTATCGCATCGCGGCTCTCCGTTTTGTTCTTCCTGGTTCTCATGCACGCCAATGCCGACGCGATCTCGAAATCCGAAAACACAAACGCTGTTGGCGTGCCGGATTAATATTAATAGAGCTTCTTCGTTCGGTCGAGGCATGCATCTCGGCGTTTGAGAAACGTCGCGGGCCGCGGTACCCCGTCGATCCTTCTTCCTGTACGTACGAGATGGCGATCTATATATGCTGTAGGTATTTGTCTCTGTACCGAGAGCGAAGAGTACGGCATAATGTGCGCATGACGTCGTGCAACATAAATTGGGGTCCCGTATAAATGACATGCTAATCGGCTCGTTTGTGTCGTGTAGGTACGAATTTAAGGTATATTCGTGAGCGTAGGTTTCCTGATGCGATAGCGCATTGTTGCCATTTCGTAACTGACAAATCGAAATGATTTATTTGGAATAAACTAATACTTTCTATTCTACTCTTCATTTTTTACGATTCAACATAAAACTAAAATGTAGTCCTAGGAGAGGACCTTTGTCATCAATCGTTAATCGTCCAATCTTCAATAGTTACCTACAATCTCGATCAACTTGATATTGCATGTACTTTTCGTTTGTTTGTGTTCAAACAACAAATCCAACAAAAAAGATGCCACCTCCATCAACATTTTCGGATATTTTAATACTGCGTTGTACAATATCGAATACGCCGCGCCGAGGAAGAAAAGGAGAGCGAATAGGAAGTAATACGGACCCCAAAATAAATCAACCTCCGCGCCGCAGAAACGTACAACACGCGGATGTATTTAACTTTTAAAGTTATACAATTCCACGGCGTGTAACAACGGCAACAACGACGGAGAACGTGCATAAGATTACGTAATTTCGGCCTGACGAATGGGGGTCGTTCTTTTTAGGTAACGACGGAAGGTGGTAGGCGGTGGCGATTGGCGAGGTTGCCACAAGGGACACGCGGAAAGCGAATTTTGAACGTTCAAATAAACGTACCTATTCCGATTATCGATCGGAAGTTCTTGGCGGCTTACGAAAATAAATTTATCGTTTACCGTTCGCGGAATAGAGGGTGCTGATTGATGTACGCTTGTAAAATAATATGGGAAAGACTCGCACTTTAGATGCTTTGAATCCCGTTTTATTTTTTCTACTATTTAGGGAACACTAGCAACCTGAAAATTCAGATGAAACTCCAGAGATTGAAAGAGTACCTTGATATAAGAACAACACAACTGTTTGTTGGTTGAATTGTCCGTTTTCGAGGCACAAGACCCTCCAAAAATTTGAAAATCTTTGTAAATATCTCGAAAAGTATTACGTATATAAAAATTGTTGTTCTGAAACTAAGAGATAAAGTCTCTCGAGTTTCGTCGAAATCTGAATTTTCTGGTTGTCGATGTTCCCTTGTGAGAGCCAGGGGACTTCCACAATTTTTCCACTAGCAGAGCTATATGGTTCTTAAAAAGGCGAAATTATGGATGATTAGCTCATAAGTCTCTAAAATGTTGCTGGAAATAAATAACGCAACGGTTTTCATGTACACTGCCGTTCAGAGAAGTTCGGTCGGTTGGTAAAAAAACATGAAAAGGTTACAGAAACAAACGAAACTAAAAACAAAATGCAATTTTATTGTATGTTCAGGTAAAAAAGACAAAAATAAATAAATAAAAAGTTATTCTGGCCTAATATAACATACTGAACATTATATTTTTTTTTCATCGAAAAAACCTCCTTTGCTGTTAATCACCGCTCGAACTATTCTAGGCATTCTTTCGATAAGTTTCGTTAAAACGGATTGTGGAATATTAATCCATTCATGTTGCGGAATATTCCGTAAATGTTCTTGTGAAGTTGGGCATATTTTTCGGATCCTCCTGTCCAGTTCATCCCACAACTCTATCGGGTTCAAATCTGGGCTTTGTGGGGGCCATGTCATTACTTTCAGGGTGTGCTGTTCTTCTTGCTCCTCTAGATAGTTCACTGAACGGCAGTGTATATACGCCCAGATTTAATGAAAAAGGGCATCTTAGAAGCAAAGGTAGGAGGTAAAGATGACAATTAACAAGTTTAAGATTGTCACTCTAAATATCTTTTCGGGTAAACCGTCAACCAAATGATTTATGATCGAATTCCAAGAAGCAAAGCAGGAAACAGAACTACCCGCCAAATGTCTCTTTAAAGTTTACAAAATTTCTATCTTGGAATCAATCGTATTACATAAGAAAGTTATCAATCAATCATGACATTACTAATACAGTTCTAATCTCTACGTGTCTAAGTTTGGTGTTATTCATTCCTGTCGCACAAGTGTGTATGTGTTATATCGATTACGTACTTGTATGACGGTTACATATTATCGATATTATAACAGGTACCCATTACAAATTGCTGTTTCCACTCGAAATAGTTTTTTTTCCACACACTCTACCTTACTTCGTTATCTCGTTGGTTCATGCCTTATTATTGTTGTACCGTGCCGTTTGAGTTACGCAAAGTTGCGTTTCGCTAAGGCATAAATAAATAATTCTCGTAAATACTGAACACGGTGACATATTTTATATATTACGCCTGTAGTGCACGAGTACACAATGTTATGTGCATGTCATTGACTGCTATTGGGATAATAGAAAGTTTAGCTAAAAGATTCAATTTAATGATAAGAATAAATTTGAAGATTCGGTTTTTCGGTTTCGGATCATTAAAAATTGCCTAAAAATTAAAACCAATCATTAGTATATCTCTGGTAAATCTTCAAATTCAAGGCACTTAGCCAAAATTGATCCGGCAGAGTTTTTTAATTAATTCCGGTGTTAAATCAAACGCCCTCCCCAACGTATAATGCTCTGCTTTTTAACACAAAACTACATTAGTTCATACGGCAATATTATTATTATTATTATTTATTATTATTATTATTTTTATCAATTAATGGTCAATAATATGTGCGCGTAACTGTATAAAATCCTACTATTAATTACCGGTTACGTAATCATCCTACTGTGTCTATTATTGGTAAACCGTAATTTTTTTTGTTTGCTTGCGAGCGTATAGATCGGAGGAGAGGAAGCGACTTTACCGGGCTGCCGGCGGCGTAATTATTGTCATTATTCGTCCGCTTCTTACGAACGGATCGACGGACTACGTAACGCTATTGTAATGCACGGTTTGCTTGAAATCGATAAGTCGCACGTTTCCTTATTGCTGAATAGATTGTCCGCCGATGCTTTTACTTTTTCTGTATACCATCGCCGTGTCTATTAGCCGGCCCGGTAATACCTAACAAATGCGCTTCTTTACGTCTGACAGGTGTAAATCATCCGCGGAGATTGCTTAAAACAAAAAAAAAAAAACGAAGAGCGAAAAGGAGATTATTAAATTAGAATCCAATCCGACTAATAAATATTACCCGATCGGGCGTAATTTAATCTCTTAATGTTACTTAATCATCTTGTAATGTAAATTATAAGTAATCCGGTTGTTGTTAGTGATGGTATCGCCTTTCCAAACAATCTGAATTTCCTCCTTCCGCGTTATTCCATTGCTTGTGATTAAATTTTTACTTTATTGCTACATACATCATCGTATTGTTGTAACACCTTTGGAAACATATTTGGATCAGTGATGTTATGTTTCTAGCTAATAATCTACAGGAAATGCCAAAATAAAGTACTCGATTTGAGGTGGCCGCCGTTTGATAGCGTATTGTTTACATCAATATAATGTTGACAGTCCAAGTTGCATCATGTATCGTTGCTCGCCACAGCAACGTGCAGAAATTGTATGTCCGAACACCTTCATATCCTTCAGGAAAGATCAACAAGTCACGGTATCGTACACAATCAACGGCAAGCGCTGTTGAGCGATGCTGGAGAATTTGTTGTCACCCTAATTAGAAGAGCGTAAACTGGAGGATATGTGCCTGCAACAAAACGGTGCAGGACAGGTGCAGGTGACAAGTAAACAAGAATAACAAGTCATTTAAGTATAAAATGAAAAGCAGAGGGCACCCAATGATGGAGAAAAGGAATTCAATAACACTGCTAGATGTACGAATTCTTCCACTTTCTGGAACTTACAGTTCTCACCATCCACACTGTATTGTCGGTTCGTTATTTAAATAAATCAAACCATGGTCAATAAGATCCGCACAGTACTATACATACGAATTTCAAACCTATTCCGACAGATATACGCCAGTGCGCGCGGCAGGTAGGTATAAATTTTCCTTTTCGTTACAATCTAACGATTTCAGGAAGCGTTTCCGCTCTTAGGAACGGTTGAAATCCGACGAAAACGCGGATAGCGACTTCCTCCATTGTTTGCGTATAATTCTAGATAATATGTAGATATATGCGTACAGTATACCTTCGACGGTAACGCGGTGCGCTATTAATAAGTTGGGTAATTGCATCTTTCCTGTACCGGCTCCTGTCTCCGACTGGAAATCTGTCCGTCCTCGAAGGTTAAACGTGACGCATACGAAACTGATGTGTTTGCGTAATTTATTTGTTTTTAATTTTATTGGTTTTATAAACAGTTTAGCAATGGAGATGATTTTTTCCTTTTAATGGTTTTAGCTAAGAAAAATGATTTTCGTGAAAAATTTTAACATCGAACGAAGATATTTGAATAAAAATTGGGGATTTCATAAATTTATGGGATCACACCTAAAATAGGAGTATTTATTTAAAAATGCAGCTTTCTCTGTTATTATTCTACGATCTAGGCATATTGGAACAAAATAATAGCAAAGAATTCGAGATAGGCATTTAAATTAAAGCAAAGAATCAAATACATAGGTACACTGACATTACTCCAGTGTCCAAAATATAACACTAAATTTCAAACTAAAGCCTTTTATTTTATTGTTGCCCAAAGACAATAAGAAGATGAGAAAATCTGGAGTTATTCTCAATATGCACAAAGGATTAATGAACGTTGGAGCTCCTATTCACAAGTAACAATTATCATATTTTGCCCTCCACATACATTTTCATCACTACTAAACCCATTTCCACATAACCCCGCTGGCATTTACCTGAAGGTCTTATTAGAGGTCCACTAAGAGCCAATGTTAATTAAAATAAAACAAGCTTGAACTACGTGGGTGAAAAGTTATACAGTAACTAACAGAAGGACACAAATAAATTGAAATTTGTTAAAAATAAGTTCTCCAGAAACTCCTTTATGGATGATGGTGATTGGATCTACAGTTTATAAATGTTAAAGATAATTAAAAAAAATAGCAAATAGCTTTATAGAAGAAAAGAATATTTTCTAAAAATACTTGTGACATTATTTTGCTAATCCGATAATCTCCATCTCGATTATTACTTGTGAAACATCCACAACATAATCTGATAACGAAAAGAATTCTGTATCTAACATGAGGAAAAAAACTTTTAAAAACAGGATATTACAACTCAACTCGCACTTCAAATTTGACGTGCCTACATGCTTAGATTACTTAAGAAATTATCTCTCGAATAAGCGCTCTTTTCGAACTGCATTACCTCCGATTGTCGGACGAAAACGAATACGCCGGTACACATCCTGTTTGCGTAACCCGTAAGCTACTCGATTTTTTACCTTTCTTCAACCGAAATAATTCAATCTTACGTATTTATTCGATATTACGCTCGATTATGAACGGGGGTACAGCAACGGTAGGTGACAAATAATTTTTCTTCGACTTCCTACGGCCTTTACTGCGTAATAAACGGAACGGAAACGGTCGGGACCTGTTTCGCTTGCAATTAATAAGCGTTTTACATACATCATGCTGTCGTTATGCGAGGCAAATTAGGCATATGTATATATACGTGAGTTGTAATCACGTACATATGTGTATTGCTGAAATATGGCTGCGGTTATGGTAATGGTGTACGGTAATGATTTAATGAGTGCGTACCATGTGATTATGCATAAGTGCAAGTTGAGCAATCGTTTTCAATCTGGATGTGATTTTATCGAAGTATCAGAAACGATTTTTGCAAATTTTAGTAAAGTAGAAATTGAATGAATGTGACCAAAACACTCTTACTGCTTCCTCTTTAGCAGCTTTACTCTCCTCGGCTTAGGAGTCACGGAGAAATTGGGGAGATTCTTCGGGCCACTGATCAGTAAACATGTTGCTGCTTACAAATTCTGCTGATTCCGTTTCCTTGGAAGTTTGCCATGAAATTATATCTATACCCCGAAAATTTATGGTTGCGATGGCTTTCTTAGCCTGCCGCTGTGTGTTCCTTGTCTTTAAGATTCTTTGGAGGGTTAATTCCCCTCTAGCTTCCGATCTCCCGTAATCTTTGGGGAGAAGGATATTCTCTGGAGAGGCAAAGTAGCCCTTCCCTTTGAATAACTGGGTTACCTACTTTTTCAAGTGCTTCCAGAAGATGGTGGGAAAGTTATATCAATTTAAATAGGTGCCTGGAGCCATTAATGCAAGAAGGTTTAGACTTTAAGAACGTAGGTCGCTAAGATCCTGAGATTTGTGGTGCATATCCAAAGCTTTGTTTCGTCACTCCAAATTCTTGTTATTGCAAGTTCATACCAATGTGTCATTCATATCAATTTCATCTTGTAAACTAATTTAAATAATCATTAGAGCGACTGAGCTGAAATGACGCAATTTAACTTTCCCCCCAAGATTCTCGGCGAAGAAATAATTACACCTGAATTCACTAAAGTAATAAATTAAACGGATAATCATGCCTGAACTACCTCTCGATCTTATTCGACTTGACTTGACTTGAAATGACCTGACCTATTATAGACATGTTTGTGAATTCAGCAGATCCGGTTTTTTTCATTTTATAAAAAGACAGTAACAATACAAAAACAACAAATTAACATAATTATTACATGTAAGATCCTATAATCTTATTTCCACTTCATCAGAGACAAATTAAAGGAAAAAAAAAATTCTACATCCAAATTAATTCAATTTTGATATCCTTAACTGCCAGGTATACCTAATACTACCAAGTCACGCAAGGTAACCCGTATAAAACGAGAATCAAGTCGGCAAGTACGTGAAAAGGAAGTACGTTTTTTTTTTGTTCGCTTGAACTCGACTGCCAGAGACGTACGTAAGTAGACATATACATTCGCATGTCGTCCTTGACATTTGCTCCGTTACTAAATCGCCAATTTCCAATCTCCGATGATTCTCTCAGATCCTGGATGTGTCCATTTCCTTAAATGCCAATCGTCGAATCGTTGGCCGATCGTATAAGCGCGCACGCTCGGATAGAACGGTAGGGAAGAGAAGAGGGTAAATTAATTAAAATTAATGAAACAACGGACGGTCATCATCATAGTGCGCTCTTTATCCGGAAAATATGCAGTTCCTCCTCTTACCACTGCATACATACCAAGTTTAACGTGTGTTGTTATTGTCGGACTTCACCTTGACTGTGTTTACGTTCAGGTAGATGTATGAGAACGTTCGAAATTGTCTGAATACCTATCAGAATGCATCTCGTGCATAATGTGAACGAATTTATTAGCGTATATTTAATTAATTTGGCAAAGTATAGCTTAAATGTTAATTAGAAAGGATTTCCTAAAATGGCTTTTTAAGATGCCTTAACGACAAAAGCAATAAGAAAGACAACAACAAGATGGTAGGGAAGACTTGATAAATGTAAAAAAGGACTGTTAGAAATCATGAGTTGAGTTGAGAGAAGATTAGAAAACCTACGAAAAAACAAAGGAGAAGCCATGGGAAAACAAAAGAACAGTGTTAACTTCATGAAAAAATTTTGAGAAACTGGAAAGCTTTTGTAAGAAAACATTAAAGTATGATTGTTCGAGAATTAACTTACAACAAAAAAAAGCAACATGTTTCACACGATCCAAGTTTTGAAGTGTTTTAAAAACCAAACTGACATAATTGCTAATAAACTTGTTACTTTAGAAGCTTTTTTAGAAGCTTTAACTAAAGCTCATCGAAGCTTATGGAAATATTGCTTCCTTTTTAAATATCTCTCGAGTTTTTCACATACATACATTCATGATTATATAAGAGATAAAATGAATGTAAGACATATATCCCAATGCAATTACTATTGAGAGTGCTTCACTTCTATACGCGCTCTAACATCGGAACCGATCGTTTTCCGAAGTTCCCACAAACTCATTACCCGATAAATTCATCCCGAACAATTATTAAGACATTAATCACCTACCACGTAAGCCGTAGACCATATAGGTGTAGATGTACGCAATAAATTTCAACTTGATAAGCTGGTTCTCAACGGAAAGAACATGCGTAAGCGCGTAACCATAGATGTGTATGTGTACGCTTCGAATCCATCTGGAATCGACTATATGCCCGCGTGGAAGTCGCTAATCTTCGAACCAGCTTCGGTCGCGAGATCACCAGCACCGTGAGAACATTATTAATCTCCGTAATGCAGGTAATTTTGATCGGTTTACACGAGGAGGATATCCCGTTCCTTGCGCTTCTAGGTGTCTATATATGTGATTGTTCGTACACTGGCGCTCGTGGAAATTTGGTCACCTTTTTAGTTTTTGCAAAGTGAGGTTTGGAATACTGTTCCATGCAATCCTTAAGAATGGGATTAGTTATTATTAAGTGGGTTGCCCATCAGCAGTCCAGACACTTGACTTTAATGCTCTTTGTACCGTCCCCATTGGAACTCTCATTTCCACTCAAGCAGGGCCCAGGGTATATTTGAGTACTTTCGCTAGATCCTCCTCTAATTGAGTACCTTTAATTCCTAAAATGTGCAGGTTACATGCGAAATCGTTTCCTCTTGTAATTCTCATCTTCCACACCAAGGTTCACTGACTCAACGTTTGTCAGGAGATAGTGTCCAGTCACCCACCCACAAATGGTCTTAATTTCTTTTTTGTTGCGTCTAATTAGGTTAAAAGAAAACTTAGTATGTCCACTTCCTATTAGTTCTTTAGTTTGTAGTTGACCTGCAGACAACCTTGATTTCTTCACCAGTGGTCCTGTCGTGATTTGCAAAATATTGGACAGTTTTGCTTATCCAAGTCGTTTTTAAAATTCGGGCGTTGTGTTTCAGATCATTATCTTACATAAAAATTAAGTTCTACCTTATGAGTGGCAACTAGAAGAAATACCCATGGGTTTCTAGGATTTTATGGTTCCACACCTCCTACCAGGGTACAAAAAGTAGCCCCACACAATAGCAAAAAATTTACTTTGAAAGAATCTTAAATGTGAAGACTTTCTTCTAAGTAGACGACCCAGTTCTTTTCCATTTGGCGTCATAATAATTCGTTGTTTTCAGATTTCTTTTCATACCCACATTAAGCCTCAAAGGGAAATTACATCTTGAGCCTCTACATATTGAAATAAAAAATCTTACGATAGCAAATAGTTGATCATAAACTACAAAAACAGCATCGTCAACATTAGAAAACGCCTCAATCTATATTTATAATAGTACTTTTAAAGTTATATCATAAATTATTGTTAGAAGGTTACTTGTAGATTTTATATTACTTATGTCAAGGGATATGGTGAAATACATCTTCTGATAGATGCGGATCAGTATCATGGGATACTGCAATTAAGCATTGGAACGTTAGACCAAATCAAGCAAATCATTCAAGATTTCGTTAAATTGGTTCAGGTTTAAAGTTATAAATGTTTGTCGATCAGCACCACTTTTTTCGAGCTATCTAATTAACCATGCATTTTTTCCAAAAAGAAAACAAAAGCTCATTCAATTGAGCTCCGCTAATTTCCGCGATCGCCACACTAAACATCGAAAAAACTCACCCTGTACATTAAATTCATAATTGTTGAAAGGTCTCAAAGATCTTTCTCCTGGCCAAATTTCTACGAGCGATAGTGTACATTACGTTTGAGTAAACTAGTCGGGGATTGCCTTGGCTCTCTAGCGTCTTCGATTCCGTTAAATCACCTCTTCGTTTTGCTTCGTTTTCTTCTTCTTCTTCTTGCAATCGTCGATATCATAACGAAGAAGGAAGACGAGAGGAAAACGATCATCACAAAAAAGAAGAGAAAAGATACAAAAAGAAAGAGGAAGGTAAAACCGGCAGGTTCGGCGATGAACTCCAAATACCATTCGTGAAGCTTCCAAAGTCGTAAAGTTATGATATGGATGCTGTTGGATGCATAGATATGGGCCTCGCAGCCAAACAGGAAGCGATTCTTCAGCGCTGCCGGCAATGTTTTCCGTTAACTGACATCCGAGAGAACCGCTTATGTATATATACATACGTTCGGTTGTATAGGATCTCGTGTGAGGTAATTTGTGAACGAATAGTTTTTGGTTTTTCTAGAATCTACGTATAGTTATTGACTTATCTGATCCAGGACCGGATTCATTTAGTTGAGTTACTAAATGAACAATGGGAAGTTGGTAATACCGTACACATATCGGAATAAATGCATTTCCTCTGTGAATCCTGAACTATTATCGGTATTAACGTTGAGGAAAAATGTCCAATCTTCAATATCCGAACACGTGTCTGAACAATACTCCTGATATAAAAATACACGTACGTTTTCAATGCCGAAGATAACACATTAATACACGTTTTAACTGAAATAAACTAGCTTGTCTATGAAAAAACTATTACATATTTCTAAAATCACTGATAAGAATCACATGGCAAATAGTATAATTAAGTTAATTGGAGATAGATAAAGATAACACTGGGGTTTAAATAGAGAAGTAAGCAGAAGGTGGTCGCACAATGTCATGTAGAAGGTCCTAGATCAAATTACGTTTAAGAATTAAATTAGAATGAGTACTTTCTATTTTCTATTATGTCTGTGGACATATACACATTTAAGCAGTAAGTATAAAATGCAACTGCAATGTTGATTTCTCACTGTACTTTAAGTTAACATCCTTCAGGTGCAGCTTTCCAAGATTATTACTGGAGAGAATTTAGTTTCGGTTATATACCAGATGATGCAGTTGAAATCCGTGATGAAGGGAAGTATGTTGGCCAAATTTATACAAGCAGAGCCGTATTACCCGCCACAATTTATCCTCACCTAGGAGCAGCAGTTGGAGAGATGGCGGGGAAAGTGGAAAGACGCGAAAATATAAAGGTACACTATAAAATCGAAAGCCTCGTACTAGTTTGCTAAATCAAAATATGATTAGGTTTTATGTACTCCTGATAGAAGTAGGCTGTATTGGGTGTATGTAGATTTCGACAAACCTGTTGGAAACGAACTAAGAGATGCTATCCAGGGAGGATTTTATTTCGATAGTCACAAGTACTTTATAGGAAGAGCTTACGATTACGGAGAATGGAGAGCTGGAAAAGTAATTTCATGGGAGCGTGCAAACAAAGGTCTGGCACTTTGGGACAGCAACGGGAAATATAAGCAATTCACAAAATTTTACATTTTAAAATATAATTCCACCAATTATTACACAAATGATATGCTATTCGTAGACGATGTGTAAATATATAATATTTTGGTCGATATATTATTTAAAGATATGTAGTAAAGTGTTATAGATGCCAAATTAAATAAACCTTGCCAATATATAAAGTTGCTTTATTTTTTTTTATTATCCTTTTTTTTTAATGCAAATACATCAATTTTGACAAATTCGACATCAATTAGCCATTAATATAGACATGCTTTGGATGACAGGCTTTGCCCGTAAGCACAGACCCGCTACAGGCTAATACCGTCTTTTCTTCACAAAATTCTATTATATTAACCATGCGATCGGTTTCTTGCACGTAGCACATCTTCAGGTCCACTCGAATGGTAATCCATACAATAAAAACCAGATCTAAATTGAAGAAGTCAAGATATGAACATGTGTTTGAGTTCGCAAAATACACTTTCTAGGCAATCCGGATGATAAACCAGACATGAAGAAAAGTTCGAGAATTCATAAAATTGCACTAATTGTATATTGGTCAAACGAAAAGAGCCCTATGCACTAGACTCAATGGGCACATTAGGTGCTACAAATGCGGTAGGATAGAATCGTCAAGTGTAGCACAACATAAAAACCGGGAATTTGTTTGATTGATTAAGGTAGGGCGGACGCATGTTTTATCCTTCGTGAGGCAATGACAAGAGATCCTTTCGTCTATTTTTCCATATTTTTCGAGAGTGGAGATGGAGTAGCCATCATTCGGTCATAATGGGAATCTACGTATCCTCGAAGCAGCTGTTCCGAACTAATTGAACTTGTATGATGTGGAGTGTGCCAATACTTTAGTCTTTCTTCGCCATATTATCCCACAGTTTTTGCTATCATTGTTCAACTTTTCTTATTCATTGCTTTTGTTTCCTGTGATACAGGTCACACATCTTTCCAAAAATTGTGGCAGAATCATATTAGCTGCTGAATTTCATCGGTTTTTGGAAGCATATGATGTTCGGTTCCGAATTATTTTTCGACAAACTAAACAATAGTTTCATGACGTTACTAATTGTTAATAATGGCAACATATTCTTAGTGAGTCTCGGTTAGTTTCCCCAAAAACATTTTCCCTCTTGGAATGGAGTGATTTGAACAGCTCTTTATCATGATTTACCGAAGAGAAAATATAAACTAAATAATTTAAAATCTCTGCACCGGATAATATTTTAAAAACCCATTAACGGTAATCCGTCGTCTATTGATGTACCAAAAAGGTCAGAGTAAGCGCTAATATAGAAAAAAAGCGGCGGTTGACTGACGCATTTCTCGTTCGCCGTTTAAGAGTAAAACTACAGCTATGACCCGCAGTGTCTTGTAAACGGTATGTGACCTTGAAATATGTCGACTTCCGGAAAGAAGACGCACCTCTCCTCGTAGGAGCGCGGTGAAACATGCAACGCATCCATCTAAGTAGACGCGCACACACATGCAGAGCGAAACAACCTACCTACCTAACCTCCGTAGCATCTGAACAGGTGTGTCGGAGATGGGAAGAGGCAGCAACATTACACGGATGTAGACACACTCGAATGTAAAGCAAACATTCGACGGAATGAAACAGGCTGCGATAGACATATGTGTATTTTTTAATTTTTTGAAGAGCGGAGAGTTTCTTCGTGTTTGTTGAGATTTTGTGTTGTTATCGCTAGATGCATCATTTTAATTTTTTTCCAAGATCTTGTAGTCTTAATGGCGAAACATTTTAATAACACTAGACACATGCTACGATAGTTAAGCTATGATCTTTAACAGTAACACTGAACTAAAAGAATTGAGTTAGGACTAACTTGTCTATACGCTCAAATTATGGTAGGCTGACCACGGGCTTGCTTGATTTAACAAAGATTAAAGGGTAGTTTACCCAATTTTGTAATAGTAAACCAATAAAAATACCTAAGTCGTCTTCTTCGAGATAAAAACAATCAGAAAAGGAGATAAAACGTGTAGTTTGATATATGCCTCCACATGGAGGGCAGAAGTATGTTATTGTTCGTCTTGGACGCTTTGTACCTTAATGTTTAAAAGGGCAATCCACAGTGTTATATGCATCGAAAGAAAACCAAGACGAACAAAGAAAAACACGCAAAAAGAGAGTTAAAATAAGTCATGTATCCAACTAATTGTAGAATCGTCTTTATAGACATATGCTTGAAAAAGTTGACAATGCGTGCAACGAAACGTCGCAAACATAAAATAAAGAAGATGCTCAAAAAACTTTTTCGCTAAAGCGAGCATCCACAAGCAATGCATTCCGTTCAGGATCCAAAATCAACAACGACTGTATAAAAACAAACGGACTAAATCATTCTAACAACTGGCTCCCCGCATTCTTCAAAGACCGAATAGAAACAAAAAAGTAACAATTTCTTACGCTCATATTCCCATACATTAAAGCCGTTTATTCCGTTAGGGTCTCGAGCAAACTGCAAATATCGACATCTAAGCAACCAACGGAGGAATCGAAGCGGTCTTTCACGACCGTTAATTCAACCGCGCGCGACTTCTCCGAACCAAATGAAGGTTACCGGTGCCTCTTCCGTACTCCGGGAAAAAACCATGCGATGTATACGAAGATTACAGTGCGCTTGGGGTCGAATATAATTCTACGTGACTTAACCTGAGCGATCCGATGTATCGTGTAGATGCAATGAAAGGAGATACGCCGAGTTTAGAACGACAGGACGATGCAATAATGTTACCAAATGTATTAAATTAATGTCGCTTTAATGTGATTATATCTAATTGCATGTTTGTATAATAATAGGGAATAACATAATGTTGTGCGAATCAGAAGGAGGATCGGTATGTTGTGGTAATATGATTCGCTCAATAGCGTTTATACGTTCTCCCAAGAAATCAAATTCCAGCGATTTGCCTAGTATGGGAAGGACGTTTGAAGAAAAAAATGCTATCTAACTTTGTTTTTGCGAGAAGCTTATGCCAAGTCCCACAAAATCTCTTGTTCGACAGAACATTAGCAGCCAAAGTTAGGACACGTAACGCCAAAGAAATTACTTTTTAAATCGTCAAAACTAAGTATAAAATATTGAAAATGTTAACGGGCCCTTTTGTTTATTAAAAACTGAACATTTCATCTCCAGTGAATCACATAAACTAAAGATTACCATCTTCAACATTAATAATTAAGAAATGACGTGCGTTACATACGTAACGATAAAATGATTATGTTTGTGTCTAAATGTCGCACACATAGCCCTTTGTACAAGAAACGAAAGCTTTGATACTAAACATTCCTAGCTTCCAACGGACAGAATTAGAATTTTGTATTAATTACGTGCTTTTCGCATTCGAACATAGGAAGGCAAAGATGATGGAGGACGCGCGGATACGGTTGGAATCGGTCAAGCTAGCGGTAAACAGCGAAATAATGGAAGAAAACGCGCGCATTGCGCCGCACATGTCAATCATCCGAAGAGCCGTGGCCGACAACGACGAGGAAACGAATAAATCAAAAGGTGCGCACACAGGACGCGGCGCGGAATTCTAAAACGTAATTACTGTTGTCGTTTACCGCGTATTACGCCCGGCTATATATATTTGTACTGCTGCACACATTGCGTTGAATCGGGATGTTAACCGCAAGTTACAAGAATAGGAACATCGACGGATCGATTCGCACGTTTTACAGCGGTACCAAAACGTGGACGTGTAAAACGCGTCGTTCCGTTACGCGGTAACAATAAAACCTAAGCTACCATAACGTTCTCGAGGAATTTTTACGACTCTATGATGGTTAATGATCGCAACGAGTGCATGTTTTAAAGTATAGATCATGAATACGCATCCAGACCTTATTTTACGGAGATCCCATTAATAATTCAGGCGGGTGAAGAACTTCTTTAAACATTTAATATCAAAATACGTCTTGCCTAAAATCCCCTTCTCCTTTATCAGGTTGAAGCGATCATCACATGTACATCGACCCAAATATGTACAATGAAAGAAGAAAGAGAATTACCTCCAACCGAAGACGTACGCCTTACCGATTCAACAACAATAGAGCAGTTTGCCGGACTTTTCCTTTAGGAAGTTCGTTGAGGATCCCTCGGGTTTGCCCGTCGAAGTCGGAAGACCAAAATGTTGTTTCCCACGCTCGACACAATACATCTCCAAACGTCTTAAGAAAAAGACACATTGCGTATTGCATTATGCGTTTCTTAAGAAGCGTAGCAGCCGTCGTCCTCTGGCTTTTTTCGTGCATTCAAGTCGGGTTCTAGAACTTTTGCCTGAGATGGTTTCATACGGTTTGGGGTGGGTCCTTATAGAAAGTAAACGAAGAAAGAAATAATGTCACCGCCGAGGTTGTCAGGTTACGCGATCTAACGTTTATTGTCGGGTGGTGTATTGGTTCTTATTTACGTAGCGATGAAGAAGTGAGGCATAATGGAAATAATGAGTCGTGTGTCAAAGATGGGGTATTTGAGGAAACGTTTAAATGCGTTAACTGAGGTGTTAGGTTCGAATATATGTTTGAGGAAGTTAAATTTTAAACGTTGATGTGTTAAAGTAATAATTGTTACTACATTGAAATAAAGTTAAGTCCTCTGGAGGAAATCTTCCATAACAACTTTGGCATGATTTTCACAAGCTAATGCTCCGTAATAGATTCTTTAGAACTGAATTTAGAATTTTCTTCCATTAACATGGAAACACCAGCAACCCGAAAATTCAGATTTGGATGAAATTCTTGGCACCGAAAGAGTATTTTTGTATAAGAACAATATATTGTTTTTTAGGAGCTATTCAGCTGCAGAACCTCCCCAAAATTTTGCAAGTATTTAAATTTTTAAATATTTTATTTAATTTCTCCTTGTTTTCAAATACACCGATTAAAAATTATCCGTTAAGTGATACTGATAACATCTGCGCTTACGCAAGTTTGGTTGCATACGTTTAAGATAACGAGCAACTCTGATGTATTTTTCTACTTTCGACTGTCATATCTACACAATATACAGAAAATATTGTGCTTAAAGTAAAATGTGTTAGTTAACACCTGGTTTGCTTTTAATTCATGTATTTGTGACTTGCATTACACCACTTAAACGTTAAATAGAATGGTTTTAACATATAATGGAGTATATAAGAAAAGCAAGTTACAAAGTCACATTTACATGGAGTTAATCAATTTTAAGCTGGAAAATTTGAAAAATTAACACGCCAATTTTCATTAAAATTCCAGAAGATTAATTGTAACCTTTTAACGAAACGAAATTTCTTCTTCGTATTTTAAAATACCAACAAAGGGAATCTCGACATCAAATCTCTGTACGAGACGCACGCAACACCATCATTTCATGTGTTGACGTGCCGCAATATGCGATTTTTCTATAATAAATGATGTAATTAACCTTATGTAAAATTCCTCGACGTATCGTATGTACATTTATACGTACGCTTATGAGTTATGTAATTATACCGTGTCTGCCTTTGAACGTTAGAATTAAAATAACATCTAGCTGTAAACTGCAAATTACATGGAATGAGGAAGCGTGTGCGTGCGTGTATTTGTGTGTGTGTATGCGCGGTTTTTGAGAAGGTGCATATTTCGAAAATGTAAGATGGGAAATGGGTTGATACTTATTACGCGGATTGTATATGAGAATATTACCGTAAGTATCTAGAAATACAGTCGCCAGAATCGAATTCGTTGAGTTCTGCCTGTTGACAATTCTTTTGGGGCGAAGTGGACGTTCTGGAAGTAGACGCATTCCCAGACACACTTCATCACAATGTTTTCTACAAGTTTTAGGCTGAGGTCTTAAACGAAATGGATCCGAAGTACATAAATGCAATTTATTTATAATAGCTCCTCCTTACTGACGACATTTTTTTGAGAGTTTAAATCGCTTGAATCAAACGTGAAAAGAAGTTTTAAAAAAGTGCCTTTTCATTAAAGAAATTTCCCAAGATGCCATCTTGAGTTACTAAATAAAAATTTGTTTTGTTTTTTAATCATAAAATCAGGTACCGTGAACTTCCAGATTTTCCTTTGTGTCGATAAATTAAACATATACTGATGTTCAGGTTAAAGCCGAATAAATAGACTGTGGCGTCGTATGGTTGAAGTTAACCTGTGTAGTGCGGATGTTGCCGATACTTACGTGCTGTTTAAAGCCGAATATATGGTTTCGAGAGGTTTCGAAAGATAACATCTGTAGTACTACAACGTTCAATATTTGATAACATTATTACCAAATTATATAAAAAAAAGTTAGAAAAAGGAGAAAATATATCATCAAAAGAAATTGCAACACGTCCTCTACTTGAAGCTCTAAACTAAACTGAGGAAACCTCTTAAATAAATTAAATGACAATGGCAACACTGCATGTCATTTGAAGAGATTATTTCACCTTACCGAATTAAAATTTCATACAATCTATAATACAAGATTATTCACAATCAGTTTAAAATAAAATGCCAAAAGAAAGAATGGATATAATTAAAAGTCGAAGGAAATATGTAAGTAGATACATGTATTTAGATACGTTTATAAACATCGAATTACCGGATAACCTGGATCGGAAATTAGATATTACGTTGTCGAATGAATTAAATATACATACATACTCTTATATATCTGTGTATATGTCAGCATTAAAATAAATCGTAGTTATCCTGCATACGAACTCTCAAGAAAATAAAGATATGTACGTACAATTGGGTACAAAATCAATAGCGGATACAATACTTTCTTGACTTATTGCAGGAATTTGCATTTGAAATTTAATATTTTATCAAAGAGATTTATTCACTGCATTTACACGCATAAATTAGCAAATTCTTTTGGTTTTAAAAGTTGGTTTGAAAGGAAATGGAAATATTATCATACTTGTCATGTACAATACGTATCTGTTTAATTGCTTTTGGTTTTTCTCCGAAAAGAAGTTACAAAGAAGAAAACCCACGGCGTTTCGAAATAATCGGATCCTTCTACTGTGATTAATATTATTTAGGTATACCGCAAAATATGCAACAGCCGCCAAAAGTCTAAAACGAAATATGATTAACGCGGAAGATTGCATAATCAACCTAAACCTACGGAATTCAAAAGGAAATTATTACCATACGAGGATATTATTTAGAAATCGGTATTGTTTACCTGTTAATATTTCCAATCAATTCAGGAAAAATATAAAATTGAAATACCATGTTTTATGTCGTCAGAAAGCATACAACCCTAAAAAATTGGCCTTTAACAGATCTTAGAAAGAAATCCATAATAGACTTGGGGACTTCATTGCAAAAATTAAGTCATCAAGTTGAAATTTCGGACATCGCCGGAAAGATTGTTCGCCAATAAAGAACAGGTCCACTTATCGCCGAATTCACCAAATTTACTCAACAGGCATTAGAGAGACAAAACTCTAATCATTGTTAAGAAGCTACTTGTTCGGATGTGCCTGTATTTTTGTGTCTAGAAACACTTGTCGATTATGTCTAAATCGTTTAAAGATTACATTGCAATATAAATAAATGAAATAAAATTTTATTAGTATTCATCAAGCAAATGGCGAAATAATATTCTGGCTTAACAATGGTTGACATAAAATTCCTACCCAAAAAAGATTATCGATCAGATATTTCTCAGGCGTGGCCAATAGATTGATATTTATCACTTCTCAGCAGAAAAAAGAGTTTACGAAGGTATCTGGGAAGATTAGAGTGAGCACCAATTGCATGCTAGAATATTCCGAAAGATTCCAGGAGGAGACCTAAATATCATCCAGAGATCATCAAGACCATAAGACAATTACAGGAATAACACGAAACGAAATCAAAGACACAAGATGTGGATGGGCGGCATTGATTTTGGACAAATAAATCTCCGTTCAAAAGATTCGAACCTGTTAGTATAAACTGCATACTAAGAATACCTAAAAATACAAGCGCAAGAGTAAGTGTAAAGACCCGAAGCACGCAGAGGATGTTCTTAGAATAAAGCTAAACAATTTTGCGCACTTATACTCAATACGAAGCTTCGATTAACTTCGGTATTTGAGTTTGTTTTCCAGATAGTACTTATGCATCAGTTTAGTTCCTACTGCAGCTCGACACAGTCCATAATCGAGTATACACATATCTTTAGACCGTCACCATATTAAAGAAGAAGGAGAATTTGCCTTCATTGAGATATAGATGAAAAGTAATGGTCCCAAATGAGATCCCCGCGAAACACCCGATGTGATAATCACCGTCCTAGATGTGTAACCATCCAGCTTAACAAATTCTGACCCGTTAGATATAACAAGTTGTAACCACCGAGGAATTTCCATGCGCAAACCTAATCCCAGGGATTCGTCAGAAATTTTGCTGTAATTCTGTAGAGATTATATCCATTTATGTTTTATTGCCAAGATTATCCAAAATGAATGCATGAACATGGAGAGAATTGTCACAGTAGACCTACTTGGACAAAAATCATGTTTAATATAGAGGAGGTAATAAATATCTTTTTATGTGTCCGGCTTTGGATAGGTTACATCAGGATCTCCTTCTGTGGAAGCACAAACAGTCTCGTGACAACATGTAAAAAAGGACTCCCATGTCTGGCTAGCAAATTATAATGTAAATATCGAATTCCTAAAAATTAATCTCCAGAACGCTAGGCGTTTATCGCACACACCGCATATTCGACGCATACTTACGGATGATACCCGTTTATCGGAATATGTAATCGCTTCAGCGCGCAAGATTTATTAAACGTATTAAACAAACACCTTACGCGTCCGTATGTATGTATACACAAAATGTCGAGGAGCAAATACGGTATCTTATCGGACCAACGGCGCCAGGTGAAATCTATCATATAAGTTTTTCCTCCTTTCCCTACAAATGATTCCGAAATCGGTCCGTGAGATACGGATTCGGAGCATGTTACGACGATTTAATCTCCGGTATTTTTTCTGGTCCACTTAATATCGCTTTCCTGCCTCTAAATTTCTGAGAATCACTCTGCGATAATCGCACACCTATATACATATAGGACATATTCGAATCGATCTTATCATCTAGGCGGCAGCTTGTTGTCAAAAAGATACTAAAAGGATGTTCAAATATGTTGTGAGCTTATAATTTTGGTTAATCTCCAAATAATACTAGCAATAAAGTATTCTTGAAGTGATTTAAGTGGATCATCCATATAAAATACGAATAACAGCGGTCCTAGATTAGATCCTTGAAGTATACCTGATGATATGTAATAATTTGTTGGTAGTCTACATAGAACTCTCCAAACCTAACGAGTCCGCGATGTATTACAGCTTTAGTATTTGTCTCGGCGCTCTTGTAAAAGTATCTGTACAATAATACAAATCAAGCACAGAAATTGAAACAACTCTTAAGATAAACCTCACAATATTAAGATGACAGTCGATATATGTTTTTTATTACAACTACAGCTGAAAATCTGGCTTCGCATAAAGCTTTGAGAGGTGTACCTTGAAAAGGGACAGCAAGTTTTGTGAAACAACTTTATTAAGGGCCACCTATTTGCGCAATTCAGGGAAATAATGTTGATTTTTCTTATCCACAACAGCAGTTTTTTCCTAAACGCCGGAACCTTGATTAAAAGTTTCAAGATGTGCATGTTATTGCCTTGTGAAGACAGATTCCAGACATTTAGTTTGTCAAATACGCTAGTTTCAGCAAATTTGCTGAATTTGGAGAAACTAATAGGATGGGCTTCTTTGGTGCTATGTTGCTGCACCAACAAGTAGTCTTCGACACCCAGAAATCTTAAGTACAAAAAAGTTTTCTCGCGTGTCTATTGCCGTTGACTACATAAACAAATAAAGTAACCATTTTGTAACACAAAAACTATTTTTCCTTTTGTTTCGAACTCCTTTTTTTTTCTAAATCAAAACAGCGACTTCCTACACATTAATAGATTCTTGACATCTCCAAAAGCAACGTTTCGACGGCCGTTTGTTAATCGAGTAGGCGCATTTGTTAGTCACAAATAGCGTTCGAGCTACGACGCAGACCATCTACGATAGGAACTTTCAACGCCCGAGTTTAAGCATGCCGGAAGTAGCGCGCATTCCGGCAATATTTAGAGAGATGATACCCCGTCTCGGATCTACCGCGCACGAAAATATTATGTTTGAAAATAACCGACTCTAGGAATAGAAATCGGACGAGAGAAAAAAACCGAATCGTACCGCCTTCGATCCGGACGTTTAATTCGAAATAAAGGCGATTTTATCTACTAAAAGATCTTGGAGTTTGAATGCAATGGACCTTTCGTTTACTTCTATTTGGACAAGGCGTTAATTGCGATAGGTACGCGCATGAATGCTTGGAATTGTAGAAATGTTACCTACTGCGATTCAAGATAGCGATATGCATGTTAAGTTACTTATTATCAAGTTATCGTCATAACATAAACATTTGCATATTATATCGAGTAAGCGGATATAGACCGCTAGCACATATATCGTTTTGTATATGCTTCAGCAGCGCTACGATTAATTTAAATAGTATACCGAAGGTTCTTGCATTCATTACCAACATTATTTGAATTAATTACTAACAGTTAATTTTTATGAATGTGTACTGTAAAGTTATATATCTAAAGAAGTCCTTTTCCTAACTAAATAAATTAATGTTGCCTCGGCAGTGTCACCTAAACACTCTTTCATCTGTATGAATAAAAATAAATAACAAATAATGACGTTTTACGAGAATTTACTTGAACGAATAAAAACTAACCTGAAACTTTGATGTTACGCGAACTCTCTATGGTAACGCGTCACGCACTCAGAACTTTCCAGTCACACTCTTCGCTGTTTAGGATCACTGTAGAATTCAGCTCCTAGTACAACAATTTTAGGGCCAGATTTCAGGTTTTCTAAAGCCAGAGTTTCTGACATAGAAAGGTTTTATTTCGAAGGTTTGGCACGTGCGAGGGCGTTTCAACGCGAATGGGATCAGCGGCTTCAGATGGAAGACAAGAGCAGACTCTATGCCAGTAATGATCTCTTCGGTAGAGATAAGTTTAGGCGTAGGAGCAAAGTTAAAGCTTGTGGAGAGTAGGTAGAGCAACCTCACTGTGCTTGTCTCTTAAGTACCCTTATGTGAAATTATAACTTTGTATAGAGGATTTGCTTTATACATAGAGAGACGATGCTTTGGTACTTCAAAGTATGTATTGTTCCTCCTGCAACGCAACGCATGAAGACAATCAACAGATAAGTTTGCCTTGCTTGAAAACATTTTTGCACGTATCTCTTTATCTCAACCTAATATGCTGCGAATAATACCTAATAATGAAGTTGTTAGTTAATCTCTAACGATTATGTTGTACAGTATTGCAGCATTATTATTTTCATTTTTTAACCCTTCTATTGTTAAAGATTATGTAATATTACATTACATCCATCAAGTGCTGCCAAGGTATCAACATTCTAGGATAATGTCCATTTAATTATGCTAACCGGATTTGCACTGTACTGACTATCGTGAAGCACAGGTGTGAACACCGGCCTCTTACCACGCACTACGTGAGGTATTCCTGACTTAATTAGATCGTTTCGTATTTGCAGCCGCTTTTAGCTACCACTAATTAAATTATCGCGCCAATATTGACATTATTCTGTAACAGGAAAAAACTGAACCTATTTTCCTCTGAATATCTTACTTGATATCAATGTATTATAAGCATTAGTTGCATATGAAGCATCTCCGTTCTTTTTTCGATCAAACCTACTACGATTTCGTCATTTCCTTCTGCAAGCCAGCGCCGATCGTTGCATCGATAATTCTTGCACTCGACAGGTAATATTTACCCAATTAATGCGTAACATGTTAGACGCATTTTTCTCCGTCGGGAAGTAGGATATTTCGACATATCCCCTCGATCGAAACCACTTAACTTAGGAACGGAGAAATCTTAAAATAATATCAGGTTGGGAGCGAGAAAGAACTCGGAATAACCTGTATAATCTTATCGATACGATTCTTTTTAGCTACGCGGAGGTTTCGTTGATTTTGGAGGCTTTGGAGGTGAAAGTAAACATTAATTTTTCGGCGATTGAACGCACCAACATCAGCCGATCGGATTTAATATTTGTACAGTCGTTTAAAAACAGTTTCGCAGTACTTGCTTACATACATCGTTTAAGCAACCTATGTCTGTATATATAGAACGCCGTGGCAGACAGACAACATCTCGAGATCGGTTGCTTAATATTTATTTATTAATTTCCCTTTTATCGCGGCCTAGATAAAGAACGTCGGAGGTGAAAAATTAGAGCAAGTGGATGGACCTACCTGAGTGTTTACTGACAAAATATTAATTTAGATAGGGTTTCGTTTATATTTTGTTTGTATATAAACACATTTATACCTAGTACAAGCCTTTTTTTTCTAAAGTAAATACCATCATGTGTAACTGCACGAACAAATAATAATGGTAGGTAATCGTGATGACCGAATTACGGAGAATATGTAACTATTACGTGTTGTTTGTCGAGGATTTCAGTTGAAGTTGACGAAGTTATGAAGTGCAAATGGTAAGATGAAATTCGTCAGAACGTAGAGATGATTAGCCAATAAATTATCGTTAGGATCAAATAAAGTCCTCAAATAACAGAGACGTTTACAAAAATAATCTAAATAACTAGAATACTCAGCGGGAATATATTAAATTGCTCTTCCTAAAAGTAAAAGCATAAGTCTATTTATAACTAGGTATGCCAACCTCTTAGCTTCCCAGGGCCACGTTGGAAGAAGGCGAATTGTGTTGGGACTTTGGAGTCCTCAACAAGCGATATTTTGCACACATATTGCTTTACACTTTATATCCAGTAACTTGAACAATCGCATGCAAAATGCTAAACAACGAGTAGTCTTTACCATTGCCTGTCGTGCGGTGTGTCCTTCAGGGCTCAATGATTGGTCCCTTACTCTGCTCCATTTAGACATAAAGTATTCATCTATACATACGCATGCAGATATGCAGCTCTATAGATTATGCTTACGTCAAGATTGGCGATCTTCTGTTGGTAATATCAATACTAATCTAAATGCGATCTGCAATTTCTGTTTTTAACATAACCTAAAAATTAATCCGTCCAAGTCCCAAGTAATGTTATTTGTTATTTTGATCGAAAACCAATTATTTTAAGCATCTGTAGAATACCTAGGTTAGTTTTAGTTATAGGGAAGTTTAGGTGTTAAAGCAGACTTTGTCTAAACTTTGTTCTGTGGTTCACTAAACTAGTATTCTTCATTTTTTTTTTATTGTTTTTGTTCACTTTTAGCGCTCGTGCGAATTTGTGAATAGATTTCACTTTCTGGTAATTGTAAGAAGTTCAAAATTCTTTCTGGTTAAGGCTCAATTCGTGGACCCACTATTTTCTTAATATCTATCAACAATTCCCAGAGTTGCACAGGAACGCTTTGAAACGGCATAATTCGTTATGCAGTACGACATACGACTCAGTATTGTATTATTTTCCTGGAGCACTTTTTTTCATCGGAAAATAAACAACATATCTAATTTCCAGAACCAACAAATACTGCAAGTCATAATTTTTCCAACGAAAAACAGTTTTATACCGAAAAAAAGACGTATGTACTTTGTTTAAGTTGGTAATATAAATTCGGCGTTGACAAGTATTTGTTTGCTTAAGAGCGCGTTAGCATTGGTACCATTTGCTCCTCTACTCTACTTGGTCTATTATCCATATATCGTTTATCGCGTATCTCCATATATCTTTGTGGGGACATATATCATAAAGACGTTTATCGTGTAACGACATTGAAACAAACGAATATTTGTTTTGTTTGCTGTATATTTTATTTCCTATGCGGAGAAAAAATAATCCAAAATAATCTATAAATCTCGCGGAACACATGGTTAAAAGCCAGTATCCATTTCCTCTGTTATTATAACGTAATCCTTTTGAAACCTATCAAAGCGGCATGGTAGACGTTACGAACCCCGTATTTCAATAGCTTATTACGCAGAACAAAACAAGGTACTACGGGGTGCGTTTATTTTTCTAAAAGGAACGGAGAGTAGTATAGATAACCCGCTCATAAAAAAAGCAATTATAAAACAACTTCACACTATAAGAATGTTAGAAAAACCAGCCTAGGTAACACGTAACTGACACAACATTTGCGAAATACAAATATCTAATAGGATCGTATTTCTTCCGTCAGAAAAGAACTTGTAGGGCTACCAACGTTACAGACTCGATACTTACTTTCACTGTGACCAAACTCGCAGCCCGTCTGTGCCTGTTTATGCCTGCATCCATTGGATCCCCCACAGGGAGTATTTCTGTGAGGACAGATGTGCAACCTGTGGATGCGGATGATACGCAATCCACGTCACACACTTGCTACGTTGTAGTACGCTCGGATTTAGGGCAATCCCTCTCCGTTTTCGATACAGGAAACGAGGCGACGCGGTGGGGTCGCCGTTAGGGTCGTTCGGCGAGCATAATTTGATTCAGTCAACATGCCACGTTAGGAAAGTCATTACTCGTTACCATTGCGTTCTGTTATTTCAGTTCCCTTTCATGATCCTAGATTATGCGTCGTTTGTACCTATTAAGTATGCTTAGGGACGCTTAATCATGGTGAAGGGATTTTTGAATAGGATTGTAGGTGTTTGTGGCTTAATATACAGGGTACTGTAGTAAATATGGACGTACAGTGGAAATTTTGCAAAAGAAACTTGATAATACAACAATACGCTACTTTTTAGAAGGAGATCTAAGATTATCGAACATCACCATAAGGGTCTCGTTTATTGTTGTAGATAGATGGTAGGTTTAAAATTATAACGCTTTGAGTTAGCAATACGGAGTTGAAATATTTTACTCTGACAAAATGGTCATAACAATAAAATTAAAAAGCCGAGAAAATGCTTTCTTCGCTTATGTCCTTAACTTTCTAAGAATCGCTGTCCACGCAAATTAGCACCATAACTCATCTATGTGTACAAACACACTCCCTACGCTTTATCGTCGTATTTCATTATTTACCACAGCTCGAATTTATGGTAGCTAAACAGAGGTGGGCAATAAAAGACACGTTGACGCGTTTAATGGGTAATTCGTCACGCACCTTGCAATAGGTGTTAACTTTTAGCGCCCGACTACAATGTAATCGCGTTCGCGTAACGTATTTTATATATAAATGAGAAAAAGGCTCGTGCCTCTAGATTCGCATTTATCTAGTGAAAACCGGATATTTCAACAAATATTTACCGAATTCAAATATTAGCCCGTTTCTTCTAATTGCGTTTTTTTTTCTGTCCTAATCATTTCGTTCCTCAATTACGATTTAAGAATAAAATGTTAACCAAACAGGCTGAACCAGTTTGATTAAGATAAGTTTCAAGGTTGAGGTCTTTCTGACATCTTTATGGTAGATTCGTGAGCGTTTTCGTGTACATTCTATATTGTCATCGCTAAAAATGAATAAGCACCATGGTGGAAGCGCACGTATTCGAAAACGCATGTATGAGTGTCTTATTAGTTTAGCAAATTAAAATTGGCAAAAATAAAATAATAAGATAGAAATAAAAAGTAGCCAAATCCTTAATAACATTTCTCTTTACCTAGCTTCAGTTCAACTTACAATTAGTTAGTTCAATATTAGTTGTAAGAGGCTTTTCTGATCTTACTCAGTGATTGAGTTAGATATGGTGATTAGATATGAAAGCTTAAAATGAATAAAATAATATATAATACGCATCTAACGACAATTTAGAGCAAACAACACCTGATGCTACAAAATTTAACCATCCTTTATCATATTGGAGTAATACTGGAAATATAAAACACCACTGGGCATCATGCGATCAAAGCTTGTTATTAGCAACACTTAATACTCAGTTCAAAAATTAGTGATGGTGCTTGAAATCACGCAAATTAAAATTCTTTTGCGTCTGATGAGCGCGTACCAATATCGCCAACTTATAATTAGTAAAGATTAGAAATTCTAAATTTAGAAATATCCAAAGTTGGTATGAGAAACGTCCCTAAATCAGTAACACTGATTTATCGTCAAATTGTCAATGATTTAACTTTAAAAAAAATCTAAACCGTAGCAAATTCCATTAAAAATATTCTTCAACTTCTCAAAGACATTAAAGCGACATGTACAATTTACAAGGTCTTCAAGCAGAGATCATTTCAATTCATGAATCGTAAAAATACACCCAACATTAACTCTATTACTCTTAATATACGCTATTACCATGTTAGTTAAGTAAATATTATAATCCAGTAGGCAATAATCTTTCCATTAACCGCTAGCGTCCATCAACAAGCGTGTGTGTAAGCTATACACGCACTTGTTCCTACCAAGCCGAGCTCCGTAGATTGCATACGTGCATGCGTACAGCCGTACATGTGTAAACAATACTCGCGTACGCACACACGCGCATTAATGAACGTGTATGGATGTAAAATCGGTAGTACAAGATCAACACACGGAGTTCGGAGTAGGAGACATCCACTACGACGACCACAGAGACGGCAACGATGTGCGCGCCTGTGTGCATGATGTGTGTAACTGGAAACTTCCTGACAACAGCTGCGACAACTTGTAGTCGTCGTTTTGCTGCCGCGCTTGTAGGCTTTCTGTCCCACAGAAATATATCTGTACTCTGGTACACATACAGCATAATCATATATGTCCCGCGTCCAAAGTTGTCTACTAACTGCTGACTGTTATAATTTAATTGAGAATAAAAAAATTCTCGTACACTAATATTTGACGAAGGTAGTTTGAAAAGTTTCCAACCTAATGCAGAAACTAAATTTAACAAAAAAAAACACTTGGTTTCCAGGTGGGAACCGCGTCATTGTCTCAGTCAGTGTACGGGAACAGTCCCGAAGATGTCCCATAAGAGTGAGAACGAAACGTCGGCAAAAGTTACGAAAAGGACGCGGTTCCAACCTGGAAATCCAGAGTATTGGCGACCGTGGAAACCTACATAACATAGTCTTCTTGTTCCTAAGTATATACAAATTTCCCAGCGATCCCCTAATCACTTTAATCCAGTCAAGTAGTATTTGGCATCCTGTACCACAAAATCGGCGTTTACGAATGTGATGGCCTCCCTATTCGATGAAAATCTCTGTCTCACGAACAAAACTTTCAGCTTATGAAACAAGAAAAAGTGGCTAGGAACCATGGTATGGTGAATAGGATGCCTGGCGTGCCCCTGTAAAAAGGTAGCTGGCATTACGCCTTTTTCGGGGCCAATTCACCTTTCGCAGTCCGCTATTTTGGCTGGAACTCGACTTCAAAGGTGTACTAGTATCCAAGCTTCATCTACACTTATTAATCGACGCAAAAACTTCAAGAATGAAGCAAACCATTCGCTCTGGTATTCCACCCTTGTGTCTAAATATACAACATATCGAAATATTGCACACAACGTGCAATATTTCAAACATTGTAAACGAATTTGCCTCACACTGTACATCATTTCGTGAACGCCTAACGTAAATAGCCATTATTAGGGTTTCTGCGTTACTCAAATTCAAAAATTCCTCGCTTCCTCTCTGGCAGCGTGGGTATAGTCACCGTTTTGATGTAGTTGCGTGCAAAAATGCGATAAACGATCCGAGATTTAATTGGCCGCATCGTACAGCTGGCGACCACTTCTTGAACGAGGGAATAAAATCACGCGCACTGGCGGAAACCATAAATGTACCATTACGTCCAGGTATTTCTCGTCCGTAGGCCATTCAAGAAGCGAAGAAAAATGATTGCGTCCTTGCCGTTAATTAAATACCTTTGACATTTCCTTGCATTTGACGTACTTGCATGTATAGCATGTAAATTACAAAAATCCGAAATTTCTCGAGTAGCTTTCATCCCCTAAATGTGAGATTTCGCCGAAACGTAAAGCGGCGTTTTACAAGTTTCATTCCGATTGGCGAGCCACCTCTTTTTTTGTTACATTGCATATGCTGTGTAAACAGGTCTTTAGCCACTAAAATGCATTCTTTTGTGTCCTTTCCCTACGACGATTTGAACTATTGCGACATATGGGATCTATGTAGATAGTGTTGACAAAAGAAGAAACAAGTCAAGGTAAATATGAAGTGCCCAAGATACATCCACCTGGGTTGTCTTTACCATAAAATTTTGGCTATGAAAGCTCCACCCGACTTACGAACTCGGGCAAAATCAACATTCATCGAAGAAACCAAATGCTTCAAAAAAGTAATTTTTCTATTTCTAATGAAGCGTATATTAATTAAATTACCACTCTTGATTAGATTCACACTCTTACGAGAATGCGCAAAAAATCTGAAGCAGAATTAAAATAACCGCGTCCTTCAAACGGTGGAATTCAAATTTGCACTCGCAACATAAACAAAACTAACCAAATCATCGCCAAATAAATGTTAATATTTGCGCAGCTCTTAGGAAACAAAGGCTGTACAGTTTATCTTACCGCTGATGCCGGGTTTTTTGATAAAAACTATTGTCTCGAAGGATAAACAGCGGAAACACCTCCGTTTACGCTCTTTGTTTGAGCAGATACCTCGGTAAATTTACAGAACGCGAAATAAACCCGTTGCTAGGAATATCTGCGATGTGAACGTGCGGTTTTAATAATATTAAATCAATATGGCACTCTTTGACCTTTGTAACAAAACGTTACTATGCCCTCTGTTTCTTCGGCATTTTATAGATTTGCTTTTAAAATAATTGGCGATGTGATCAAATTTAGGAATCCGTTCAAAGTAATCTTAGATTGGAAAGAATCGCAACTTGTCTCGCAACCCTCACTGTTAATAGTAGGAAAAATCCGTGAATCTTGTTTACACCAAGCGTGGAAGTTAAAATGGTGGAACCCCGATGCAAACTTTATAATGAAGAGGAAGTTACAGTCATATTATTTTCGAATGCTCAGCATTGCGAGTAAGCACGAACATCCTCTTTTAAGTGCTAAAGCATATTCTTATTGTTTATCATTCTAATCGTGTTACTAGTTTCTCTTTTGAGCTACGATTTTGATAATTTATAATTGTATACAGCAAGCTGCAAAAACCATTCAAAAGGCAAATAACTTAAAAAGTTCTCCCTATATAAGAATTCCTCATGTAACCTGACACCCTACTCCTCATCCTTTCAAATTATGGTGTCTGAATACTCAAAAGACAAAAAACCACACACAGAAAGAATCCGGCTGATTTAAAAATCACATCTCCACGAAGAACACGAAAAAAAAGTACCGTTTTGTTCCTTGTTTACTTTATCCAGCATAGTAGACGACGGTAGTTGTTGTGCTCGAATGAAAAGGGCATCCACTCCATTAGAAACGAAAGAATTTCAAAACGGTGATCTTCGCCGATGCGTTAGAAAGGAAACATAATACTTTCCACGTCTCGCACAGTTATTAAGACCATATGTGCGTTTATACGAGAAGGCACTCTACATTAGAATGATACGACTCCGCGTGGAAGATGTTAAAACTTCTGTAATTTTGGGCGTTAGCGAATACAACTCATCAGACTAAGTGACTGTGGTGTATAAAGAAAAACGTATCGTAAAAATATGCATGTAGGGAGTACGTCAATTTTGCGAGCAAAAACCGCGTTAAAACACACGAACGCGCACTTTTTCAATAGTACCATTCAATCGCAGGCTGGCGTTTGGAATTTAGGGGAGAATGTGCATTTTTCAGTCCATTAAGCAGAGACCTTGCACGCTTTTTGTTCTTGCCTCGCGTCGGTCTATTGTCTCTCCGCCCGCTTTGTTTCAATGTACTGGCATAAGAAATAGTTTATAATGCGTAGATTGGTCTGTAGTAAAAATTATAGAGCATGTTATTTTTTTCTGATGACACTAAGATGTAATGCAAGTTCAAGTTTGTAAATGTCGAAATTTTAGCATTTAACCAAAAGCAAAAGCAGCTTTTACGTTTCTCAGTGCAGAATTCAGAGAACAACTTCTAGTAAAACTATCCCTTCTGTTTATTCTCTTGAATAATTGAACTATTCCAACTCTTCTAATTTCAAAGTTAAAATGTTAACTGTTAACAAACTCCTAGCTGCAATTTTTAGAAAGCAACCTTCCGGAGTAAGAACTGGGGGCATAATACAGAAATGTGGAATCTCACATCTTGCCCGCCGGGATCTAGGTCGCCTAAGTGCGACAACTATTGGCCTTTTGGGCCTAGACCGCCGAGTATTGGCAACTATCGACTGACGATGGAAAGGGAACTGACCATAAGGTACAGTCAACCCGGCCGTGATGGCCGCACCAAAGCCCAACTCAAATCCTATCCAATGCCTGTTGGGATGTTCGTTTCCCAGAAACGTGGGATTGAGTCAAACCACGATGGCTACTTCAAGGTTTTAGGACCCAGGTAAAGAGCTCCTGGTACTAGGATGAATCCCGTACAGCAAGCTGACTCCTCCCCCTATGTGTCTATGATACAGCTGAGAATGTTGCTTCTAAATTAAACGCAAACACTAAGACACATATTGCTTTCGTTGCCAAAGTCTATGTATTTATTGTTATTTTTCAATTTATTATTATTATGTACATGTTTTTACTGGCTCATCCTATAGTCTACAATTACAAAAAGCAACTATTTACTTATATAAACAAATACAATCGCAATAATCGCTCATTCACGCTCCATTTAATTTCTTTTCAATCCGTCGGATCGCCTCGTTAAAAGTATGACTCTTACTTACAAACGTTCTTTAACACATTTAATTATTACAACATTTACCAAATCAGGAAGGAAAGAACCAGACAGACTCGATTTGTCACTCCGCACAATCGTCAGATCGTTACGAGAAACACAATTCATTTGTCACGGTTCTGGCGGAAAATCGTGTTTAAAATCCGCTTCAATTGTTTTGCTTCCATAGTTTCGCTGGTTTGTTTTTTCTCGCCTGCTCCCTCTCCGTCTGCCTCCCTTCTTTCCACGTTTCGATAGAGTAAAACGGTCGACGAACGAGAATACGACGTTTGAATGTTTGATTTATTATAAAATACACAAGACGTATTGTTTATGGGTCGACGAAGGAACATATTTCGATATGCCCGCGGTGTTCTAAATATAGTAAACTATTAATTTTCGTGTGGAACTTTTCAAATGTCTAGGAGAAACCATAATATTTTTGTAAAAGCAGCATTTTTATGTGGTGTTTACACAGATGCAGCCTCTCATAACGTTTCTTTCTTTTTTTTTCGTGAACACTATGTCAACAACAGACTGCGAGGTTAGATTGGTTTCTTTCGGAAATTAAGACATGTACAACGGGCGTATATGTTTTTGATTTTGTTTGCATCCTCTTCGACAATTTCAAACGCGAATCCCTCAGAAATACTTAGAACTATGGAACTATCTGAACCAATCGATCCTGAGACGACAATCTTAAACCAAGTTCTTCTAAAGAAAAATTGCGCTTACGTGAAACGATGACAAGAAAGAGCAACTCTCAGATAAGATATCAAACTAGTTAAACCCGGATATGTTTAGAAGAATCAAATTATCACTTCCATTGTTAGTATTTACCAATTTTACATCTCCGTGTGACGTTATTATTACGGACATCTAATTTAAACCCATTATTGCCGAGCAAACAGAACTTGATACGTACACAATTATTTAAGCACCGGCATACATGCATATGTATCGTTGACGCGTTTTTACTGCAGGGAAAACACGATAAGATCAAAATAAAAAGAGGAAAAACGCGAAACAACGTATAAAAATAAAATCTTCGCAATTGTGAACAGAAAAAATATTTATTTTACTTGCTTAGAACGTAATTAATGCTATGTAAATGTCCATAAAATATTATGCGGGCTCAGGTAGTCGTGGTAAATGTACAAAATGCTCACCGTTACATTAAAACAGTCTCAGATGTTCTCTTCTGGGTAAATTTATAAATAATAGATGGTTACTGTCTGATTTTCAAATGGTTTTCAAGAAAAAACAAACTAAAGAAGCTTCTAGATGTTTTTCTGCTTCAGAAGAAGGCCTTTGAAATGATCAGTATGATTACCATTACTGAGAAAACAATGTACCTAAATAATAAATAAATAAATTAAATTAGAAGCAACAAGTTGCTTCTAATTTAATCTCCTCCAGGGTGTTACAGACTCCGACCCCCTTCAAAAATTCTTGTTGTGTTTGTTATTTAGTCGGCAGTTTCAAATAACCTGCGCGTCAAGTGAAACCATCACGCTACCAACCGTGCGTAGAGGAAGGGAACTACCGAACTTTCTTTGACAGTTTGACAAATAGTGGTCGAGTCGAAAAGTATATAGGGAGGCTCTACGTTTACTTTTTATGACGTGTTTAGAAGTCGGTCGAGAGATTTTAGATCTCGGGGTGCGTCGTAAAGTCGTAGAGGAATAGACAGGGGAAGAGGGTGGTTCGTAAACCACCTTCACGTAGTACAAGTGGCGTATCGTTCGAGGGGCGAAATATGCTTAGTGTGTCTTACACAAATACTCGATCGCGGAAAAGGTAATTTAGAAATGTGAAGGGGAAATAGATGGGATAACTTCCCACGGAGATTATAGTAATTTATTGTTTTTAGGTTGATTCTGCTATTTTTTTTTTTTGCTTTAGTATTCTGCAAACCAATTGACATAATCGTTACCAACGTTGCTGAATTTATTGTGATTTGTCACAAAGGCGACTTTTTTTTTAAGTTTAATTTCACAAGGACAAAATAACAGTTGGCGATTTGTTTCCCAAGAAAACAAAATTAAATAAAACTGATGGAAAATTACGAAAATATAAGTTTATCGATACATTTAGTCATCAGTATCAGGTCACTGATACCGCGATATCATTACACTGCGATAGTAAATGCTAGTGCTTTTATGTTTGGAAATATCGATAAATCTCTTACCTTGTCTTGAAATAAATTAATAACGATAAAAATGAGCAATATAGCCAGTATTATAAACTTAATAATCATGCTAATAAAATAGGAGTAACATAGCATCATAATTCAGTCTGCAGAAACAAGTTGCGCTTCACGAAATTAGCAGAGACTAGACAGACTCGTGTTTATTCGCCTCTTGGAAATGGATTCGTGTTGGTTTCCCCGAGAGTCGATAAAACGCGAGTCTGTCTGTAATTTCGTGAAGCCCACGTTTACTCGTTTCTGCAGGCTTAATCATACTCAATTTTTTCAAGATTTTACTAAAAGAAACCGCCCTTACGACCAAATAGACAATTTCTTTTTTTTTTACTCGTTTTACAATCATACTTTATTAAAACAGTTGCAGAATTGCTTTTTTTTTTTTTAATACGTACATCTGTATGTACATGAGACGTGTATACATACACCTACGTATATACAATTGTATCTTCCTGAAGAACTAAACCGTTAGCAATATAACTGATAATGACTTCTTGTATGCGTTGAAATTATAGTCAGTTAACACCTACAATAACCGAAAAATCTGCAATAATGGACTCTGCACGATGGAAAATTACGTTAACTGTCAATAAAAGGATGTAAGTAGACATAGAGTGTTTACGAGAATAATGATAATATTAACATTTTCCGTTGGTTCGAGTATTTGTACACCTACCAGCGTATATGTATATAAATAAAGTCACCATTGCTATATTCTTCTTGTCCTAGATATGAAACCGAAATACGACAAGCTGAGATAAGAAGAAGTAAGATGTATATTTTCTTATTTCCGTACTGCAAAAGATATTTAACTGAACTAAAACAATATACGGTTTATTTAAGAAACGCCTCAAATCGTTGCCTTAATTACAAGACAACATATATCTTAAGTGAAACGAACCGGACACGATAAACTCGATCTATATTAAGATAAATATCGTCTTGCTGCAGCTAACTTTGAACATTGTTACGGGTGTCAAAAAGAATAATAATTTTAAGCAAGCTGCCCATATCAGTTCAATAGCATTGAAATCGTAGTGATACGAAGGAATTCTTAAAACTTCAAGTACATGTGCCCGAAATAATTCGTCAATACCATAAACCTTCTCGTTATTTCGAAAAGTTCACTTTTATTCATTGGATTTTCATAAGCAATGTTATTATTATTCAGTCACGCAATAATGTTTCCTTTGGAACAATTTTGTTTTGGCGACTTCTCAAGTAAAACACTATCCTATGGAGCATTATCCATTAAATTCTTCTAAATTAGGGATTAGTCGAGTTTCAACCCACTTTTAAATGAACCTAGTATCGTTGCACATCTCATAAATTACTTTACGAACGTCCATTTTAATCCTCTCTGACATGTCCAAGTGTTTTGGGCGTCAATCTTGACTTGTGCAGGGCTGTCGAAATACTGGATGAAGGAACAGCACGTGTAGTGTCTTATGTTGTAGACAGTACCCATCGAAATGCCCAAAGCATTTGCAACTGTTTACAATTTACAATGTAAGCTTTGATTTAATATAATTTACCTCATGGATCGTATCAACAGATATTAGAAGACCTCCATTTCGCTTTTCCTTCTCAAAATGCACCAGTAAATGACAAACTAACCCGGGGTAACAAGAACTAAGACCGGGCATCTTGAACTGTAACCTTTAAAAAAAAATGTTTTAGGTCTTCGTATGCTTCTTTAACGTCTCTAAACTTATCACAAACTAAATGATTTATTACACTATAGCTGTGAAAAGAACTTTTACCAAAAGAAATAGTGGAATTAAATAAAAATAAACGTTGAAAACTAAGGCAGCAACATCACTTTCGTGATGTAATCTGTAGCTGGCCTAAAGATGATCAATTAGCTCGAAATCGGTCGCAAGTTTATGTAGTATTAAATAGAGTTTGTGAGATCTATAACCTTCATTTACACCTCGCTTAATTAATTGAAATTAATCTGATTTTCATCAAAATTTCGTTATTGCACATTTGTATATAAGACCCTTACGTCCCAATAAAAAATCTTCTATGGATATGTAATGTTATCGCTTACGTTTCATATTACTACATCGTATTAATAAAAGTAAAGGCTTTTAATTTTTATTAATACGGCTTGTGTTTGTGTTCGAACTTCAGATACAATGAGGTACATAGATCTTATGGAAAATGAATTACGTAACTTATCTTCACGATTAATGTGTAGGTAACTGTATTTACACAAAAACAAAGCAATAGTAGCGTAAAATGTTTCAATAGCATAATTGTTTATTGGTAATCAATTATGCACACCGTCCGCTACAGAACAAAACATGTTTACACGTGTTGATAGTAATGTAAAGGAAATTACTTTCAAACCCATTAATACCCGATCGCGTCGGTTGTGTACACTAAAGCATTACGCTAGGTGTCGCTGGCTTGCGCGCATACAATCTCATCCAACAAAAGTATATTTGTATACCACGTACACCTTCACTTCCTGTATTGTTCGAAGCAAAACGATTGCATTCTATGGACGCATAAAATCTACTCTATATAAGACAAAACGCAATCTACCAATTTTTAAACAAATTTGTGGAAAATAATTCCGAATCGCAGATCGATATGCAAAGCAGCTATGTAACGCGTTATGCAAAAATTATCTTTAAAGAAAGAAGTTCTGTAATTTCTAATCTTTATCTTCAGCTTGCTGGGATCAGACCACGGGATAGATTATTCGCTACAAATTCTTCGTCAACCTCCTCATTCCGTCCTAATTCCGTCGATAAAGGAAAGACTAACAATATTCTCAAAGCAAGCTCCTGCCCATACCTTTATTTTATGTTATTTTTTTATGATCTTTGAGTAAGACTCTGGATCATTCAATGAGGATTTTCCTGGACCGACAATTATGCCTATTAACAGTACCATTAATAACAAATGATGATTCATAGGAAAAAACAATACTGTTAATTGATTTTGTCCTTCATTATTCAGCAAAATTCAACACATCAGCCAAAATCATCTAAGAATAATTCTTGAAATAGAATAACTTTGTAAAGGCAGAACTTGCTTTCCTTCAACATGCGATATACCGAACATAGAGTTACATCAGTTGACGTGTAGAAGAATGTGGATTTTCGATGATTTCTGACCTTCGTGCTTCAGATTTAGGAAGAGTCTTCACGTGATCCTAAATTCTTCAAAACTTTATTATTTATTGGGTTATCGACTCTCTATTTGGATATTCTTCATTGAAAAGGACAAACACTTTTTACGGTCATTATACTCAACCATCCTTAGCATTGTTATCCTCTCAGTTTCGGAAAGATTTTTTTAACACAAAAACTATTGCTTTAAATGCCTTTACTCTAACTAAAAATTTGACTTTTTAGCTCTTTTGCCTTTATCTTAAATTTCGAATAATTAGATCTTCTTCTGATTAACAATTCTAACAAACAACAACAACAATTCTGGGATCCCACCAAACAACTTTTATAAATAATAGTTTATCATATATTCTACTACAGCGGCTGTAGAAACAATATTCCATGCAATATGAGAGATTTTAATGCTCTAAACAACTATTGTCCAGAACAGCAACCCAGATTGTTTCATCTAAAAAAATTTATTGAGCGTAATTTTCCTATTGCCAACATAAATTAAATCTAGAAAAACATGATGATTTCATCACAGATGACATCGAAATACAGGAGAAGATAGACTCTTATAACAGCGATCGGTACTACAAATTTTCGATTACTTTCATGTCGAAGCGCTTGGCGCTGAATTGATTACGGCTATCGGGTAGATTCCGCTAATCTCGCAACGTCAGCGCAAATTTAAGCGCTAATCGTGCGATCTTTAGATATTATCTCAACCGCTAGCAGCGATAAACCAGGTTATATATGTAATCGATGATAATTCAAACGAATTCAAGGTTAACGTTTTTCTTCGAAGAGAGATCTTCATTGGATTGGTTATTCTGAAATGAGCTACTTGCGACCAATGCAAATCTATTAATACAAGCATAGTTCCAAAAATTTAACAATTTTAAATTTATTTGTGCTTGAAGTGGAAAATAATCTACTGTTTAGACAAAGTCTGAAAATAGATTATGCGGCTGAACGTCTTAATTTTTGTTTGTGGATTGCAAATGAGATTTCTGCTAATAGAAAGTTCTACAAATTGATACGAATCTACGTTTTTCACAAATTGCACTGTGGCTTCGCAGCACTTCACGTACATTTTACACTAAGCCAACTTATAAACTTAGAAAAGTTGGTATATGGTGCGCAAAAAGACAAGATAGACGAAAGGTAAATTTGACGAGAAAATCTCATAATAAGAGAATTCATCAGCACCGCTTCGCCTCGCAATAAAAAGGAACCAAAAACAAAAACGTGTCAAACTGGTACAGTTTCCAACATAAGTAAACAACATCTTTTGTGGTTAATAGGAGTATCAATTGTTCAAAGCGTCTATTTCGTTTCAATCAAAACAAATATGGAGACGATGTCAACCGGTTCCAAAGAATTTTATTGTAGCGATCAACACGCCTAATACACAACGATGACTACGACGATGATGATAATAATAAATTATAACGACCATTACGTATGCAAATGAACCCGTTTGTCTAACACTCAAGCCGGAACTGGCTGTCATTCGTCTATTATTCATTTCCCAAAACATACATCCGAATTCTTCTCTCGAAGGTAATACAATGTCTTTGACAATGTACCATATTTATCGTATGTACGTTGTTATAATGTAGCGGTGGTGACGGCATCGATTGTATTCAAATTTCCATCCAGCGCATGTACGAATGCGTCAAGTTGAAACAGAAAAAGTACGTACAGAGTGATTTTGGTAAGTCCAAGCACGTCTCTCAAGGATACCAACCGACAAGTTCGTCCAGAGTTTCGATTTTTTTCCTCTCCGTGCCTGCGTGAGATTCAGACAGGGAATATGGACGGGGGAGTGAAGAGAGAAGAGAGTAAAGAATGCCACTACCAGAACGTTTACTCAAAGAGGGTGTTGGTTAATATATTAACGCTTGGAGTGGGCAGGACACGGGGCTGGGGTTTGGTAGAGGTGGCGGTTTCCCTTACACACGCACTTTACACTGGGGTGACATTGTAACGAGCGCGTTTAAACGCTTTGTTGCCACGTTTAGAACGATGGCGAATGATCCCTTTCCGACAAAGTTACGCGGTAGCGTTAAATAGAAGAACAGTGTCAAAGGATTATTGCTTTTTTTGGAAAGAGTTACTTTCATATGGTATAAATAGAAATTCGCCCCATACGTGTAGCATCATGCGTGATGTTAGATTCAAAGGTAAATTGCTTTGGTCATGTTGTTGGCCTTGTTGAGATCAATCAATGTCTATCTTTGTATACGAGAAAACGCCTGTAACTTCGACGTATTGAGTTTAATTTCTGGTTTCAGCATTTGGTATTTTATTGTGGGACTTAGCCGATTGAAAATTCTCATTCGTTTAGTTTATTAGAAATATGTTACCATGTTACCCTTCTCTGGTGTTCTACAAAATTATCCAAATGACGAAGGTCACGTAGGCACCTTTTATCTTATAAATTACTTTATTTTTTAAGAAAAAAGATACTGTTCAAACAAGAGACGATGAAGGACCAAATATCATATTTCAGTTCAGTTCTATGTACAATCTTCAACAGGATCTTTACATTCACAACAACTTCCTTAGGTGCATATTCATAAAACACCACGCAATATCAAGCTACTAATTTCCTACGTAGGACTCAAGAACGTCGGATGACCTTGCTGTTCGTAAAGTGAGTTTGGACACCTTCCTATAAACCCGAACCATCGATCACATTCTGTATGCAATGGCGAACACCTGACGTTCGAACGCAAGGGGGAAATACCAAGCGACGAATACGCAACGGCATTATTAAGAAACAAGTTGCTGCATGCGTTATTATGATTTTATGATACTTTCCGCGGAACGCGAGCGTTGGAAGGTTAGGTCGGCTTCTTTGGATTTTCTATTCGTGGGGATTTTAGCGGCTTATAAATGATAGCTTTACGTTTTGTAAGCAGATATATAATTATAACCAGCTATGCATACGTTATTTCTTAGGAGTTAACGTTGACATGGAAAGAACTCTTCGTCAGGAGTGGTTTTTTCATTCGCTCGATAATTTCAATATTTTTTATTGGATTATGAACGTGTTTGTTGCATAACTTTAAGTCATCCGTAAAACGTCAGCAAATTCAAATAATTTTTCTATGTCAGTTTGAATTTGGTCAGGATTGAAAGAAATGGGTTCTATAAACATTTAAAATAATAAGAATAGAAGTCGACAACAGCTCGTCTGTTTTTCCAGACTTCCTCGGGAGATAAAAATTAGAGTTTCTTTTGATTATAGCACATCCTTATGATATTTAACGAACAAAAGTTACATCATTATTAGAACAATCATCTTAAAATTGGGGTAAGTTGATGTAACTTTTATTACGCTAAATATCTCTGTTAAACAATTCCAAACTTTAATTGATTTATAGTTTTAGTTTTGCATATTTGACGAGCAAATTTGACATGGACAATGAAAGCGAAATATGTTGATTCTTCTCGTTTCTCCGATGTATCTTACTAGAATTGAAACGTGACATTGAAGAACCTCAATCAGATTAATCACTAAAACGGTGTTGATCACGGAACAAAGTTCAAATTACATATTTCAATTGTGATTCATTTCCTCGCGTTATCGATATACTCCAAAAACCAATATCCTCCTTTAGAAACACGTTATGATTCATTCCGCATGATCATCTACGAAACCATACAGTTCCTACTTTTATTGCTCACGTCTGACATTACCGTAGATCATCGTTTATACGGTGGGCGCAGCATTATATTTTAACAAGGCTAACAGGTGCTTCGGTTTATTTAAAACGGTTGCCCTACTGCGTGTTCGGTCCCCTTCTTCCTTCACACGTAAACGGGCACCACGGTACAGCACAGATTTCTAGCGTTTTTTCTTCTGTATCGGTGATGGTGTGTGTGTGCTTTTTTTTCTAAATTGCTCCTGGCTCCGGTACTCGCACATGTGTTCGCGTATAGACCGGAGACAAGGGGACCCTTCTTCTCGCTTCACCTCGCCGCCGCTACTACAAGTTGCTGTTTCCCCTTCGTACGACAGGATCCCCTAATTTAGAACCTAAATTCAAACCAGATTACAACGACGATTCACTGACTCACTCAGAAGGCGTTCTTTAATGTTATACATATTTTTTTTTCAGTTAAACACCAAAGATAAAACCCAAGAAAGTCGATTTATTTCGTCGAATATTGTAAAAATCCAAATGCTCACAGAAACAACTCTGGTTGCGTAGTACCAGCGGTTGTTAAAATTTTCTTGCTCGTAGAATCTTTTAAAGGAGCATACGTAAAGATCAGATGCATTTATATTGACTCAAAATATATTATTTATAAAATATTTATTTTTATAACAATAAACATTGTAAAGCTACAACCTATTTACCGTGTAAGAACAATTTTTGTCGAAAACATGCAACACACCGTCCACATTGGAATAACGTCATCAACACTCATAATGTCGCTTGTAACAACACATACAATCATCAAAAGGATGAATTATGGAAGTCCTTGGATCTTACAGACAGGGAAACAAACAGGAAAAACATATTTAACAAAAAGACAAGTTTGAAACAATAACAATTAGAAATTAACTCACAAGCAAATGCAAGTTATAAAACAACATTAAAACAACTTGAATATAAAAAAAAAAAACAGAATTATACCAAAGAACATTCAAAGAGGGAACCGAAGAGGAACCGAATCAATTCTTAGTTTAGTTCGTGTTGTTATCTGCAGTGAGTTAAAAGTTACAGCGAATGATTATGCTGACGTAATATTAAACTAACGTAGCTATCGTCTCTCGGAAAATTTGCAACAAAATATGCAGCTAGTTTGCTGGTAGGCTTATGAAATGACCAATCCAGTTAATATACACAAGTTTTACGGTGAATTTTAAGACGACATTTTATCACACAACATCTCGCTTAAGAAGTGTAAAACATGAGATATTTTTTAATAGTCTTTTAGTGAATCACAAAAATGAAGCAAAAACATTGTGATTTAAACAAAAAATCTTTGAACAATATCAGAATTTTTTTACAATCATTGGATAAAACGCGATTATGTCAATAGAAGAGCCTAGCCTAGAAATCGTTGATTTGATTACATTTTTATTACGGTGTTTGCAGACTTTTTGGTTGCGCATACATGGATAACAGTTACGCGAAGCAGCAATTATAGGTGATAAACGCGTCTAGTATACTTGGCACATAAATCAAATTGTTTGCCCGTCCAGTTAGAGCGCCTTTTAGGACTCTTCCTAAAGCTGTTGAACACGCACCAGCCAACAACAATGACGTGCCTTAGTAGAACAGTACCATTAAGTACCAATACGTGAGGCCGTCTAATATAAACAACGTGCGCTAACAATGTACTGCGTTTCATAATTATTATTATTACAATGGACGTTTAGAGTGCTAATGAGACTCGTTCGAACCGGAACTAGTTAACAATTAATACATTGTATTATATGTATGTACGTATGCGTTGCGACACACATATTCTGATATTCGAACTTATTTGAAGCAATAGAAATATGAATGTTCTTAAAGAAAAATATTTTTGACTTGTTATTTTGAACAATACCACTTTCACAATGATAAAAGGCTCCTCGCTAACTGCAATCTTTTGGAGAATTCTTATAGCCGGTTTTTCAGTCGTGATTTGAAGGTTCTACTGATCTCAAAACTCGGAGTTAAGCCATGAACTCCGCATATTAAACTGAAACACAGAGAAGTCGGAGAAGCCCGGAAGTACAAATTAACTCCCCATTTCAAATATTGGCAAGAAAGAAAAAGGTTTGTACTTTACAATATCAGATTCAAAAATGCAGCATCTCTCTCTCTCTCTCTCTAGTGAGTCCGAAAATAAAACTCAGTATTTTAAAAAATGAGCTTTAAGAAAGCCCCAAGTCAAAGAGCAGAAACATTTTAATAATTGGAATAAAAATAAAACCAACAGCTTTAGAAAAGATGTCATGTTAAACTTTAAAAATAAAATTTAGTACATGAAGTATATGAAACTCCAAACTAACGGCCAAGGGGACTATGCGTATTGAACGCTAACAATGCTCCGAAGTGCTTTTAGCAACTAGGTACTCGAACTCCCGCATTGCACCTTCGCTAGAATTCCACGCAGAGACCTGTTCGTTAATTCACTTCCTGACCTACCCGAAACGTTGCAAAGGAAGTGTACAGACATGTACATTAATCGTAGAGGGCGCTGGCTACAATGCAAGTTCGCGATTCCGTAACGTTGTAGAGACTAGCTGTTAAGCACCACACAGGCATCCCGTAGCGAATCTCGACGGACAATATCCCTCTTCAGACATTATTTCCTCGCATTCTTTGCGTTGTACCTGCGTATTATATTGGAAGGAAGGCGGTTTATGTTACCTGCCTCGGCGAATAGCTTCGAGTTAAAGGTTCCTCTTTTTTTGTGTGTGTAGTTCGTCGATAAGTTAGCAATATTTGCCGCGTATACAACGGAACAAGTCACACGTATAAATTAAGGTGACACTTATACTTGCCTTCAATGGAGTCTTTATCTTTTCTTCGGAAATAGATAATAGGAGAAAAGGTGCCTTCCAGGAAGTTCGGAGGGGTTTTTAATATTATCGGTTGTTTGATTTCGGGATTGTTGATTGTCGAATGTAGACCGTTAGGAAAATTTTCTAAATTATATTAGTTATTGTACCCGATGTCTGCAATAATTACAGGTGCAAGATACAAGAATTTATTAAAAAAAAAAACATCATAATTCAGAGGAAATGGGATTAGCTCATTATTCGAGTAGAAGCCAAAGTATTATGGTTTCTGTACCTGCACTACCTTAATACAATCATCTTAATTTCAGCTCTTCACCACTTAGGTCCTCAAACATTAGCAAATATTATCCAAGAAACGTCTTAAAATGTTTAACTTTTGTTAAACCTGAAAGACTTTTATGGATAGTATAATTTCAAAACGAAGATAAATTCCAAGAAACGTCGTATTATTGGTACCCTGTGTTAAAGCTGTCTTTGAAATGACAACGGTTCTTGTGAAGGACAGTATTTACGATATAACATGACATCAAGTATGGAATAAATTATCTAAAAAACAATTTTATGGAAAATCTACCAACATATACAATGTGGCCCATTTGAAATGGAAGCAACCCTGTAAAAATTATACTCTACATGAAAAAGGGAACGAACTATTTTCTTCCCACGCATTAGGTGAACACGCGGTATATTTCTACCGACCAAATTATAGAAGAACAAAATCCCATCGAAACACTTAACTAGTTAAAAAATTTCTACTAAAGTACCCGCGAGAAATCACATTTAGGTTACTCTACAAACTCTTGATAAGGATGGCGCAACCCTATCGCTCAAGATGACGATGAGAACCAACAACATCCAAAATTGCATAATATTCCAACTCATTATCAGAACAAATAAATGCGTATTATACCGTAGAAACGTGCGTAATTTTCTGTTCGTCGCAATGCTGCCAAACATTGCTCCTTACTCCGTGAAGTGCAGAGAAAAAAAATAATAAGGAAAATAACCGACAATATACGAGATAAGAATATTTCTTCGTATTTACACAAGAGGTGTGAAGAAATTCCTGTTGTTGTTGTCGCTCATTCTCGCGCGTTAAGAAACCGAAACGACACGAAAATCAAATATAACACGCATCACCTATGGAGCTTAGTTAGAACCGTACATAGTGTACTATTTACCAAGTACTTGACATATAAAACGCACATATATGTATATACGATCGTAAATAATACACGGCCATCTCGAGAGAGGGTCTTTAACCTCTCTTACGCACCACATCTCTTTCCAACGTGAAAGCGTAGACACGGAGGCGCTCTTTCAACTCAATAAAGCTGTGCGTAGAACACTTGCCCTGCGTAAAGCGTTCAAGTGAAGAAACACGATTCCATTTCCGAAACCCCGTTTCCTGTCGACCGGATATCCGCACGCTAGACCCTCGTACGTTACCAGCACAAGTGGCCGGCGAAGAAGCGCACACACAGGAAACTAGATGTTGTTGCTTACTTTCTAACCGAGGATAGCAGATATTCTAGCCGCTGGGAGCTAGATTCGTGTGAGAAAATATGTTGTATATACATACATTAGATGTAAGTGAAGTGAGTATAGATATGGGCAATTAGAAGATTGAGTTTCGTAGATAAGGAGATATTCAATTACCATTGTGGGAAAGTCCCCAAAAATGTTCGGCATACAGATATGAGTGTGACACTTTAAAAGTAAAGTAATTTCCTTCTATTATAGAAGGTTATCATATCATTTTGGTCAGAATATTTGCCTTTTTATTACAAAGTAAATTTGTCAAAGGACAGCCATGCTTGAGGGGTGTAAACAAAGATGTGAAACAAGGGAGCTCAGTATCCTCGATAATATTTAACTTATTCACCCATGGCAAAACTAGGTACAAAAATTGTATACGCGGAAGATCTAATCAAAGCTATAGAGCGCCTGGATAAAGCGGCTGAAAGAACTGTTATGGAATGGAACGAAGAAAAAGAGTAACACATGAGGACGGAAAAAGAGGACACGAGCACGCCAAACCACCTAAAAACATGTTCGGAAAATGGTCGTTGAGAGTTAATTGAAGTTATTTGAAATGTTCAATAATATCTTTTTTAATATCTTCGTTTCTTCGGATCTTATAAAGACAGATTTAACCGAGAAAAATGAGCTAAGAATCCAACTAAGGAACATCGAAAATGCATTATGGCAAATAAAATAGATGGTAAAGAAAAGATATCAGAACCTCAAACTTCAATTCAAGTAAGCAGGTCAAAACTTTGCTACGGGATAATCGCCTGACTTTTGCACGAAACGCTAAAGAAACGTGAAGGCTCCTCACAAAATGCTAGTTGTGAGTTTGTAGCAGGCGATTTCACAAAATTTACAGTTTTTACAGCATTGATTAATGTACAACAATAAATCAATTCGCTACTTCATTTTTATTATTGTATTATTAACAGTGCATTTTTTCGCGAACCTCGCTTATAAAGCTTGCGAAGTCCCGAGGGTTCGCAAAGTAATTCTTGATTTAATGTAAATGTTACAAAGTCTACATCTACATACTGTAGTTCTCAGATTAATTGTAAAATTAAACCACAGTCAAAAACACTAGCTTCCTTATCAAGTTTTGTCTGGAGCAGCGTAAAGAATCTAATCCAACTGTTATGCGTTCATTTGACCTTTATTTCCCACAGATGGCGTTTCGCTGGCAAACAAAAGGTTCTTTCAAAATCGTTAGATTATACGTCTAGTCTACATTCGTCAAGCTCAGTCACTCAAACCGAAATCGTTTGACTGATATTTATAACTTCATATTGTATCTGCATGTATACACAGGATGATAATAGCATGTGGATTGATCGTTTCTATCATCTCCGTTCGTTTTAATCACGAATACAAGCAAATACTTTCCGTGTTTATTTCTTTTATCTACGATCTTACGTACACAACTCACACACACACGTATGTGGTGTGTGTGAGTTGCTTACCCATGTCTTTAAGCTGATATATAGGAAGTGGTTAAGTTTTCGATGTGATTTTCTTTTAATTTCATGAAACATCTTTGAAAACCTTGGAAGAATCGCCGTCTGTATTTGAAAATTAGATCGGCAATAATTATTCTACGAAAGATAATCAAGATGATCGACTCTTCTCTGCAAAAACCTCCCTCATCTAATCCCAATTTCGTAGGCATATCAATCGCGTTAGCAGGATCCTCTTCAGGGATAACATGAGAACCATCTTCAAACCCAATTTCAAACTCTTATACTACTTTCCCATCGAAAAGTCATGGTTCCAACCCAAGCATTAACTAGCTGTGTAATCTTTAAACCCAGTGAGCATTGTGACCAACATATGCAGTTATAACGATTTAGGCCATTTAGGTTAATTATCATCAGGATTTAAACCACAAAACAACATCATTTCTTTGCTAAATTGCAATCGACGATCTGGACAGTCAACTCATGCAGCGAAAGATTTAATTTAACGTTTCCTTCGACTTGAAATCCACGGCGCCGGGGTACTCCTTTTTTAAATTCTTAAATTATCCTATGAATTATAAAACAATTGACAAACTCCTGAGTTCTTAAGCTTTCACTCAGTCAATCTTCAAAGGCTAAATTTAAGACACAGCTTTAAGATAGTCCTTTTTTAAGGTTTTTTTTAATTGGAAGAGAATGAATATTACGCAATGCTTCATTAACACTATATTTACAAAGCAAACCTATCATTTTTACAACATTTGCTTTGCGACAAGTGAGTTTGTAATAAACAATTATTCAGAGTAAGAAACGTTCCTATAAAATTAGCTTTTCGTGAGAATTTCTGTGATACCGCTTAAAAAAAATTAATATAGCTATTGCTATTCCACGTAAAACATATTTAAATAATTTCTGAGATACCTTAATCTACATATCACCCATAAAAATGACTATACATTATATCCGGATACATCATATATTATCTTAACTTATCGTTGTTTTTTATCTCGTATTATCGTCATATTACCACGGTGAAATTGATAAAAAAAAAATTATCCAAAGCATGACAAACAAAATTCAAATACCCAGTTATTGGCAATAGATACTGATACAAGTTTAAAGCTGAAATTAACTGAAAAGCAGTTAAAGTCATATTGGTCCCATCCAAGAAATATACATTTCTATTTTCATCAAATTTGATATTTGTTACTGTTTTTACATAAAGGTTTTCGTAGAGCAACGATGTCGGGAATCGATTCTGGGGATGAAGCACCATCAGAAAAGATTGTTTGTAAAATTTCGTTTATTTAAAAAATATGGTTGAAGAGAATCCTCGTGTGACTTACCGTGAGATAGAGGCATCTTTAGATACTTAGATAGGTGTGAAAAAGATAGATTTTGCATAATTTGACCCAAGCACAAAAAGAGTTCGTGTCAATTGATGGAAGGAAATGTTTAAAAATTCTACAAAGAAACCTCAAAGTTCGTGTATAACATCGTAACAGGCGGCAAAACCCAGATGAATCGAATCAACAGAAACTATTCGTTCAACAAGCACTTTTAAGAAAATTATGTTTTATTCTTCCGTTTTACTGAACATGTCGAAAGCATTGCTTTGGAAGATCGGAGAACTTTTATCACCTCAAAAAGCCGGTGAAGCTTTCAAAAGCCAAGTTTTGACAAGACCGTGGAAAAAAGCGTGTCAAGAATCCTAATGCTAGATATTTCTAAAAAACAATAAAGCTATTTATACCAAAAATATCTTCCTCTTTCATAATTTTTGTAAAAACTTAGAAGCTATTCCTCGTATTTCACCATAGTTGAATCTTGCATTTTCTGCAAGGTAAATCTGAAGACAAATGTTTGCGAGACGTACCTACGTGCAAATAATACACAGCACTGTCTGACACCGGTATATAAATTTACGTTAACGTTTCAGGAAGTTTACTGTTGCATAATCTGTTCATCCGCAAACACGTCAAAACGATAGCAGGAGTGGAAGCGATTCCTGAAGATGATAACTTGGCGAGGCTACGTGATATTTAATATCGACAGATTTCGACTTTCGTCATGTTTATTCGGATAAGCCCAACAATAACAGGATATTTTTGGTAAATTTTTCTCATGAAGAGATTTGTAGTACGCTATAGTAATGTTTGTTATGAATACGTGTAAATGGAAGCATGTTTGTTTTAGATAAGCTAACATGATTGGCAAGGTTTATTTTAAAAATACATATGTGCAAATTTCGTTTAAGCGGGGAATACTTTGTATTCCAAACTCATTTTATGTGGATAACATTTTTAATCAATTTAACAGAAACCGGATAATTCTGGTATACCAGACGCATCAGAGACTTGCACTAATAAGTTAATCTCTTTAATGGAAGCTATTAACTTGAAAATCAACTTCAACTTGCATTGCTTTGGTTATTTTACATTAATCAAGTCTTCCGTTGTAGGGTACTTAGCTATTAAAAACTAAGTGTGGATAAATTGAATACTCGTGCAGCAAGAGTTTTCTTGGATTTGATGAAAGTTTATTGTGGCTGCTGTAATAGAATCAGACTAAATTAATAGATCTCTTCACTCTGTTCGTAGAAAACAGGTTTTGTTTAATCGTTATAGACTTTGCAGTAACAAGGAGACTCCATCGGATTTCAGCAAACAAATGGAAGAAGTAAAAAAAAATACTGATGAAAGTACAGGTGATTGTAAAATTCGTTAAAGGAGAGCCTCTAAAGTTTTCAGCCTACCACAGAAACAAGTTTATCTCCCAACATAGTCTTCTTATAAGTCTATCTACTTCTCTCAGCGATGCTCTCATCTTTTTAATCCCACCAAATAGAATGTGACGGCCTCCTCATTCAATATGCCATTGTGATTGTTTTTCCTTTTTCAAGATAGTCTATTGACGTAACGAAAAACAGTAGCCAAATCGTTTTAACGGGGCTGTTCATTTGGTAAACTTTTCCGATGTATCAATAATGGTTGCAGTTTTTTGCAGTCCCGAACGTTTATCGTCAAGCTAGCTGGTACGACCAGGTTTCTGAATTTAAACATGGCCAAATTTCAAATGCAAGAACCTGACGACTCGATATTTGATTTCTTTAATTTTTACAGAAACACTGATACAAATGTTAAACAAAACTGAACGTTCGACGTGGCTGAAATTTTCAAAGGTATCTTCTTGCTTTGGAAAATATCCATACTACTGACAAGGATAGAATATGCAAATTATTCTTCGAATAATCTTTCCCCGTTTTATATTATCGCGGATATTAGATTAAGTACAATGTACAAGCATACTTACATTTTTACATTCATATATGAGTTGACTTATCTCGTCAAACATTCGTATTTAACTCTAATCTCGTTTTATACGGTTGGCTGTGGCGTCTAAATCGCGCCGCAGGAATTGTTTTCCGCTTACATTTTAATTGAGTCACTCGTCGGTTTATCTCTGGTTTATTGTAACTGAATCATTCGATTAGAATTTATTTCATTGTTTTTTTTTTGCTCCGCTGATGGCACATTTTATTATTATCGTTATCAAGAAAAATTAATATACCTACGTAAATATTTTAAATCGTAATCGGGAATTATTAATTAATAAAAAGTGCTTCAGCCTAAAGATTCCATTAAATTTTTCAGCGATTCATTGTTTGTATAAATATACTTCAAATGCGTATGATTCCAGGAATGGTAATTTCTGTTATTTCTAGAGTTATCTCATTTGTTAATGTTTATCAAAGCACTGTTGTTACCTGAATATCTATTATGTTGCCACATTAGTATCTCGATGAGTAAAACTTTTAGCGTTTAATAAGTAATAAGAGGAATTCGTGAGAAAATCTTGGACCTTTTTTCAACCTTCCCCAATTTAATGGATTATTTACTTTACTGTACGAAGTAGTGGGTTGGGACTAGAGAAAGTCCTAAAAAAACGTCCTCTGAACGGTGTTACGGGTCCCCACCTAAGCAAAGTCGAGGAGCTAACAGAGTTGTTTTCTAGGCTCAACAAAGCCTTCTTCGAGAAGACAATATTTTATTTACACTATACACCCCCCGTAAACGCAATCCTGATCTTAAATACGATTTTAAAAAGTTATATACAGCTACTTTTAGTTTGATTGAAAAGTTCTGCAAAAACCAAAAGAAAGATCTCATCACACTTGTTAGCCGTAACCCCTTCGACGACGATAATACGTAATTCGCAATCTACGAAGCATAAATCGTCCGCCCTGGAACTTGATAAAATGCAGGTCAACTCTATATATAATAGCCATAGCAGCGCAAGCGATTACACGCACGCACACAACGTGCAGGTACTGCACGACTTTCGTACCCGCAGTCGGACAAGCGATGCGCTCCTAAAATAACCGTAAGGACGATGAACCTGCAAGGAATCCCATGCAGACGTCAAATAATTGAGATTTCCGTCAATAGATGAGCAGATAAATGGGATGTAACATCTGTATCGATTGACCAATCTCTGGAGTTTGGAACTCGTAAAGCTTCTTTCGAGGTTTTTTTTAACGAAAATAATGTTTTGACATCCGAGATTCATCGATCACGCGTTACAGGATCCATAACATAAGTTTTCCATTTGGAAATGCTCGAATAAGTTATTTATATTATAGTATGCTAACAGTTTTATGGAAAAATTCATATAATTTGTCCCAAATAGGGGGAAAATAAATGTTAAAATCCCGTATGTAACGGTGGCGTTGGATCGATTAATTGAGTAGTAATTGTATAAAAATTGCTCGAATATATCGAAAGTTCCTTTTATAAGCATTGCAAGTTGTGAAAGTGTCTTATCAATCGAAAATTGAAAAATGTCTTCGATTTGAAGTCCAATTCGTTGCACAATCCATATTCGGATATCAACAAACATCCAAAATATGTAGATAATGCTTCAATTTTAAAACAGTTCGTATCTATTTCACAACAAACTCTTATTCTTATGTGTACATATGAAATTAAACAACAACGTAGCGTAATAATTACGACACGCGCGAAATTGCCGTTGCTGATAGATTATTGTACGGAATTTATTTCATAATTATTAATAATATTCACGTGTGCACGTTTTTAATTGTCGATACATGTACATATTATTACTGTTTGTCTGCCGTTTGAAATCAGCAGACGAACCGAAGAGAATCATGAATATAAATTACGTTTTTACATCCTCTACAACTTTATACGCGCGACAATATGAATGAGAAGATCACGTTTTGGCAAGAATTATTTAATAAAATCGCCTTTTCCATCGTTACCATTGGCGTGTGCTCCGTGCGTTACGTCTCATTGTTTCATTTTTAGAGATGATTGTTCTGCATTGAATGCGAAACATTCAATCGACTTCCAAACGTTACACCCAGTTAGTGAACAACAATGGTCGTGTAGGTGGTAAACCGTAAAAGCGTATTTACAAGCGCTTAAGGTTCAAACAATTGAGAATGGCGCACGTTTTGTACATACACGTGCACGCATGTATGTGGTTTTCATGCAGTCTCTACATATGAATCTACGTACATGTATTATCGGGTAGAATAGAATTGCGTGCAATTAACGCTATGCACTTGTAGAAACTATGGACGCATATAGCAGTACACTGGTACATATAAACATCCGAATATATTTGATCCTTTATTCACATTTTAATTCGGAACTTTGGAATTTAATATCGAAGAATCAATAAACCCTGCCTATTTTACACAATTTGCGTGTGAAGCTTTGAATAGAATGGGACAGGTAGATTCAACATATCTGGGCTTCCAAAAAGCTTTGGATCAAATTGGCCATTGTGTGCTTTTTCAAAAACTAGAGTCACCTCGTTACAAGCTTTATTAAGATCCTATCTAAGTGACAATCAGTTTCTAGTATTTTATAGAACCTTCACATCCTGCAATCATGCTGCTACTTCCGATATATCACAAGGCTCAAATCTCGGTCCTCTAATATTCTTCCATTTTATAAATGACATCGCTAACTCTATTTACCGTGGAATTCTTATATACGCTGACGATGTTAAACTTTTCTCTAACCATGGATCGCGTTTAGCTTCAGAGGGATATTGAAAATTCTTTTAAGTATTGAAACGTAAAATAGTGTCCGGATACTTACGCATTTGACTGTACACATGCTACATGCGCAAGGTGGATAATAACAAAGAAGTAAAGGCGTTATATTTCCTTTTATATGATTTATTGATCTACTTTCGCTTAGTAATTGCGAATTTAATGGTCCATTATGGCGGCTGCGATGACCATTGTTGATTTCTTCTTTTGGGACGCTCCAAGTCAGATTTTGTCAGACCATTACGTCAATTGGAAAGTATGATTTTTTTTGCTAAACCGTTGTCGATACTCTTAATTTCTAATGTGACCCTTGGTTTTGCACAATAACGTTGCATGTCCTATTATGCGAAGAATGGATGATATGGCACTTGAGGCAATAAATTAATTTTGGGGCGAAAGCAAAGTTTTGGTTTATCTCGTAATTAGTACAGAGCAAAAAGGAATTTTTGAGTTACGAAAGAACATTTTGATGAATCTGTGCGTGAAAAATCGGGTCATTTACGTAAATTGTAATCAGTGCTTGCAAGAAAATTCTAACCAATACTCTTAATGATTAAATAATTTTTTGAAGTAGTAGGTAGTGACCTCGCCTTCTTATACAATGTATTATGTTTGCAAGAATTTCAAGAGCAACAGTGTAGCGGGTAGTTAATGAATCCAAGACCACAGGGAAAGAGGCAGTCCTTAAATAAATAACTGGGCAACCTTCCTTATTGACGAGGCTGTGAAAACTGCTTTTCGACAGATAGTTCACAACCAACATTGAATAAATTATTGCGGCAAGATATATATTAATTAACAGATCAATTTTTTATTTACGCAGTATTTCTTATAACATTATTGGCTGAAATACAAAGAAACACCGCGTACATAATCAATTTAATTTAAAACGACAATACGCCTTTCTTCTTCTATTGTTCCCCACCAAGATGGGAGCGTTCCTATTTTTCATACAATGCACAAAAGAAAAGGAAACAAATTTAAATTTAATACGTTATATACGGCCGGACGTTAAACAATTGACGCACGCTCTTGCGGAAGTTGGAACATATAGGCTAAAGGTCAGTCCAGTTAAACTCCTTTTGTATTTATAAAACCCATTGGCGTGTTACGACAGTAAATCAAGGATAAGTTGCTCGCTAGCGCCCACATACAAAAGAAGACCTATGTACTGGTGTGTGCGCGTACACGTTGGAGTGGATACACCGTTTACAAGCAAATGTATAGTCAACATGAAAAAATTATTATGCATACTATATATAATATATGTATACATATCTCGAAGTCTGCATGCAGTTACCACTAACGGTACCATGATGGAAATCTTTGAATTATGAAATCAGCTCGGTACTAGACACACAATACTAACAGCATCCGATCAGCGATGTACGTTTCTAACCATACAGATGCTGTTGCTTTCGACGTCTGCGCTTGAATGACTTTAATGTTCATTTCATCGTTTCATTGCTATGCGAAATACACTGAATTTTCTTTCGCTAGAAGTGCATTCACCATAAACGTGATGCCATAAAATTGATAAGCTTGAAAAAACAGTAAATAAACAAACACTTAACACTAAAAGAATAAGCGAACATCACTAGAACGTTTTTAAGGATTGGTTCGTTTAGATATGTTGTGATTCTTCAAGTTCACTATCAATTAATATTTTGGCCTAGGGCATAGGGCCTAGGGCATATGCGAAATAAATGTAGCGGGTGGTAACTTCTGCACCTGAAAGAGGTCCTTACCGCTGCAGAACAACAATGCTTATCAGAAATCTTTGATCTTTTTTCAGGTAAACGGATTTCTAAGATTTCAACAAGAGTAGCCAAGTAACTAACGCTGTACATTAGTCATCATTATTACCGCAAAATTTGTGATGCTATAAAAATATATTTCACCTTCTTCAAGAAATTCAAAGAAGTAATAAATGTGGGTCCTACGTATATGTATCCTAATGTAACCTTCTGAAAATCGACCTCATAACGTACCCTATGTTTGACATGCGCCAAACAAACGCGATCTGTACAATTTCAAGAACTGGAACCTCATACAAAGTGTCTGTTTACGTGGATCCGATCTTCCGCGAAAACCGAACGTTTCAATTGACTTGTGTATATGATTGCATTAGATCTTGAGGCGGTTTGGCAAGATCGACCGGGGAAGCTGGAGCTTTTCTCCCCGCGGAACTTCGATGTCTGATTAATAGACAATAATAAATCTCGCGTTGCGAAAAAGAAAAAAAAATGACAAGTAACACATGTTACCTGTAAAAAGTGGACATATCGCGAGCGACGTTTAATTATATATTTATCTTATCGCGCGTAAAAAATTAAAAATGAAATTCAGGAAACGGTATGTTCGATTAATACGCTATTGTCGCCCGTGAGATTTTGTTTTATTATATAATAAAAACAGAAAAGAAAAACGAGATAAGGAACAATAACCAGTTTAGGTTGATTAAGTACATACATGTCGGTCTCATTCTATTTTGTTACGCTTATCCTCTGCCTGTTTAATTGTAAGTTAGATACAGCCTATTATAATTTTACAGATAATTTTTCATGGGAATATAATACAGTTTTGTCAAGATTAGGTGGTCTGGGTTGATAAGAAATCGCTGTTACGACCTCTTTTTCCTTATATAATTTTTATTTTACTTATTCATTAATCTAGATATTCCCAGATTAATCATAAATTATTTGTACCACTTAGAGATAACGCTATGATGGATAATATAATTTGCCTAAATTGAAGTGTTTATCAAGAAAGAAAATTATATTGGAACATCTGAATCCGGTCCTGAACAAACAACTGCTTACAATCCCAGTGGCATCGGTCTAAATCGTAGTTGGCATCTTGTCCTGCAAAATAGGCCTTTACGAATCCGATGGACCTCTCTCATTCGTCCCCTAAGCAACATTTTGACCCGAAGAAACAAAAAAAATTCGTTGCGGACCGCATTTGGCGAACAAGGTGGATGTTCGAACACTAATTCGTGTAGAAAGCCTACATCGAGGATAACTGGATATTATCTAGCTCAGCGTTCTAATGATAGACTAAAATATATAATGGAGGCATCAGAAAGGAAGCCTTTTGTACTAATGGACACGTGTAGATCATTTAGGTCTTTTTGTAAAGGACAAGAGAAAGAATTGCTATTTGGTAGTGGTAATAGACATTTTCCAAATTTTTGTTTCATCCCATATCAGGTACTAAGCTAAGTCCTGTTCTAAATTTTCTATAAAAAGTAGTAAGTAATAACAACTGATAGAGGCGCGATTTTCACGAACAAAGCGTTTGCTAATTTTTGCAAAACGTTGCCACATCACAAGCCAACGAGCATGTAGAACGATTTTGTCGCTGATGATGATAGGACGAGAGTGATTAAAATAAGATTTGGACTGAATTCAAAGGTAAATCCAGCCAGATGAAAGACTCCCTACGAACTTCTTTTTGGCTACATACCACGAGGTGTAGCTAATATGATGAGCATATTTGAAATGCAAAAATTTAGGTAGGTGGATAGGTATGTCACAGAGGATATACCAAGTGAGAAGCGCTCCTAAGCCGTACAAGGATTGCTTGCAGCTACAGAAAGCAGTTCCAAGGATTCTTTTTATGAGAATTGAGTCTAGGTCTAAAAATATAAATATGGGTATTGAATTTCTACAAATCGAACCCAAAGAATTCCCCAACTAGCCAAGATAAGGTTGGCACAGAAAACGCTGCCTCCTCCCACAATCCTTACTATTCGTTATGATAAAAATTACATTTCTGACGTAATCTTCCTTATTTTTCCAAACACAAGATCAAGAGTAAACAATCTAAACGTCACAAGTATTTAAAAAGTTATGAATGTTATATTAAACAAATGCCATCAAAACACACACAAAAATCCTCTCTTATTCATTTTTCGAGTAAGCATTGCAAATATTCGAAATATTTTGCGAGATTTACCTTTCAAGATCTAAGTTTAGCGACTTCGCAAGCTTTTGCATACGTGCGCACGTAAATCGCTATTCGATACCGTGCATTTCGTACTTTAGTCGGTTAATTTCAATCCAACCACGCGGATGCAAACGGCTTACATTAAATAATTAAATCTTCAGAAATATTGCGCTCAAGCGAGATGAAAGAGGGACTACGCCTACTTATTACGCTGTACGTTTTATTCTCTTCGACGAAGGATTTGTGTTTGTTTATGCTCGCCTCTGCGCGAGACAATCCGAGAAAAATTAATGCCACGCCAATTACACCCGGGTAGAGAGAATATCGTGTTTCCCTAGTTCGGTTCATTTAAAACGTATATGAGACGAGACCCGAGTCCGTATACACAGATATCCGCATATAAATACATTCTTAAGATACATAATTTCTTCTGTGCGTTTGAGTTTCTTTTTTTTTTGCTGGCGTTTCTTTCGAACAAATGAATTACTGAATGCCGTTGAGCTTAACGACGGTAATTTCCGTCTTGGAATCTTGATTAAAGAATTATGTTAGGTGCGTCTTTTTTTTGGCGTAATATATTCAGAAGAAATCTGATTCTAGAAACATCATTTAAAGATAATGAAGAGTATACTATTTAGTGATATATGTAGGTAAGCGTAGCAGTACGATATCATGAAAAATTCCTTTAATACTTCAGTTGTAAACGCTCTGCGTTTATTAAACACTTTCTCTATTGCAAGATAATAACGATTCCGAGAATCGGGTAATGGATTCGAATATTCGGATCTCAATTTTTTTCGGATGCCTTCAGCACCAGTCGTTACTTACTACTGTTTCAGAAAATGGAGCAATCCAATTTGCTCACTTCTACAGAAGCGGTTTACCATTTAAGAACAATGTTTAGGAACGCAAGTGGCATAATCAAGGGTACCTTCAGTTAGATGACGAAAAAGACGAAGCTTCTTCAAAATTTCTCAATTCTCAAAGATTACATTACACTCTTCTTAAATTAGTATCAACTTTCTTGACTTATCAACATTATTATTTGCAAATAACGTTCCGAAAACCTTCTCGAAACATTATAAATAGGTTATAGATTCCTTCGAAATGTTTGGCTTTTGCAATTTCCGGTTACTGGCTTCAGAACGGAAACAGGTTTTCCATTTTTACCCCGGCCCCGATCGTCTACGGCTAATAGTTGCCGAAGAGCGGTCGACGATGTTGTAATCCGCCTGGAATATAATTTCCTGGAGGCATTTTCAGAATAAATCGCCGCATTTACAGTTTCCTCTCTCCGTATAATAATCGTCAAGAGAGAAGAAACAAAAAAAGAACAACGTAAATAGAGCGGGTGTAATTCAACCGAGATCGACATAAAATTTGCCGAATCGATCCTTAATACACAAAGAGAAGGATTATTAAAGAGAGGATTTCTCGAGAGAAACGAAAAAAAAGGAGAATTTTGATCGTATCTGACGCCTGCAAGGTAAAGCTTCGAGCGTTAATCGTTCTAATCTCTCGAAAAACTTGTCGGATTTTATCAGGTATTATCTCACGTTTCGTACATGACAGCGCTAGGCAATAAGTAGGAAATCGAGTGATATGTTTTTATATCTCATAGGTATATCGAGCGTTTTTGAGATAATCTCACTTGCGGACGTGAATAAGATTTTTTTGACTGAGACTAAACTCACGTAGTGTTTTGGGTGGAAACATTGAGCAAACGCTGCAATGATAATCAGTAGATTCCTTCTCATGAGCTGATTGAGAAACTATTTGGTAATCAACAAACTTCTCTTCCTAACACTAAGCCAACAGGAACCTGTGTTGATAATTCAAAGTTTTTAAAAAAAGACCAGATATAAAGACAACTTGTTTTCTGATATTTAGAGGGAATAATGGCCATATTTGCCTAAGGAAAAGAAGAACAAAAAACAACTTAATGTGGCCACTTTTATTTAGTAAAGTAAACATTAACAAAGACAAAATACAAATAATTTTTTTTACCTGCAGGAAATAGAGCGAAGCTAAGTTATGTTGTCGTTTCCTCCAAATTATCGATGGCTGGAAACATAATTACCGATTACAGCTTCTGAGACTGAGAGAGAAGATCCACAAAAGGGTGTCAGCTGTATAAGCGGCTGCAGAATCGAAAAAGGCTGAAAGATATTCGTCGTGACGCTAATAACGGCGATTTTAATAACCATCACAGTATAATTAATATACTGTTATGGATCGAGAAAACGCACAATGCAGATATGATCGCTAGTATCTTCCCTCGTAACTACCATGATTAGATTTGATACCCAAATCATCGTCGAGTGTTTCCTATAGATTTCGATAAAATTACAGCAAAAAACACAAGTTATCGCAAAAATCAACTCCACGATAAGGAAACCGTCTGTGGAATATTTTCGCTCGGTCTTTTTTTTTTTTTGTGATAACGTAGACGTGAGATTAAATTTACTATTTATGAAGCGAATATGGCATTATGTATTTATTACTCTCATAAAACACTGATTTTCACAGAAACAATAACAGAATACTAAATATAAAAAAATATAAAATACTAAATAACCTGATGACTTTTATTATAAATGCGCCCCTGTCTATTTAATCCACTGTCTCTCACGACATCGTCCTCCTCCTTTCTCTTTAATTTGTTTAACGGTCTTGATGCTTTTGAGTTATTAATTAACTCCAACAAGAGTTGGACGTCCTGCATAATAAAGTATCTTTATCGACCTTTTTAAACGAAAGCAAAAGATATAATAACAAACAAAAATAAAGAATTAAAATTACACAAAAAAAAAAAACTTAACTTTTAAAAACCCATTTCCTTTTTTCCTCTCTCTACCCACCAGGAAAACCTTTAAGACTTTTAAACTAAGCAAAGACCGGTAGAGTCGCTGTCGGCGAAAGGCAGGAAATTTAATTTTTGTTCGAAATTTTACTTCTTTTACAGCGCCTCAAAATCTATTTCCTGCACGTTACGCTACGGACTGCGCTTCCTCCTTCTCCCTCTATCTCCCTCTCTTATTAGATTACGTACACGACATAGTTCCGGTTCCGGTTCTCCTGCTGGGCGCGTTTTAAAAGAATAAGTCTGAGCGAACTGTTTCTATGGCGCAAAACGTGTTACGTACATTACGTAGAGAGGTAGAATGTTCCTCGGTGTGTTCGAAAGAGTACTATTTGCTCATTTTACGAGCGGATTATTAAGTTATCATCTACTTGCGATTCGTTGAATAAAATTACCCGAGGAGGTATCTTGTTTCAATGTGTACCTTTCACGCTACGGGAAATTGAAGTAGTTACTAGTGTTGTTGTTGTTGTTATAACAATAGCGTTTTGATAATACAATAAGAAGTAATGTTTGTAAATTACAATTTGTTCTGTAAATGAAAAATGCTTCATGTTATTACTTAGGTTCACTGCTTAGTCCAGGACGGAGAATAAAACCAAAGGAGATCATTTTTTATTCTGCTGATCTTTATTATTATTGACATTACCAAATTAGCCACTTACAAAGTTATTTGCATCGTTACTCCATTGCTGGAGCACAATTTGAAGATTCAACCTTGTATGTTGTAACCAACGTTTAATGCAAAGAAGACGTGACCCCCTCGATTACGGTATTTTTTCATATTTTTACAAATGTACACATAATAAATTCCCCTTATTGCAAACCATTACGATACAGATCAGAATTTCGAGACATCTCTCCTTCTCGTCTATCTAAGTATACGTACAGCACAGATTATCGACCACCTAATAAGTTGGTAACGAGCTCCAAAGGCGATAACCTTTTTCGTCGGCCGATAACCCAGTCGAACGCATACACACAGCACACCACAGAAAACATTTCTAGGATATCCGGATTGCGATAACCTCCTGATACGGCGATTTCGGAATAAAGTTCACGCTATTTCGGCGAAAACAGATCACTTTCGGCGCGAGGACGTGTACATCCTCTATCGCGTTTTGGACCGTGTCCGAATTTCGATAAAATCGGTTCAGGTTCAAACTAACATACGTATGCAATAGTAAACGTATACGCTTCCAATGTCAGAGGAATCAGTTGCATGCACTTGGATTGAGCTGGTCATGCGTGAGGTGTGTGTATTAGACGTGCAGAACGGGTTGTTTGCTACTACGCTGTTAAAAAAGCGCAACAACTTTACTTGATTAATTTTGGAAAGTTTACCAGTATCATTGTAAATGCGAACTGGTGATTGGAGTATTTTTGTTTCAACCTTGCTTATCGGTGTTAAATTAAACAGAAAAATGAAGGAAGGCGATTAGAAGAGTATTTTGGAAAGATACGCGAATGTTTAAGAAATTGTATCTGATTCGATGAAGTAATAATCGTTTATTTGTCGGCATTGGCTTTATATATTGCTTTTGATAATATTTCAGATTTTTCAATTCAAATATATACAAACAAAACATTTTTTTGTGTTAAAAAATGCATTTTAATTTTATTCATTTGCCTTTACCCTAACCCTTTAAACTTTAACAACATATGTGGTAAAAATAAGAGCATAGATAAAATTTCTACATACGAAGATATTCTTTAAAGTCTACAGCCTGACACAGAAACAAGCTTTTTCTTATTAAATTCAATTTTATTTCTCAACATAGTTTCCATGTATGTAAGTCAAGCAAGATAGATATTTACGGATGCGATGGCTTCTTCATTCGATGAAACTCTCTGTCCTCTGAGCGAAACTCTAAGTTCAGGAAACAGAAAAAAATCCGGTAAATTCATGAATTTTTTCCATGGTGACAATTGAACAGTGAGACTTGACTTACAAAGGAAGATTCCAAGATGATGCTCACGGTTAGGGGGTGAAATTTCGACGATTTAACCTACTTCTTCTCTAAGGAAACATACTGTACCCTCTTTTCCGTATCGTGATCTTACAGGGCGACACAACATCGCGTTTTTTCTCTCGCTATAGCAACAAATGTTCTCGCCGTGTCGATGCCGTGGGTGTACCGGGATTGAGGACGCTTACCGAACGAATTTAGTTTAACTTTCTCTCCGAGAGACTCCTATTATACAACCGAACGTGATATCTTGACGGCGTTCGCAGAAACGCGATTGGTGCGGTAATTACGACGTCTTTCATCTCCTAATTTAGCGGAATATTGCGGCGGGTAATCTTCCTATTCTATGTTTATATTATTTCAGGAGTACGAGTGAAATGGACGATTTACGCCACGGATTTTGTTTCGTAAATAACGACGATGATGGTATTCTTTCAAAGGTTATTATCTGAGTTTGAACAAATCGTGAGAGGTGTCGGTACTTTTGCGAGATTTTATTCGCAAAGGTGATGGACGATTTTAAAAGTACGAAACGTGCTTAAATGGTTACAAATAATGTTTTTGTTAGTTGAGTAAAAATCTTCCGCTTATAATATCATTAAACGTTATAGCAAAGCAAGGCAGGAAGAAGAGAGCTAGACGGCTAGCGATCTTTAATCCAGAAAACAGAAAGACTGCAGTGGAATAACCATTGGACTACTGGAAGGCTCTTCTTCGATTGATAAATACACGTTTTCTTCAATTACACACAGTCGTAAGTTTTCGAAATAATTTTTGCAGGCCAAACAAATTATCTAGATTCTGAATATGAGGCGTCCATAAAGAAATTAATATAAAAAATAATTGTTGGATCATCAGGCTTATGTTAGGTTGAGCAATATTCACAACATCATCGTTCATGATTTTCAGTTAGAATCTGATTATTAATTACGAAAATCAATAATCTGTGTTGCAATAACTTTCTCTGCACTATTTATCTAACAACCGACATACAAATAAAATTACTTCCTAATATTAACCTATTTAATCGAACCAACTATACAACAAATACATAATATACCTACGTATAAATGGTACCCATGGTATACGCAGCATTGCTTAATTATGTGGGAAGAGGAACGGCGATTATAACATGAAAACAAGGAAACGGATATACCTATATGTATGTATATTAACGACTCACAGCCGCTGCAATATTATACATATACCACTTCCTCGCCAACCAGAGCCAGCTACAGGCAGGCCCTGGCTTCCCGTACAGAACGAACGACACACTTGCGCAATTTAGTGATTACTTTAGTTCGACATGGTGGAAGCGTTATAATAAAAGAATGGAACGTACAAGCAAAATAGAAAGCATTCGGTTTGGCGGTTTTAGCAGCGAAGACGAATATTCTCATATATTTTGTTATGTCGGTTATTTTTCTACGGCCTCCGGTCGTAATAACAATAAAAATGCGTTCATGCTTGCAATTGCTGTCTAACGAAAAACTCCAATCACAATATTAGATCTGCTATATTGTGTACTGAAAAAACTTGGAAGCAACTTGGAAGGTTTTAATTGAATTTAATTTTACGACGATGAATTCAGAAATAATTACAATAGAGTCCGGTTATAACGAACTTGAAAGGTTGGACAAAAAGATTCATTTTAAATGATAAATAAGGGAAAACATTATTTTTACTACGTATTTCGGGTTCGGACCGTGTCATGTCGTTCAACAAAAAACGATATGACACCACAGTCCGAACCTGGAACACGTTCAGTTTTATCTGACTCTGGTCGTAGAAGCCTACGCTTTCAGGTATTTCATTTAAACAACCAAAGTTGGAGTCATTTACGGTGAGCTGGTACAACCAATTGTTTTTCTAACGCGGGATTCTGAATCTACGGTAAAAAAAAATCAATTGTTTTATAATTTAATTGTCCTTATCTTTAGTAACAAAAAAATTTAAAATATAAAACTGAACATCCTGTATACTATATTCAATAATGAGGCGAATAAATTCCTAATGTAGATTGTATAAACGGATTGCTTCTATAAAAAGACGTTTGGATGTTTATGTAACATACCCAGAAGGAAGATCCTACTAGAATTGCCTTTTCGTAATAACGGTGCACTATTATTATTGTATTACATTATGTATACACACAATAAAGTTGCAAATTTTGCGCTGGATATCATCAAGCAACATTAGCACTTTCGAATTTTTGACGAAAGCGATACGTATAATTAATGTTACGGAATTAATTGCGGTGTTGAAAGATGGTTCTCTGTGGTAATATACTTTCCGGAAAAGATTACAATGTAACAATATAAAAACGTCGAAATATTTCGACTAAATGATCCTAATCGATCTTGTATTTGTAGTGATAAATCATTCTTTTCCATCATAAATCGTACTAACGGTGTTAGAACGTATTCACTTCGAGGAAAAAGCGCCCATAAATTTCATACGAAAGTTCTATAACTCCGAATGCGATAGGAAACAAGACAGGGATAAACACGATAATTCCAAACGCCCGTGCAATCGTCAGGTAAATTCCGAACATTCTTCGGGTTACCTTTTTGGTACTAATGTATCGATATTTTCTTATTAACCACAGATCGACGGCAAGACGAATGTTGTACAAGGTTTCAAGCCTATCGATCACGTGAGAGTACAATGCCAGTTTGTAAATTACATGAATAATCATATCGGTATCCTTGACAAGTCCTTCCTCAGGTGAACCATGGTCCTACCTTAGCGGTTTTATTAACAAACAAATCATATGTGTATGCCCCAGTGAAAGTGTCATGATGCAGAAAGCATTGCATTCTGAAAAGGTTGACGTACGGAAAAAAATTATTATTCCATTATTTTTTCAAGAAACGATAAACACAGAATACATCGTAATAAATTACTCCACGTTCTTCTGGTTTAATTATTTCAGATTATTTAAAAAAAAATAGTTGAAAAAAAACGCCACGCCGAAGCAAGTCAAAATGTTTGTGATAACGCCTCAAGGCTTCGTCAACGAATTTAAGAACATGAAGCGACGAATAAGGATTTGTATTAAAACTGAAAGTGGTCACATTGGAATCATCCTAGCTGCCTGAGTTTGCCCTTATCAAATTGCACATTGTATTCAACGATTCTCCTGTTTGCTTTTATCCAAACATTACGTAGTACACAATATGCAATGATATATTTTGTAATTCTCTCCTGTATTAAATATAAATTAAATATAAATAAATTAAGCACCTCATTCCGTTCTTTAATTGAGCAAATCCTCTCTCTACAATATTTCTGGCTGCTGAGAGTTTATAATGATAATTTCGTTGGTTTCTGGTCAAATGACCAATAGCTTTGTATGGAATCATTAGATTTTGCAAACATTGATATATCGTGCTGGAAATTGTTCTTCTGGTCGTCTGGTCTTCTGCAGCATGACAATGTGCAAAGAGAGTCTATGGTCGCGAAATCTCTAAACGTTAGTAGGCTATTGATATGCAAATGTACTTGCTCTTAATTCTACAAAAGGCATATCTCATAAATTTTCGGTGACGATCAATAATTTATCTAATAACTAAAGATGACCAAGGCAGATAAAAATTATTACTTTTTTTTGCAGCGACTAGACAGGCTCGTGTCTATTTGTCTCATAAAAAAGGCTACTGGTTTCCCTCGAGAGCCGACAAAACACGTCGCTGCAAAAAAGTAATAATTACACCTGCCATTGTCATCTTTACAATAACCGCAAATAAACCGCAACCAACTATTTGGTTGCGCCCTTAACTTTCAGATGTAGTTGTAGCCAACATAAAAATAATTAAAAAAAAGACATTGCCCTCCGGAATGATCATAATATGCTTACAATTGCAGTTACAAGCTTCCTCCTCCACTTTGTAGATAACCGTCCTCTAAACTGGCAATTATTTCAGCTTATGCATTGATAATTACGTCAAATTATAACATCTTTATTTAGGGAATACCAAACCATTGAATCACTCCGTATATAGGCTGGGAATTTTTTTTTTCTTTAACCTAATGTACCAATTAAACATCATTTAAACGTGCAATTAGCCCGTAGCCGTACGGTAAAATGCGTCAACGACAATATTGGAAGCGAAAGTTCGTACATTGCTGTTTCTTTTTTTTTTTCTATCCATACACACATACGTACTGCATACACCTTTTTCTGAAAAACGGTGTCAATATCGCGCGCCCAACGCTCAACAAGCCCGAAACTCGACATAGGCATTACATAATCGCGATTTTAAACATTCTGCGAGCGATAAAGCGAGTAGGCCGCGCCAAAACGGAGGCAGGCATAAAATTATGAATAAATTCGTTCGCTTTACGCATACGTGTGTACGTTTTACATAATCCGGAACGGAGTATATGCATAATTGCTTCTTTTTCGGCGAGTAATTATCGGTTCTGTCGGATAGCAAGCGCGCTCACGTTAAATGACGTAATGCACTTCAAAATTTTGTACGGGATTCCGATCGAGGCGGCGAACGATTGCGCACCGGCGACTGATCTTTAGCTGAACGCGATCTGTTGCCGAAATGTCAATTCTTCCTGTTGAAATTGAGGTTATGAGTTGCGTTAAGTTACATGAGTTCGTGCGAATGTAATAGGTACAATACGTAAGAGAGAAGCACGTAACCCACATATTATAATGCGAGATTACGTGAAAGCAACGCAAGATTATGGGTAAAATACAGATTGCGTGTTTTTAGAGGATGAATACGGCTTAAAGTCTCAAATACCGCTTTCTACCGTGTCTTCAAATTGTAAAAGTTCTCATCTTCGTATTGCAATCACTTCTTTATCAAAATAAATTTGTTACAAAATAATGACATTCAAACTCAAATTTCTCAAAAACCATTGGAGATACCGCAAAATGGTCGTAATCTGCGTAATCAGCAGGTCGAACTGCATCAGGAACCATCAGCAAAATGAATATTTTAAAAATCGTGAAATCGTCCGAATTTCCACCCCTTTTCATTTTCTCAATTTTCCTATATCTCTCCAGCTACTAGCTTCATTTGTAGATTTCGATACGCTGGATCCATTAAAGGTCACCCAGATTTTCTATCTTTTACGGTAAACGAGCTATGAGTTGTAGAATGTTGGGAACTTTGATCCCTATCTTCTGGTTAAATGACCCTTGTACTATTTCTATGCATCGAATTGTTACAAAATTGGAAAGAGCTTTAACTGTTCACAATGCAAAAATTCCAACAAAACGTTGAAATGTAAAAAGTATAGAAAACATTGCTTCCACAAGAGGTTCCAAAATTTATCGATGAACGGCATGAGTTTAGCTTGCGCTGCTTGGACATTAGAACAACCTGAAGCGGATCATAATTTCGAGCAAAAAAATTATCTTCTCCGATGAAGCTCGTTTTTTAACAAACAAAATTGCAACAAAGTTTTAGTGTGTAAACAATCTAGAAAAGATTCAGGAGAAGCCCCAGGAGATCCCCACCATACAGCGATCTTTTGCGGATGCAAGGCAAAAGATCGCTGTATGGTGGGGATCAGTGATCAGGCTACACCAATTGACAACATTTTCTCAAATGTTTTTTTCCGTTTATTGCCGAAATAAGCAGATGCCTTCGGGCGTGCGTACTAAGCCTATTTTACACGTCGCGACTTTTTAGCCAATTAATCAAACGAACCTGATTTTATCGCACGATTAATTGAATTGAATGCTCTATTTTTGCCACGATCTTCCGCTGATTTTTCACTATCTTTGCCAATCTAGTACCTGCCAATTTTGTTTAGTGTTTTTCAAGTAAAGTGAGATTACCCTCGAACATTTACGACGATTGCTTAATGAATAATTTGAATTAAGTAACCTAACCTGTATCCACAATATCTGTGACCAAACCAAAGCAGCAGACAAAAGCAAATTGTCAATTTATTTTAGAAAGTGATGAAAGTTTTCTATTTAACGATTCACACGTTCAACCATTAACGAACTAAACAAGTAATCACGACGGTCCAATTTCGTAGAATGTAAAGCAATATAGTCCTTGATCAATTAATTGGCCAATAAATCTCGACGTATAAAACAGGCTTTTAACAGTTCGATATTTAAAGCTCCAATGCTAAATGCGTTCGTCGCTCGGGCGTCAAATGAAAATCCGAAAAATATGAATTCCATCATCTTCACGGAACCCTTGCGAGACTTCAACGGAATCTTAAACCTTGAGAACCATTGATTTAAAAATATTTTATAATGGATGACAAAATAAATGTGATGTTTATTATATATCTTAAATAAGCGACAGAGAATACGCGATTGCAAAATATGACGGGAAATTTTTAAATTATCGTAACAGCACCATTAAGACATATTTTATGTTATAAAAGATTTATTTTTGTAAAAGAAATTATAAAAATTTCACTTGAGTTAACTGAATTGCCGGATGAGGGTGCTTAGAAATTATCTGTTTGATATAACCATATTTTATTTATTTCGTTTTCTTGATGACCATCAAATTTATATGTATTGCTAAACGTTACTCCGGATGATGTAACCTAAAATTACATGAATAAATCATTGAAAAATATTTGTTTTCGTGTTAGAAAAATGAGAAACTGCGAGTATACATCCAATTTTTTAACGTCATACTTCATTCTTACGTCATGCCATCACCGTTTATTTTTTTTTCTAATCTTATGGCCTATGAGCTCGTCCCATGACGAATTAACGTCAAAAGTCAGTTTTTTTTTTATGAAATTAATCCCACCGTCAACAATCTAATGTTTGAATAGCATTTTTCCCCGTATATCATCTCATAATGTTAGCGCAGGAATAACGAAAGTTTGGTACCGTTTTACGTGCAGATTCTGCCACTAATTATCTTATCTGATACCGTGATGTGCGAGAGAAATTGATTAGTATTAATTAAACGTATTGACGTTGATATTTTCGGTTCCTCTATGCATGTTACGGTGACAGAATCGTTAAAATTAAAGGGGATCTAACACTCCGTTTGTTGTTATTAATTGATTGATAGTGGCTCGAGTCTGTTTTTCCTACAACGCAGATATAGAACCTATTCGCAACGATACATGTTTCGAGATTGCAATCTTTATTTTTCTGTACCGTACAATCGATTAGGAAAGTATGTTTGAGATAAAGCTTACATCCCATGACATGTACTTCGTCTTGTGTATTCAGACGAGATAGCATTCAATTGTATCTGTTTGAATTATGGGGCTTTACGGGAAGTCCGTTATCACTTATTGAAAGTTTACAAGCACCTACAAAGTCGATGGTTATCGGGCGTCAAGGCGAAAGTTCAATTATATATATCGTGCAATTAACCGAAGCATCAAACTTGATAATGCAGATTACTATAAGAGAATCAAGCAGATAACAGAAAAATGCATAACACAACTTCAAACGTTAAAAAAACGTCAATTTGTTGAAGAATTAAAACAGAATTGAGAAGTGTACAATGATTGGTTCCAGCTTGGCAAATTCTATAATACGATAAATACTTAACACTAGGAGTAGAGCAAACCAAACGATGAAAATAGACAGATGGAAGGAGGACCAGAGGTAACAGTCGAAAATGCGAAAAGGAGGATCAAGAGAAGGAGCAATAGAATAGATTATACGAATTTCGAAAGATGGAATATGAGAGATATACGAGAAAGGAGTTCCTTATTATAGGAGTACACTATGAAATGGAGTAGCCTCACAACAGGCGCATCCGAAACCGACAACTACAACATACTCTTTTGAGGAGGAAGCTAGAACAGACACTTTGGAGTGAATCAAGATATACAAGACAAAGTTCTTTGAATAATCATACAAGATATGCATCATAAGAACAAAAGGAGAAACTCAAAATATGTTCATTCTAAACATTCAAGCACCAACAGAAGAGATGGGATGAAAGACATAAAAAAGGACGAAAAGGAAATATTTAAAAAGATAACAAGGGTCACAGTAAGACTAATATATTGCTATAGAAAGGAAATAGAAAATAATAGGCGTTTTCAAAGAAAAGACATCTATAACAGGACGTAAGTAACATCGGACAGAAATGAGGCATATTCTGATACAAAGAAATATCCTGGACAAAAAAGTAAGACCTTCCTGCGGAGCAATAGTAACAAAAACCCAAGAAAACGGAAGAAATGAAAAAAGCCTCCTGGGAAGACCAAAGCCCAGTACCAACTTATTGAATTCGACTCATTATTACTCCCTACCCCCAAATTTTAATTTTAATTGCTTGAATCATTTCCACGAAATAACGCCAACACCATACGCACTAGAAATCCCAAAGGAAGTAGATAGATGTACCCAATTACAAACCACGCGCAGACCTTCCATTACAGACTAATTCCAGACGACCGGGACATGAAGTAACGTGTTTTATTACAAACAAAACCGCGTTGTAACGTTATTACTACATAATTGAAAAAGAATTCCGAAAAACACACCACATATAGGAAGCGCAAAGATTGAAACGGTTTCGCGCGAAACTTAGATCATTTCCTCATAAAATTGCGCAAGTAAAAAAAAAAAAACCTGGACGTACTGTTATGCCATGCTATTGCCTAAAGATAAATAATTAATGTGTTTAATAAAACTTTAAAGTATTTGTATAATTTTAATGAGGAAAGAGAGTTTACGACTTGCTTCGAATGGAATTGTGTTTATTGTTTAGTAATTTTATGTGTGTTTTTATTTCTTATGAAAATACTTTGCGCGGCTTTTAAATTCGGTGTATTATATTCATTTTGGATTTGATAATTGCGATCTGTTTTGCTCGATGCACGATAAATTAATTAGAGAATGCCAGTCATGTGCTTTATTAATCCCTTTTATTGACCAAAATAGGAATGAACGGAAGTATGGCCATAAATATATAGTACCGGATTAGTATTCAAGGGAATAGTATGCCCAACATTTGGCTGGACAATAAGTTGCCATTCTCATCTCCTGCCCCCTTTGATAGCCTATTTATTCATGAGTAAATATTTTCTCCCGTGAGTAAAGATAGAACAACCATGTTGCAATTCTTTTTCATCATTCGGTCATACGTTGCTATTATTATTTATCACGATTCTATTATTGCAGCACCGTCTTGCTTCGGTCCATTTTCTGTCCCTAGAATTGAACCAAAGCTTCTTGTCCTCAATAACGTACTCCCGGTCCCGCCGCCAGGTCTCAAGTTCACGATCAGACCTCCTAAAATTTTATCTCATTCGGTCACAGATTCGAGTTACCCGGACTTTGGGCGGGCAGCGATCCCGCGATTCGATCTCGTGCTTGTCCATGCATTTTTTGGAAAGGTTGTGGCGATACTCCAGAAGAAATGATATTTGGAGATCCTTTCTTAGTTCTGGTCATGTGACCCAATGTTTTATTTTGTGGACTCCCTATATTCTTCAGCTTATATTCTACTGCCAGGGCCCTCTATCTTAAAATTGGCCTTCGTGTGCTCAAGTATAGCCTTATTTTATTACGTAAATCGAGCAATAGATTTTTTTACATGCGCAAACTTTTTCTACGCCGTGAAAGTACTCCACGGAGCCGAACTCCGCCGACGAACGCGTTAGCATCGGACGTACAGTAAAAGCCTCCTTTGAACAGGTAAACTTTACTTCCTGGCCATGTTGAAGCAACTACATAAATCATCATTTTTTTGGGTTCCATTACGAGGTACTAAAGAAACAGTGAGCCAACCTTCAATACACTCACGCCTAACGGAATTAAAATGAATATTACTCATTGCCCCGTAAAAAGAAAAATATTGTAGAACGCTAATGACTAAAGTAAATAAACGGAAAGGGAGATTAACATTGTTCACATAATACGCGTTATCAACGAAATTAAGCTATATGTTAATTATTAGATAATGGATACTTATCGAAAATCTACACCGCGAATACGGCTAAACACGTCGCAAATTTGAATGGGAAATACTCTAGCAGCGATGGATTAGAGCCAAAAGTGAGATCCTTCCAGGAAATTATACTCTTTGCCAATATGACTCATAATTCTAGATGGCGTTTTTTTTTTACTGGACGCGAATACGATAGCTGCACCTTCTTTCGATAGTAACTTCCGTATCCGATGAATAATTACGTTTACGACGGCAGTTTTTTATCAACAAACAAATCGAAAATGCTATCGCCTGGCTTTGTCACAGAAATTAATTTCAAATTCAAAATCACTCCGTTCCGCGGAAATTTCAGGTTTGAAGATTGAATATAACCCCCATCGACTCAAATAGTGATCTTCTACGTAGCAAATTGCAAGGAATAAAGGTGTACCCGCATTGAAAACGCACAATTGCCAAGAATCACTCGGAAACGATCTACGGTCCAGTTGAAACACACAACGACGTACTAATCATAACATGACGTAAATAAATCATTTACATTAATTACGTGGGGTTCCTTGCTAGTTATGTGTTGTTTGTAAAACGAATAAATAAGTGCCTTTTCGGATATGCATGAAACATTGTGTTAATAAGTAATGTAATGAATAAAGTACAAATGTGAGCAATGCAGATGCTTTGTAATAATTTACAGGGTTTTAGTAAAGTAAAGAAATGTCGTTTCCAAGTATCATACTCCAAATATGGAACAAATTAGATTTAAAACAATTTCACCTTTGAAGAGATTACTTTTTTTTTAAGACGAAACCGAACAAAGGTCCCATAACTCTAGTTATTAGGCTGTAAATCTAGAAAAGATAACAATTTATACTTTGTACGTATATTAAAGGCATTAATAAACAAATCCTATAAGGTAATTTCCGATTCTATCAGACGAATCCATCTGCTAAATCCTAAAACCTCTTCCGAACTCGAGAAGCAATAAAACTGCTAAACTTAAATCAGCCACGTTATTGGTGAGATTATCCTTCGCTTAATGCGAAAATACCCACCAGCCCGGGTTATTATAAAGTGTTTTGGTAATTGTTGAATGGCATAGGCCGCATTCCGAATACCAAATCTATCTCATTAGGGCGCGGAGACACAATGGACGCTATTCCGTGCGGTAATTACAACCCGTTCCTTTTATGTAACAGGGGGTAAGGCCTGTCTGTTCGGGAACTTTGATAATTTAAAGCTTGAATAGGGTCGCCAACTACAAAGAAACAGTATGTAGGTAAAGTTTCGAATGTTGGGCCTTGTTGATTTTGTATTTATTTGGAAATAACGCCTTCCTTTTGATAGAAGTACGTAATATAGCCTTTAGTTACAATTTTTGTAAAAATTACATTTATCTGGAAACGTGTTTTTCTACTTTTTGGAATTTCATATTTTACTAAGTTTAGAGTTAATATTCACGAAATTCGGAGACTTAATACCTCCATGAATGTTCAGAACAACCTCGTTGAAACATTCACTTTCATTTAAAATTTTCAACAATTAACATAGCTTTAAACTTCCAATTTTGTTGCAGCGTGTAATTAAACAATTCATTTTTGAAGCAGTTTATTTGTTGTTTATTGTTTATTGAACTTGGCTTCATAGGAAATCCCATCTAAAAGGTCAAAACCAATTACGGGACTGACCGACGAAGACATGCCGTGAAGAGTACAAAATTCCAGCAATATGACCATTGGTAGCCGCTTTTTCACACCGCTGAAACTAGGGATTACCAATTTACTGGTTTGTGGCCGCAAAAGTTAAAAGTATAAAAATATATTAAAGGAGCTTGTAAACAAATTCAAACCGTACTCTTCTTGATAGCGATTTTAATGTTGTCATAATCGCATTTTGGGATTTCCCTCTAATAAAATGACTATACTATCAGAATATAGATCGTTATAACCCCGATTTAAAAATAGAACTGACACACGAGAAATCTAGAAAAAAAAAAGAGACGGCTGAGAATCTTACGAACAAATTGGGCGAATTAATAATATGTATGTCATTTCCGTTTCGTGCATTGGCAGGAAATAACCGCTGTGGAACTACTTTCTTTCGAACGGCTCACCCGACTTCTCACAACCTCAAACTACCGATCGCGGAATAGAGGAAGAACACAGAAATGGAGAAAGATATTCATCGATTCGTGGAAATTAGAGTTTGGCCGTCGTCCGAAGAGAACGGTCTTCGAAACGATTGGCTATAGTGTAAAATAATACTAACCCAGATACCCACCGACTTGTCGGCCAGATAATCTTGTTATTGTTATTTGTTGTGTGCGCGTTATTATTAAAACATTATTTCATCGTTGTGGTCGATACTGGCGACGTGGAAGTATTGTGTACACTTGATACAAGCAACAAGCTAGCAATTTAGCTACGGCCAATATTTACGTTCTTGTTTTATTTACTGTACCGGAAATGAAGATGATTACTCCAGATGGCATGTCTCTAAAGTTAATTGAAGATATTAAGATGTTAAAATGATGTTATTTCGATTGCCTTAATTTCTTACTCATGATCATAAAAAATCTTCGATTATTACTTTTAACTTTGTGCATTTACGTCCAACACTTAAACTCATATACTTTGAGCGTTTTTAGTAACTACCTGTTTCTTTGTTCACTTTTCTAATTCTTTAGTTTTTCGTGATTTCAAAATAAAATAATCTCCTTTTTTGGGAAAATTAGCCTCAACAATAGACGAATACCATCGACAAATATCAAATAGGTACATCTTATTCGATATTGAGATCTCTAAAAGAACTTTTTCTCATAAGACGAACAATTCTTCTCTTAAGTAAGATTTTAATCCAAGTACTGAACATAATTTCAACCTTAGGAAAATTGTACCAACAAAAAAGTGTTCCAACTTTCGACGAATTAAGGCTACACAACATCAAATGGTATTCTGGTAGCTAGATAAACCAATTATTAGGAATATGTTTGCTGTATAATTATTCTAATGTCTATTTGTTTGGGTTTGTTTAGTTTGTTACTTACTATCCTAACTACTGCTATCGTTCGATGAATGTAAATAATTCCTTCACGATAAGACATATATTTGTACTACTAGAACTAACTTTAAGATAAACGTGTGAATTCATTTACAAACAAAATGAACATTAGAAAACGAAGAAGGAGAAAGATCTCGACCTGTAGCCATTTTATGTAAGATTTCATAATAAGCATAATTAAAGAATTGCTAAAACCAAAGGATGAAAGCTTACATAATAGAACATAGTGATCGATGGTATCGAATGCACAGATAAATATCATCTAGCTCTATGGTTTTGGCTATGTCCTCATAGGTTTGTTAAAGTGGAGCGATTTGAAACAAATGTTAAGATAAAGATACCGAAGGGTGCCATTTATGCGATGTCTCTTATGCATATGATACAAATCTCTACTGTATACATCAGTACGCTACACTTTGCTCCCAACTGTATTATTCAATCGTACGGTTGACAATGGGAATCCACGAATTGTTCAGAAATAATCAAAAAACTTGTATGGTGAAGAATTGCCGCTATTTTAATGTTTGTTGTATTTAATGGATGTGTCGTGAGGAAGTTTGTTCTGTATGGGATGGGTCCCAGTAAGATATCCAGTTCACTTTAGAAGAAACTTACACCAAGAATTCAAGAATATAATTCGTCAAAACAAATAAACTAGAAGAAACTAAAAGAACGCTTGTGTATTGGACCCAATATCGTCCTCTACACACCTTCTCCTTGCATCTTCAATTATAAAGGAATGGACGCGAGAAAAAGGTGATATGGGCGAAAACAACCTTCTTTGAAAAAGTTACGCTTCACTAACCGCCATCTAGACGTCCCGGAATTCGTTTCTAGTGACATCCTTTAAGCTTACAGAAGCCTGAAGCGATTTTTGGATTTCACCCAACTATAATTTTCCAATATAGACGCAAATTTCTTTTGCACAAGTAGAAACGGGATTGTCGATTTTCAGTTAGTCGTGTGCGTACATCTGGTTATATATCTTATATTTGTTATGTGCAGCTAAGGCAAACAGCGAAACCGCTATCGCTCGGTTTAATTGTCTAATACGGGAACGACCGTTTGTGGATGTATGTGACTGTGCGGACGAAAAAAAAAAAAAACAGGAAACTGAATATTTGCGCCACGCATACTCACGTATATCCTAGAATTAATAATAAGCGTAGCGGTTTGGATTGCTCTCTGAGGTTTTTCGAGGTTCCGTTTCGCGAATCTCCTTTCGTTTATCGATAACGCTTTTACTTCATCGTTTATTTTTATCGAAATATGTCATGTTTTAATTAATTAAAACGGAGTAAGTCAAAAGAAGTCCCAATAATTACGATTACTAGAAACGTTGTAGAGATACGTAAATTTTCAGAAACTGCAACTATACTACTTCATTAAAGTCGAATATTAAAAGCAAGAAGAGTAAATTGCAGCATTTGTGAAGAACACGAACTACACGTGATAATAGGTGTCCCAACAGAAACCTGATAGAAAGTAGAAACCTCAAAATGATGTATGAACACAATATCTGATGAATATGCACCGCGTATTTTACATACATTTGGCCAAAGTGGAACAAGCTGAAGGTAATTTGAGGAGAGCTGCTAAGATTTTCTCAATAGAAAGCGAGGAACTAGGAGGAAGTAGGATATCGAAGATACACAACTTGATTGAACAAGGAAAAGAGCGTCAGAAGATTTTGGGAGGCCAAATTTGTATGAAGCTTGCACTGAGCTATATTTGAAGCTATTATTGCCACTTAAAGTAGAGAAGGCGTTGTTGGAAAAAATATTCATAAAATTCAACAAATCTTGAAGGAAATACTAACATTCAAGTAAAATTTGGAACAATCACGAAGTTACAGCAAATTTTATCAACTACTAAGGAGCAGAACAGAGACCTGAAAAGTCTAGAAAGATTTACTTCGTTATCTTGATCAAGCGAATAAAGCTGTTCCAATAAACTGTAGAACAACCTTCTGGTAATTGCCGTGCTATAACACTCCCCGAAAACAGTGTTTATAAGCGCAACGTTAAGATGACTCTACAGTAGAACGACCGCGAAAACACTCAATTACTGATGGAATAAACCCGAACCGAAAAACAAGATTAATACGATAGATCTTGAATCGCTGTGTTCGGGATGTAAAGTACTTTATCCTGTTCACAGTAATAATCAATCAATTACTAAATCAATGATTATTTTGTCTAGCTATATATCTCGAAAATTTCGCATCATAGATTGCAAAACGTCAACCATAACAAGCGACATTTAACTTGAATTAATTCTCCAAAATGCAAAGCTCCCACGAATCCTGACTAATACCCTTTTCCCAAAAATTCTCATTTTTGCGCCGAAAATTCTAGATCCTCGGCCAAAAAAAAAAAAAATCCCTTCTTCCTCCGCCACGAGGAAGAAAGCAAAATAAACGATTGTGTTTTCGTTTCGCATCCAAAACACGCCGTCCCATCCTTTACATCTGTAACCCACGTTTAACCACCGCGCTTAAATTTAGATTCTCGCCGTCTAGTTCGACCGATGACAAATACCATCTATAAAAGATCACGTACGCGAATAAATTTTGAATCATAGCCAGGCCAGCTAGTCGAAGGGATAACCGCATACGCCGAGCGAGCAATCGTCGATCCTACTTACAACGCTTGCTCGAAATAAAAGCAACAACTCGCGGCCGTTTCTGCGTAAGAGGAAGGAAGTAATAACGAACGTTCGCCGAGATCGCTGCCAACATTCCACGCGATTCTTCGTATTTGTATTGGCCGTTTAACGGGCGATGTGATGCGGAGGACTTTTGGCGCGTATAATGCGGAGGCATCTCGAGATATCGCATACGTTAACTCAACGCCTCCTTATTACACCAATTTACCAGTACGGGTTTGAGCTGCTTGAGGAGCTGACTAGGATGTGTACGTTGACTGTCCGGCAAGCGGATGGAAAAGTATTCGTGTTATCAGGACCGGAATAGGTCAAATGATTTGCACCAATAAGATTATTACGAAAGACATTTTACTGGTTAACGCGTAATAAAAGAAATACAAATGTCTATCAAAATAGCCTGTCTGGAGCGCGATGTTGTTGAAAATATTCCGCAGGTGATCCATTATTTGTTTCATCTTCGTTTGTGCTTGTAGAGCTCTGGACTTACGACGTGACGTATGTAAATTTAGGTTGACACTGATGTTATTGAATCAGTCTACCGATTTTTTGTTTTACAATTTGCCAACAAACGAAAAAAACAAAATACACAACATACTAATTATAATGGTAGAATATTTGACCAAAACTAAACATCTCTGGCTTAATATTGGATTCAATCTTTACGTAGCTGCTATAAATACGTTTCATAAACTAATGTTTGTAAAAGCAAAAAGAATGTTGTTTTTGTAGATTCCAATTCTATTCATTTGTAAGCTCCGATGAAATACGTAAATCTTATATCTAGCCCGGCTTTAGTTTACGCTGATGAAATTGGCGGAAATGTGATACAAAATCTTTGTTTGTCGCCGACTATTTATAATAAGTATCAATAACGATATTTATACAAGCAATATCAATATACAAAGAATACAACACACGTGTATGTAGATTCGATAATAAAATATCAAAGTCGGAAGTACACGCATTAAATTAAAACGGAACTGAAATGCGATGACTAAAAAAAGGCAAAATATTTCTCTCCGGAGCAGAAAGCTTGCAAATTGCCTAAAATTCGAATAGCCTTTCTTTGCAGACTTAAGACCCTGCGCCGCGACGAACTGCGTCCTCATAATAGCATCCCATACGACATCACTAAGTGAAGCAATGATAAATATGCAGACTTTATAACACTTTTGGATACAACACAAGATACCCAAATATTTGAAAGACTCCAGGAGAGTTAAAGAAAACACCATTGTTGTGGTCTTATTTGCATTAAAGAATAATTGGTTTGCTGCAAACCACCACGTATGGGAAAATATTTTAATGGTAGCAAATATAATCAATTCCACTTCATTTTGGCACAAATTTCCAACCATCAAATTAAAGTGAAGATCGTAGTAATAATTACTAATAATACATCTGACAAAAACTGAGCGAATTCATCATTACGGCTCTGTTCGCGTCTATATATTCTCAGTGTTTGTGCGAACACCAGCCAAGCATTGACGTCACCTTTGTCCGGCTTCGATGGTTGGCCTTTTTTAGCATTTAGTCACACTTCCTTCGCGATATCGGCTCGTCTCCGCAAGCCATTATCGCGTGCATTTCTCGAGACCGATGTTGCGTCCAACTCGGCTCGCAACGACGAAGATGTGTGATTCACGATCACACACGTACATCAGCATGTCACTCACTCATCGATCAACAATTGCCGTCTTTCTTGTTACATGCACACATAGGCATCTATGATCCGTGCTCGTAGTGCGTGGGTATTCCATAATCTACGTGTATCACAAACTATCCGTCGTTTCGTCTTCCTCTAGAAGCACCAACGGACGTTTAGAACACATGTTGATACACAACCTGCTTTTATCATCGTCTATAGTGTACTCTATGTACAAAAGTCGACGGCGTAAAAATAATCGTAGTGGGCTATAATTAGCGGGCAGACGTAACTTCGATTCCTTGGAATGCGTATTTGACAGTAGCGTCAACAAAATCGCAACGGCACACGGGCTACTTGTTTTTGTTCCTCTTGAAAGGTGCTACTTGTTTTCTTCTTCGCATTGTCTCGTTTACGTTTTTAATTGTTATCGATGTATATAACAATTTCATTATTTTAACTTCACTTTATGACATTTTTCGTCTCATTCTAGAGTTGAGAGATGAGATTTAATCTAATAAACGAATTTATTATTTTATGTAAAATAGGATTGAACCCTGATTGAGACGCAGACGCAGCAGAAAAACTAGTTAATCCAGCAGTTTTAGCTGGTAGAACTATATCGATTTCCTCAACTACGCTTATCTTTGATATTTTTCAACTATTCTCACATAAAATAAGAATCTACTTCGAAATTACTTGTATTATTAAGTTGGGGAGTTCCCCAGCGTACATAGTCTTGCTCATATGTGTTAGACACTTCGGAAAAACCCAATACTCATATCTCATACTACTATTAAATACCAAAGAAAACAAAATGCGGTCTACCTATATTCAAATTTCAACATGCAAAAAAAAGACATATGAATAAAATTGATTTTTATGTGATTTTATTTTACTTTTTACTTCAATAATACAGATGCATATTCAAAGTTTCCAGATTTTTTTGACACGTTCAAGCCAGTTACAAGGTTGTGTTTGACCCAAAGCTTCCTTTAACATTTTGGACATCTCTGCATCAGTCTAAAGCTGAACTTGATGCAGATACGCTACTCCCTGAAATCAAACATTGAACAGTGGCAAACGGAAACATTCGTAATAATGAATAATTATTGCGTCCACTTGCAACGACGACGCTTGATTGTAACTGCATCCGTTTAAGCAGGTGAATCGAATTTCGAAATTTCTGCGTATCGCCTCGCAGCCTATAATTCTCATAAAGCGCCGAAAATTATTCACGCGCCAAGCTGCTAATTGCCGCATGAAAACAATTAACTCGATAAATTTTATTTGAAATCGGTGTCTAAAGCTTCAAGAAAAAAGTTTTGTATTTCTTTAAATTAAATAAATAATTCCTTCCGCCAAACAAACCAAGCTAAGTAAACATATTTGTTTGAATCAAGGAAACGTTTTTCTGTACGATTACAGGATCTGGGTGCCAGGACATGAGGATATTAAGGGCAAGAAAGCTTCACTTCATAGGACAGAAGACAGAGAAGATTCCACTAGAAAGGAGATCTGGTTTTAATTAGGTAAAGATCATATAAAGAAATGGTTAAAAAAATACAACTTTCGGTAGCTACGAACTTATATTTCAATATACCCGCAATCAGACTTCTCAACAAGTACAAAATCTCAATTTACGAAGGTACAATCTTAGTGGCCCGTAGACGTGGCTCATTCTACATATTGACATCAACAGCACCCATTTATTCCAAAATTTAGAAGAAAAACACTTATACCCTATTTATTGCAACCCCCCTTTTTTTTTTAATTTAATTTTAATGTAATCTGAATGACGTAACCTCTAATAATATCGAATTCGGCACTGATCATTACATAATCTTTAATATTCAAAGATTAATTTCTTGACATATTAGTGCATCTTCAACGTTGATATATCTAAGTGGAAAAAAATGAGTTTTTATCTCATTAAATAAATAAAATTTGAATTTAATCGAAAATCAAATTGCGACAAGTGCGGCTCTACGGGTATTACCTATATTTGTTTAGTTATTTTTTTAAATTGTTTACAAATACTTACGGCATCTTTAAATAGCGTTAATTTTCAGTTTCCTGTCATAAAAAAAAATGCCAAAATAAACTTAATTGATACATACCCTGTATATCACGTATCTCTTTACGATATTATAAACCCCACTCATCGTGCCTGCCTAAATGAAATGGGGTTTATGTATGCGCGCATATCTATATCTAACAAAACAAATTTTAGTTGACGTAATCCGTATACGAAACCCTTATCAGGCCACTCGAAATTTATCAATTTTTCGCCAAAAAATGTATATAGTATTATAAACATTTACTTGGATCATCTATTTTATCTTCCATGCCGTACACGTGCTGTGTAGATCGAGCGGATTCGCAAATATATTACGGCGCCCACTAACAAATAAATAGAGAGACGAAACGTATTCGTATAAAGAAAGGAATGGAAACGGACCAAAATCCGGTATTATAGACTCAAATTAGCATAAAATTAAAACGAATTAGGCGTTTAGAAGATCAAGCGTGGTTAAGGATACCCGCCCGAATCATTATTTAAACGTCGAACAGAGCGGACTCGTTAATTTGCTTAAAATTTAATTTACGCGACTCGAGGTTATATTATAAGTTATCAGTTGATCGTAGGTATGGTTTGTCATTCACGTTAATTGGAGATTTCGATATTGTCAACGATTGCAATGTTTATTCCTATTTTCTAAAATAAAGATTAGCTACACGTTAAGGTAGGAGCTATATTGTGTATTTAAGTGGGACGAGATAAGAATTGAATTCATAAAACAATGAAGAAAAGCGCTTTTGCCCACTCATGTCCATATAATTTGGTTATCTATAAAAGAGCGATTATTTAACCAGAAACAAGGTTACCACAATGAGATGTAAGGCAGGTTATGAGATGTTTTAAAAGACGTATCGCACATCTTAGGAAATACGATAATAATGATTGTGTTAAGTTGAATGGATATTATTTAGGTTATTACCATTATTATATGTATAAAAGAGTGACGTTCAAGATCATAGAATTCAACAAATATATAAAATCATTAATAAATTTTAAGAAACGTGCAGGTCCCAAAGTGCTACCTTGAGGAACACCTACTTTTATAATTTATTTAATTTATACGGTTGGCAAGACACTACTTCCCCTATTAACTCCTATTCCTTGCAAGAATTACATATTATCTCCATATCTCAAACAAAAAAAAAAACACTTATATCGATTATGGGGCAATTACATAGTTAATATATTAAATAACCGTCAATTCCCTCCGTATCTTTTTCGCAATTCCTCGCCGACATTCGAATCCAAACGAAATCCGTAACCTAATCCGTTTATTGCTCAATTACAGTGTCTTCAGAAGAATGTTTATCTTTTTATTATATGATAGGAGAACATAGCCGTAGCAAAATCGGCGGGGTTACGCAACGAATGCCGTAATAATTGACCTATTACGTTGCCGCGTCTTCTCGCGAATGATTTCCTGGTCGTTCCACTTCATGAAGATGAAGAAGCTCCTCTTCTCCGGCTTTGCGAGCGCGCGGGCAATAATCTTATCCGTCGGCCGATCGGACCCAGATTTACGACGGCCTCGAGAGAGAAGAAGCGTCGTTGCGCGCTGCCGGGGAAGCCGCAGCGTTTAGCAAAAGTGGAACGCTGCTCGAGTGAATATTTTCATGGATAGGTACGTACAGTTTCGCCAATCTCGAAACTAGATAAAAAGGTTGTTAATTTGATCTAGTAGACCGATGAAATTTAAAAGACGTGCTGATCCTGTGCGGAGGTATGTCGCTTCCAATTATTGCAAGTTTATGTAAGTGGAAATGTTAATTATGTAAGGTTAGTATACAGGATGTATTCGAAATACGAAGGCACAACGATTGGAGATAAATTTGGAAAAAATCTTCGAATATTCGAAAACTGTCGTTACCAACTGAAAGTTGGCACAAGTTTGAAATTCGAATTTAAAATACATGAAAACAGGTCAATACTGGTCGAACTTCTAACATATTTCTACAATCGTTAAAATGAACATGCATCGCATCTTCGTGGGGAAAATGTCATGTCATTGCTTATGAAACCGCTTGCGATGTTTCTACATTTTAGGAGACAAATAAATCCACTCATCCAGGATGTTCCCACTTCATTATTGATCAAGAATTTTTGTAAAATTTTACGAAAAAATCATCCATCAATTGACATTTGCAGATAAGATATGCTTTCAGCGTTATCATTCGATTGCGCTAAGAAACTAATCAATTTTTATGCATCTTACAAAAATGTAAGAAGTTACTTGAGATTCCCGTATATCGTTAGCTAAGACCAAAACCGAATCAAAGTGGTTGAATGTTATATAAGCTGTATGCTTCATATCTGCAAAGTTGAAATTCCCATCATCATTAATTGTTAATTAAAATGTCTGTTCCTAATTTGCAAAACAATCTACCAAAAACCCAAGAATTGAGTTTCTAGAATTCGTTAACATTTTTGATCTAGAATGCTCTCTTTAGTATTATCATAATCTGGCTTATTCATATTCTTTTTGTTTCTGGCAGAGTCCTTACAAATTTCAAGAAAGAAGTTGGCGGAATTTTTGAAGAATCGATTACGTAATTATACAGAAAAATATAAAAAAAACAACAAATCGATACAAAGGCGCCTCACGAGAAATCAAAGAAAAAACGAATTCTTCGAAGATCTGTTCAAAATTTCCGAATAGCAAAAAAAGACGGCCTTCAAATGCTATTCAAAAAAAAAAAAAGAATTATAAATCATTACCATAATTCCGACTATCTCGCGCGTTTGATAAACGACCTAGAAAATAAACAAAATATTGCAGCATAAACGTGTATTTACAGTAATTTATTATGTTACGCGTATAAACGTGTATATAGAGAAAGTATTAATAGTAATAATAATAATAATAATATTATAATCGCTTATTCGCGCACAAAATACAGAGCGAAGAGAGACGGACCAGTTCGTCCACGTATCCGTAGCGAGCGAGCCACCTGATCATCCGGCGAAGCCATCGGGTAAGTAATTTATTTGGAAGGTGAGATGAGCCCGCTTTGTACAGATTTAGCAGAGAAGGAAGTCTGGCGACTGCCATCCCCACCACACGCCGTACACCACGAGTTACGCGCCGCTCTACAAGTGTAGATCCGGTCGGATGCTTGGCAACGTCGCAAATATTACACCCAACGTACACAACATTCGACTCGGTAGTAAGGCAATAATGCGAAGTTGTACGCGCGCATGTGTGTGCGTGTTAGTATACAGTGGCCGTCAAAAATACGATACACCTTTAATTATTGCGTTCGTTTAGAACTTTGAATTTTTTTAGTGTCTTATTGGCATGATTTACTACTATTTTCTCCTCTAAAATTTTTTTGTAAGTTGTTTAGTTTTGAGGTTAGGGTGGTGGATTCTACCTTTGGGTCATGGGGGGTAATATCGTTAAGGGTGGGACTTAGAACTTTGATTTTCTTTTTGTTCTATTGACATGATCGATACACGATAATTTCTACTGTTATGGGTAGAATTCTTTTAGTACAGACTAAGTTAATGCACAGTATTTATGTATGATGGGAATTTGACAAGCATTTCGCTTGTAAGGATAAATTTAAATTGGGTATAGGCGTTATTCTTCAGGTTGATTTCAAAATTAAATCAATTTCGCGCTTAAATCGAAGCGTCTGATGAATTGCCGTTCGACCCGATTCTATTCTCTCTATGTTTTTGATAATAAACATTTAAAGAAAAATAAAAACTAAACTAACATTTCATCGCTTTCGTCACATTAAAAAAGAAAAAAACCTTCTTTAGAGCTGTGCGGAAATAAAATCATAGAATACGTTCAATAATTTCGGCGCGAAGTGTAAACGGATAGGACCAGCTTCCACCACCACTCTCTCCACACTTCCCTAACTCCCTCACATCATCGCACACTAGATTCCGAGTCGAAGCGTTCGAACGAAACAGAAACCGTGCGGTAGTGGTAAGGTGGCAGTCAGATAGACAAGTCACAGTTACTGCTTACTCCGTCACTCTTGTGATTTCTGATCGTTTTTGTTTTAGTACCAGTACATATATTTACATCCTGCAACTTATACGTATTGTATGTACGACGTTTATTTTGTATTCAATTCGTTTCGAGAGGATCGAGTGTGCAATTCTCAGTGTATATTTTCAGTGCTCGCTTTAATAAAACGGGAAGACATTTTTTTCGTAACTACTATTGTGTTCGTTTCGTGGAGACGCTTGCTCAGATATTGCTTCCTTCCTTTTTGTTCCGAGATTGGATACGTCGTTCGTTAATCATCTGTCACTGTTCGTCATTACCAACATTATTGTCATCATAGGAAAAAGGTTAGTTGCACATTATGTTTTGTTTCTTGTTACATATTCGTCCCGTAAAATGTAAATATGTATATAGAAGGAAAAACAACCTGTTGCTCTTGTTTATTGTTTGTAGACAAAAAAAAAAAGAAAGGCTCGTACGCACCGACTGTGACTGATGCTCAATTAAGTAAACTTATACAATTAGCCAATACGTCACTGGTTAATTGGCTTTGATCTTTGCGTAAATTAATTGATATTACGACATTTTCTAATGTATACAAAATTAAAACGTCAAACGCGGCGAATAACATCTTGGATTCGAATCGTTTCGTACTTCCTGTTTATTTACTACGTTTAAAATACTCGCGATAATCACGGGTTCGCTTCTTCTTTTGGAGATGGATCATCGAATCTTTTTTTTTTCTCAATTAATAACCTTGAAACGGGCCAGTCACCCATGTGATCATGTCACATCATCCTTCTATCGACATTAGATGATCCCGAACGTAAAGAACTTACATATTTCGATTGTTTTCCTGTTATTTCACGGTTCTATATCGCAGGAATTCATGTAACATCGATTAGATGTTATTTATTAGCGCATTTTTGCAATCACCTGCTCCGAACTTATCTACAAAACTATCTCCGCGTCAATACAAACAGGATGTCTTACCGGTTTGGTATTTTTTTTTTATGTACATATGTATATATATATATATATACATATACATATATGTGTGCAGAGACAAACATCCATTCCTATAAAAAAGCTTTGTCGTCATACGCACTGCTCATAAACCGTACAGAGCGACTATAACAGGCTGTGCAGTACCTATTTATTATTTATTTCGATTTTATCGGAAATTACATCGACGATTTTTATTTTCGTACTACACATCAGCACCGACAGGAAATATATATTATTACAAGTCTCGATAAGATAAAACAGTAACAGTGGCGTTAAGGACTGGTTTATGACGAGAAAAACAAAGGTCCGTTTTATATGGCGACGAGCTATGTACTATATGGTGCATTGTATATTTCATGCATGTATATCGCTGTTATTGTTATGTCTCTATATACAGTGATAGATTGCGGAAATATATTTCTTACATTGCACATAATATTCTCTATGATAGAAAATAGTAACAGAGACGGTGTGACATTGACACATTTCCTATCACTGCTACGGTATTATTTTCAATCCTTTGTTAGATTAGAAATAAAATTTAACGTCGACAACTAGCGATGTACATTTTCTTGTCTGTTCGAAACGAAATTGATGTTTTAATTTCAGAGAAATTTTATCAGATGCTGTCAAATGTCACCGGTTGAGAATGAGGATCCCACGCATCCTCGAAACGGCTGTCCCGGATTAATTAATTAAGCTTGCGTGCCGACGCTTTTGTGTTGTTTGCCATACTAGGCCACAGTCCTTGCTATCATTATTCAAATTTCCTTTATTTAAATTGTGTAAAAGTTTATCTGGAATTAATGAAATACAAGAATTTCTTTTTAAAGAAATGAGGGAAATGAAATTAGTCACATACGTAAATGTCAATGTCAAATTCGATAAGATTAAAATAATTTTTACCAACATATTTTTTTGACATTAATCGACGTGTCGGTACTTTTAAGTTTAATTGATATTTAAATAATTTATTGCTCCTATTAATTACTAATGCACATTTAATTTTTTTCTCCGCCATTATAGATTATTTCTATTAAATTCCTTAAGTTGTAAATTACTTTTTGTAATTAAATACTTCACCGTATTTACGATGTTTCCGATTTTTCATAATTTAAATTCTTAAAATAACATTTCTTATTAGTTCAAATTCCTCAAATATTAACGTTCCCCACTAAATTTCAAAATCGCATGTTACTATGGTGGTTCTCGCCGTTGGGCCTATTGTCCGCGCAACGCCGCCAGCGTTCGCCTTACCGGAAATACTCAGTGCGAAAGAATTTGGAAGTGAAACAATAATCTATTTTTGGATCGCGAATATTTTCAACGGCGCGTTGGCCGGCGTCTAACTCTCGAAAATACTTTCAATTGTAAATATTACGACGCGATAGGATCGTATAGCGCCTATTTCGATAGTAAGCGCTTCATGCAAATTGCTTTTTTTTAATTATGTTACTTCCACGTATACATCAAGAAACTGAGAGAAATAAAAATCCCCCCAGCAGGCAGGTCAACGGGCCCCGAACTTATTCCCGAAAACCATCAAAAAATAAAATAACAATATAAATCCAAAAATCAATAAAAAGGGATGAAGAAGGTAAGGTAGTCAAAGAAAAATGGAAAAGGAATATTAAAATTAAGTTAAGCATCGACAATCTGTATGTGTTACGCAAAATAGATCCAACAAGAGATGATTATCCTATTAAGCATACAACGCCATATACGCACCCGTTGTATTTACATATGTAGTTGGTTGTGTTTGTACGCCATTGTTCGGTGTTCATTTTTTTTTTCCACGTTAAATTAACATTCATTACGATACCGGAAAATGTATAAATAGTCTCCAAGCTCTCTTAACCTTGGCTGTTCTGGGTATACGTACTTCCGCGATAGCCCCAGTAAACCGAACAAGCTTGCTAGTCGTCGTTACGCAAAATCTCCGTGTCTCTATCTCGCTCTCTTCGATCGCGCTAGAAAAAATCCCGGTAGTAATTAAGCGGCAACCCGTTTTTTTTTCCTTTTTTTAAATTCCATATTCTTTAATTGCCAGCCTGCCTACATACGTGCGTCTTTACCATTTCCAGGTCGAAACATGAAGCTAGTACCGGGACCTCTGCCGCCTATACCTACAGGAGCCGCAACTATGGATCGGCTACCGTTACCTCTACCGTTTAGCCCGGATTGGGCGATTTGGAGATACCCGTTTCCGACCATTCCGCATCCGCAGCATCCACCCTCATCGCCTTTGCTAGACTACAAAAGCCAACTGCCCACGAACCTAGCCTCGGATCCTCGAGTATGGTCCAGGGAAGACGCCAGTTCGTTTTTAAGATGGGCCGAACGAGAATTCGACCTGCAACCCATAGATATGGATATGTTCCAAATGAATGGTAAATATATTTTGGTCCAAATATCATAGCGATACGCATTGAATTATTTTGATCAATTTTGTTTGGATTCGAACATAATACTTTTGAAGCAAAACCTTTTGATCAAAACAAGAAAGTAATGTATGATTAAAAAATAATTAAAAAAGATAAATGTATAACATGGTTGATAAACGCATATTTTCGTATATTTAAGCTTGAAAAATTGGTTTGCTGACCTTCAAGTTTCTAATTTTGAGGTAGGGTTCAGACTGGACCGAACTAAAAGATGAAAATTTTCCTTCAGTCCCCGCTGTTGATGCAACTGCAGTTATATATCTGCTTACGCAATTCTATAAATGTACGTAATGCCTTACTTTTGTGATAAAGGACGTAACAAAAGGAACAAATGAAGTGCGCAGAAACTCTCAAATTTTTCAACCGATTTTGGCCGATTTTCACGAAATTCATCACTGATAGAAGCACGGCCACGATAAAATTCTGCAAACCAATGATGGTGCTTCATTATGAAAAGTTAAAGAAAACGATCTGAGCCATCGTTGTTTTAGGCCTTTCCTGAAATCATAAAATTCATCCAAAATTACAAATTATTCACAAAATTGCCTTTTTAAACACTAATTGTTATCAAACTACTGAATCGATTTCTATGTTGTCACTGTTTACACTCCTTCCAAAATACTAAATGTCAAATCTCAATAGCGCCACCTAGTGATCGTTTGCAAAAACTTAAGACGTTACCCTCGTAGCAATGGGTTCCGCGAGAACTGCTGTCTTATAAAGAATTGTAAACTATAACGAATAAAATTTATTTCAATTTAACGCAATACTTGGAACCATACGAAAATTAACACCTCCCGTCAAAAATAGAATATGGGTTAGTGGAACTTCCGTATAACTGCGACGAATTAAACAACGCCCACCTGTTAAATTCTAGATTCCTTTTTTGATAGCAACAAAATAACGGTGTGGTAATAATTATATCCCATTACCGAACTGAAGGAGGGTTCCGAAAATTACACGCTCCAGTGCTGCCAAATTACGTGAATTGTTGTATAATTATTCAGCAACAGTAGGCAGGTAGAAATATATAACGTAATCGTGTTTTTCGCCGGTTCTTTGCTACGTCTAAAAGAAACGCCATGATTTGTGGTAAATAATAGATGTAATTTGATTATGCAAAATTCTTATGTAAAAGTCTTATTTCTGTTTAAATCAGCTATAGTAGAAAGAAGTTGGTAACAAAAATAACTCAATGTAATGTGGAAATATGGTTCGTTTTTTTCAAATGTTCATGCTGTAACGTGATCACAGTAAAATAATAAACTATCCTTATCTATTTAATATGTACTCAAGTGCAAGGTAATACCTATAACAGATGCTATATTTATTTTTGATTATCGCAGTGCATAAAATAATTTGAAGTAAGTGCACCTGTTGTTAAATGCCCCGATAACGCTCCAAATTCTAATGAAAAACAGTTTACTCTTATTTGCAATTTAAACGAATTACGGAAGAATTTCAAACTGGACGCCAACAATAACGAACGAATTCCCCGCGCCAAACTCGTTCATTGATAATGAATCAAAAAAATGTCGCTGGAAAGTCCACAGAACCCGTCGTTAATTACGGAAATGCCATAACGCATGTCGTAATGAAAGTATGTTCCTGGTATTGTTTATTAAACACGCTTCGCATTCGTAATATTATATTATGGCTATTCGAGATATGACGAGGTTTCAATGTTAAGCGAATATGTCCGTTTTGATATAATGGATTAGTTAGAAAGTAATTTCCAATGTCCGAAAAGGTTATGGAGGTTATTTAATGTGAATGTTGCAGATAATCATCATAATTAGGTTATGATGTTATGTATTGTTATCGAAATTTCCACCAATTATACAAGTAATTGATGGACATGATTACACTTTCTAAGAATTTCTAACTCTCAAAAGGTTCCAAACAGTTCGAAGGTGTCGGATTGGAACGAACCGATGGTTAAATAGTTTTTGATCTAAATATTCCTTTTCTCGTTACAGGCAAAGCCATGTGCTTGTTGACAAGAACAGATTTATCGGAGAGAGCGCCGGGTTCAGGCGACGTCCTCCACAACGTTCTTCAACTCTTAGTCCGCGAAGCCAACAATCTCCAACGCTGCCTTCCATCCAGCCCGATCACACCAACCTCCAGACACCCCTTCCCACTCTCGCCACATTCTCAACCGCCTACGCCAAATTGGACCCTCCTCACACAGAACAACGTCGATTCCTTCCAGCATCACACGGCCCTTGCGGCACACCTGATGGCGCAGAGCAACTCCGTCACCTTGAGTCCCGCACCGTCCGTTGACAGTCAGTCGGGCAGTCCGCAGCACGCCGAAAACGCCATATCGAATTTTGGACATTCCATTTTCGGCAGCAGCGGTAGCAACGGAAGCGGAAGTAACCAATCGGATTCGGACGAAGATAACTATAACGAATCGAAGAACGCGCACAATTCGAGTCCGCCAAATACGCCTAGCGCATACTCGTTACCACCTCCTATACCAGTGGTGCCACCTAGGAGTCCAAAGGAGTCCGTTTCGAGTCCCGTGTTTAAATCGATGGGTAGGGAATTTTTCCCGAATGAATCTCCTGAACCTAACACAAGTAAGTACACGATGAATTTTGATTCTGATGCCCTTAAGCGGGGTACCCAAGGTACATCAATATACACAGGGCGTTTCAGTTGGTTACATACCAATGCTTGCTTATAATCTTAATTCAGGGTTGGGATAAAGCAAGATAATACATGCATAAATTTGATGTAACTAGGCTCCACCCCCAGGTTATATAATTTATTTGTATTTACTGTCTCTTTTTTCTTTTTGGCATTTTTCCATAAAATTTAAATATTCGCGCAATAAAAATATTTATTATCATTATTATTTTATTACAGATGGTCGCCTTTTGTGGGACTTCTTACAACAATTGCTCAACGATCCAAGCCAGAGATACACTAACTACATTGCGTGGAAAAACAGGGAAACAGGAGTATTTAAAATCGTCGATCCCGCCGGGCTCGCGAAATTATGGGGCATTCAAAAGAACCACCTGTCCATGAACTACGACAAGATGTCTCGGGCGCTAAGATACTATTATAGAGTGAATATCTTAAGAAAAGTACAGGGTGAAAGACATTGCTACCAGTAAGTATTGATCTCATAAAATTAACAAGAAACCATTATCTAAAAAATTGACATTTTAATTGACGCTTTCATGTACGTTAAAAATATTCAAGAGTTCCGTTTGTTCTTTCCAGATTCCTAAGAAATCCAACCGAATTAAAGAACATCAAGAACATCTCGCTTCTCCGCCAACAGATGTCGCCGACGCGAACAACCGCGCAAGCACCTGCGCAACCTTCAATCGTTAATCACGTGACGATCAAACAGGAACCCGTTGACATCGAACCTGAAAGAAGGAACGGCGATTATGACGAGAAACCAACTGATTTAAGCATGGATGCTCCGACTGACTTGAGTAGTAACAGCAGCCGACATGTTAACATTATCTGCTCACCGGATACCCCAACGATTAGGGAGAACGGTGGTAATTTTTTTAAAGAAGAAGAAAAGTGATAGGAAGTGTTTTTCTTGAAAGAATAGAATTAAATAAACAATAGTGTTATAGTGTAAGTTAAAAAAAAAAAAGTGACAAAAGTTGAGGTGCCAATTTTTAGAACCCTATTTTTTTATTAGGATATTTAAATAAAAAAAGAGAGAGACTATGTATTCGATAAAATGTGCAAATTTCAATTGATTCGATATGAAGGTGTTAATACTTCAATTCGATGAGTTTTCAAAATGATGCCATCGATGCGTTCTATTTTTTTTTTTTTTTATTCTTTCAATGTGGACATTGTTTTTCTTGTAAATAAAGATACCAGACTATTATTATTATCATTACAGATTCTAAAGCGTGGAATTACCATTCGTGCCATCATTTTGAAAATGTACTGTGCCAAAAGATAATTAATTTATTTGGACACTTAAAAGAATGTTTTTTTATTTCCTTTTTATTTTTTATTTCTTTTGTCGGGGATTAACTGCCATTGGCAGCTTGAATTTGTTCAATAATTCATTACGTTTTTACCCTTCAGAAAGGGAAAAGTTGCAGAAACAAACTAAAAAAAAAAAAAAGAAACGTGATCACGTTCGTCACAAAGCGATGACAATAATATTCAGATAAATTAATTTTTTCGCGTTCTTTTTTCTAATATATATACAAAAAAAAAGATAAATATATGTACAAGCCAATCATGTACAAAGAGATGGACTGGAATTTTTATATTTTTGGGGCCAGAATTTTATAAAAATAAAAATGTATTTTGACAAAAAAAATTGTTATATCGATTAAATAGGTAACTATGATAATTCTTAAACAAATTTAAATATATATAAAGAGTCTTGAGACATTCCGCACAATTTTTGAAAGGAAAATGAGAATATAGAAGGGAATATTTGAGGAAAATTTTTTCTTTTTTTAATCGAAGTGCAAAAATTTGCTTTAAAATACCGTAATGTGCAATAAATCTATCTAAAAATCTTACAAATATATTTTTGGGAAACCGAAAGTAGCTCTTGAATTTCAACGAAAATTTCTCAAATATTCCTAAATAACTAGAAACACGACATTTATATTGTAAACAAATTGTACGTGAGAGAAGAAGCCATAGCTGTTGGAGGGGGCTTGTTTCCAGCTCTATTTCTGTGATCTCTGAAATAATAATTGACTCAATTTGTGTGATTTTTTAAATAATAATAATAAAATATATAAATATAAAATAGATTTCTATATTATTATAAATATATAGTAAATATATGTCGGTTGTATATTTGTGTACATAAATAGTATATAAAAGAAAAAGAAAACAAGATATAAATATTTTAAGTTTCTATATTTTTTTCCTCCTTTTTTTGTAATTTTTATTTTTCAAATCAAACGGTAATGTTGATTGAGTAGCAATATTGTTTAAGAGAGAAGTAGTAGAGTAATAGAATGGGTGGACTAATGGACTACCTGCCTGCGTAGCTTTAAACCGAATCGAATTTTTGTGTCAATTGGTTTCTTGTTCCAATACCTAATTTGTAGACTATTATAATTATTATTATTATTATAACTACGACTATGAGCATATTGTAAATATTTAATTGAGTTGTAGAAAAGAAAATGTCGACAGAGTGATTTACGCAGCTCTATATTTTAATATTGCTGCGTAGACGTTTTATATGGAAATGAGTTTATTGTTAACATAAATATGTTTGAAATACAATACCTTCGAAGGAATCATCTGCGTTTTAATTCTAGTATTTTAAGTTAGAAATTAGTGAAATCATGAAACGAATTACACGAAAAGAAAAATCATCGACTGATTATCAAATTCCTTTCAAACTCGGCACTATTACATCAGCAACGGCTACTGCCATAACAATATCCACAGATTAATACTACGAATAGAGTTCGCTAAATCGTCCGCATTTCGCCTTCTTTTACAGCATTGCCGAGTCGATCCAATAAGTTGGCGTAATACTTGCCATTAATCGTTTTGCCGTATTCCCAAAACTCTGTGGCCAAAATCTTGTTAGCTGATAAAGTAGCTTTGATGCCATATTGGCCACGAAAAACCCACTGTTTGGACTGTTCTTTGGGCTCTGGTGTGCTGTGATTATAAATCGTGTCTAACATCGCCAAGCATTAATTTAAAGTTGACACATATGCGTGTTAACGATCAATATTCAAATGAGCTGTTAAAATATTAGGCACCCAGTCAATTCAGCAATCTCAGTCAGATTATTCATGAACGTACATGGACGTAGCCAGAATTTGGTCAAAAGGGGGGCCAATTTATCGTTTTGCCGCGAATTAAAAAAAATAAATTTCAGAGATTTGGCGGGGGTGGGAGAAACCATGGCGCCTCCTCAACTTCTCTGACTACGCCCATGCATTGAAATTAAAATCCTGTCTAATTTCCCAATTAATTTTGATTTTATAATGGTGAGGATCTTGTTTGTGAGCGTTTCGAGGCAAATATTTAATGTTTGTATATAATTAAGGTCGATCCCCTGCTATTAGCGCTAAAACCACACTTACAAAAATTTTGAAAAAAATCATATTAAAATTTGATAATTTACATTATGGTTTTTGGAAAATATACAAAAATTTTTTTTTTTTATAAACAAATAACTTCTTTAAAGTTTATATTTTGTTTTGTGTTTAATTCTATATAACAAAAAACATAATTATGTTATTATAATTTTTTAATCAGTGTATGTAAGCAATGAAAAGACTATTATTAATATTTGGGGAAATTCCAAAAATTATTTAATTTTTTTTTAATTGTAAAGTGCTGCCCTCAACAAAAACTGCGGAATTTCTCAGCACTACCAAATAATAATTCTGCACATAATTATTTTAAAAGTAACAATTGTTTGAGAAAGGGGGAAGATAAAAAATAGGTACTTTTGTCCATGAATTATGTCTTTCATATAGCATTAAATAAATTATTTGGCTGAATTATAAAAATAAAACGTAAAATTATGTCCATTTATCCTAAGATGGCGTCAGAATCGTCAAAATTAGGCGCGAAATATGGCGAATTTCGTCATTTGTCGAACTTCATCAACAGGTTTCAACGTGCCAAAGTCGTTTGCAGCGTAAAACATACCAAAACCACATTAGCCATTCCTTCTATTAATTCAGCATGACTACGTTAACAATTCGTGGTATTCCCGTGTCTTTCCCATTCGAACCATATCCTTTACAAAAGGAGTACATGGAAAAAGTTATCGAGTGTTTGCAAAATGAAACCAACGGTGTTTTAGAATCTCCAACAGGTACCGGTAAAACCCTATCTTTATTATGTGCATCGCTGGCATGGCTATCTATGAAGAAAGCACAAGTAAAGCTGCAAATGCAGAATCCTGAAATGGAACAAGCCAACGAATTCCTTCAATCCCTCAATGCTGATCTGAGTAAAAAGCTTGGGAGTAACTCTAATAATGTTCAGGCATTTTGTCATCTCCCAACAATTATTTATGCGTCGAGGACGCATTCGCAACTAACGCAAGTTATGCAAGAACTAAAACGAACCGCGTATAATAATATGAAGGCTACGGTAATTGGCTCGCGTGAACAGATGTGCATACATCCAGACGTAATGAGGGAAGAAAGTAATGTTAATAAGGTAAGCATGCGTTTTTTGAATGTACAAGAGGCTACAGAATTAAAAATATTGTAGATACATATGTGTCGATTGAAAGTTTTAACACGAACATGTCATTTTCACAATCGTGTAGAAAGAAAGAAAGATGATCCCGCTGTGAGAGAGAAGGCTGTAATGGACATCGAAGATCTTGTAACTCTAGGAACGAAGCATAAATTTTGTCCATATTATATGTCGAGAGAATTGAAACTTGAATCCGACATAATCTTCATGCCCTACAATTATTTATTGGATCCAAAGGCTAAACGTGCTTTCGGTACTTTAATCTTATTTTGCGTAATTTCCTTATATTTCTATTTTTGTTAATAATTTAAGGTATTGAACTTAATAACAATATTATAATATTGGATGAGGCACATAACGTTGACAAAATGTGCGAGGATTCAGCATCAATACAAATCAAAAGCACAGACATTACTTTATGCATCGATGAAGTTACAGAAGTAATGAAAGCGATGAATAGTGAAGTTGCAAATTTCTTAGACGATTCCGTTCCAAAAGATTTTAGTGAGAAAGAACTTTGTGATGTGAAAGAAATGCTTTTGAAGTTGGAGAAGGCAGTTGATGAAATCGAAGTTAAAAAAAATGAAATGACAACGTTCGATGGGGATTACATTTTTGAAATACTTACAAAAGCCGGGGTAATCCTATTTTGAAAACATCAATTTATATTATTTAGTGATATTTCTAAATTATAGGTTCATAATGAAAATTACATGTTATTTACAAGCACCATTGATAAAATGGTGCAGTTTTTGTCTGCTGCAAGAGACGGACCTTTCCAGAGGAAAGGAAATAGTTTGCAAATGTTACAAGATCTTTTGCAGGTAGTGTTCGTCAGCGTATCCCCTGAATTTAGGCAGAAAGTAAGAAAATGTTACAAAGTATGTTTGGTACAATTGTGATACTCTTATCATGTAATTTAACAAATTTCAATTGTTGCAGGTTCACATTAAGGAAGATGAACCAAAAAGAACTGTCGATGCGTGGCTACCTAAATCGGCTTCTAAACGAACTGGTCGTATTCTAAGTTATTGGTGCTTCAGTCCAGGTTTCGGGTACACAAAAATTTACAACAATCTTTCATTATTGCCATTTATATTTTCCATTTTTAGGATGAGCATGTTACTGCGACAAGGTGTAAGGTGTGTAATATTAACTAGCGGGACATTATCTCCATTACAACCATTAATATCAGAGTTAGAGCTTAAAATCACTGTTCGACTTGAAAACCCACATATCATTGGTAAAAATCAAGTTTGCGTAAAGATAATACCGAAAGGTCCTGACAACGAAGTACTAAATGGTTCATATAGAAACAGGTATAGACCCGATTTAATAGTAATAATGAAATTTGACGAAAATTTTGATTCCAGAGGAAACACAAAGTACATAGCGTCACTAGGCCGAACCATTCAAAATTTCGTAAGAATCATTCCAGGTGGTGTGCTTATTTTTTTCCCATCCTATCCAATATTGAGAGTGTGCCAAGAGCAATGGCAACATGAAGGGAATTGGAGCTGTATAAATGATACTAAAGTAAATCGCTTCAAGGTAATTGAAAGTATTGATGTAACATATTCAAATTTATAGCCGATATTCATTGAACCGAGAGATAAAGAGTCATTTGCTATTGTAATGGACGATTTCTATAAAGCGATTGAAAAGCCTAACTCCAACGGGGCCATTTTCATAGGGGTATGCAGAGGGAAAGTCTCAGAAGGATTAGATTTTGCAGACACAAATGGAAGAGCTGTGATGATAGTTGGATTGCCATATCCGCCAGTAAAGGAACCCAAAGTAATCTTGAAACAGAGATACTTAGATATATGTCATGCTAACGATAAACAGGTAAGTCTAAGACCATATTTATATCATGCCCATTCAAGTAATTAATTTAAAATAGTAAAATAGTATTTAAGAGGCGATGATTGGTATAGTTTGGAAGCTGTGAGGGCTGTAAATCAAGCCATCGGTAGGGTTATTCGGCACAAAAATGACTATGGTGCCATTCTGCTATTGGACAATAGATTTAGTGGTCGGACAGTTAAATCCCAAATGTCAAAATGGCTGCGAGATGAAATTGAGGTGGTGACTAACTTTGGTGGCGGAATACGAGATTTGAGATTGTTTTTTAAGAATGCAACAGAAACGGTGGGTTCTTCTTTAGTAATTATTTACAGGAAATATTTTGAATAAATATTCTATCTTTCCAGTTACCGCAGCCTGTTAGCAAACCAAGAAAAGCTGGTGACGATTCGAAAAATCAATCGGTACCTGCGGAATTCGATGTCTCAAGTATCTACAAACAAAAGGGCCTCTTCAACTTTCCCTCGTCATCCTCAAAAAGTAACAACACATCCGATTTAGTTAATATCCATAAGAGAAATCCATGCGAGATCCAACAAAATAACTCGAAAAGGAAGAAAATCACCATAATTCAACCGGATCTCACATCAAGTCAAAATTTAGACACGACTCTAACTACTTCTACCAAAGAGTTCATCGCGATGGTATTTATCGTCGCCGTGGGATATTTGCTTTATTTGAAATGCGTGTTCTAGGTTCAAAAGGCGCTAGAATTAAAAGATTTTCAAGAATTTTTGGGCGCTATTAAAGCGTATCACGAGAAATGCGATTTCGTTGAGCTGACACAAACCCTTGATAGAATATTTTTGAATAAGCCTCAATTGATTTACCTGATACAAGGACTGTCGCAATATATTAAAAGTGCGCATAAGGAGATGTTCGAGGAATACTGGTCGAAGATTAGATAATATAAATGCGATAATTATATATTTATACTCAATATTTTATACAGTACTACTATGTTTTTTTATTTATATTTTACGGTTAATAAAAATGTATATAATATTCTATGATCTAATTTTTCAAACTATTTTTTTTTTGTAATTTTGTGCTACCAAGTAAATTATAATTTATCAGTAAAGAACCCTTTTTTTTTTTAACAAACTTTTTGGTAATATGTTGATATGTAAATTAAGTATCACGCCGGAAAGTAAACTGTTTATTACACTACAACTTTCAAATTGCATAAATATATTTTCCAGTAGAAATATAAATAAAATTCTATAAAAATTAAAACAATTCATTTAATCATGTTTCAATTCTTTAATTTTCCATGCACGGCTGACATATCGCAACCAAATCAATGCCAAGTCTTTTCCCATTTGTATCCAGCTCCAAACTGGAGTTACTTTGGAACCATCAATTTCAGTCCAATTAACAGCTACTTCCGCTATGGGCATTTTTAATGTTTGCGCAATATACAACATTTCCACATCGAAAGCCCTGTAAAGCAAATTATCGTTAAGGGTTATTTTCATTTAAAAAAAGGATTTACCATTTTTCAACATGTAAACTATTGAAACAAATTCTTGCAGCCTTCCTCGTCAGTAATTTAAATCCACACTGCGTATCTTTGATACCCTTAACGGTGAAGAACCACACAAGAAAATGAAAACCATGCATAAGTATCGTACGGAAGAAGCTCCGACTCGCAATGGCTTCCTCTTGTAGGTGCGCTCGCGAACCAATAGAAATAGCTAATTCGTCTTCCATTAAACTTCTATCATCTGAAATTATGAGATTTTAATTTGAAGAAATTATATTTTTTTAACGTACCGGTATGTAATAAGTCAAATAAACCTTTTTCAACTTTATCATAATCGGAAAACCTTGTCGCGCCATCAGCATCGGCAAATAATAACAATCGTCCTCTAGTACTTTGTATACCCTGAAGTTAAAGATCATACAAATATAGACATGGTGATTAAGAAGAACGTACCAATCTCACTGCACCACCTTTACCTCTATTTCTAACTAGTTCTAAAACTCTCATCTTTTCAGTACCCAGTTTGTTAACGTATTTTTGGGCAACATCCACGGTTTTATCTTTACTACCATCACTAACTACAATTATTTCATAGCTGAAATTACTAAGCGTAGATTTATTTTCTAAAAATTCGATGCATTCGTCCAACATCACCGGCACTGGAAAATAATATCATATTTCTTTGTATAAGCACGGTACGTATGAAGATACATACGCCTTTCTTCTTCATTATAAGCAGGGATCACGATGCTCAAGTCTAACGTTGCTTTATTACTTATTAATGGACAAGGAATGCTTACTCCATTGGAAGGGACAAAATATTTCTCTTTCTCATCCCTGAGGACTACAGGATAAGGCTCTGACATGATTATTACAATTATGCATGCCTACAAAAGAATTTTTTAAAAAACATTGAAGATGTTACATGTAATCGGTTACCGATAATAAAATCGCTGTGGCGTAGCCACAAAGATAATACATGAAAACTAGATAATCCATCGTAGGTATTTTTTACTTAAAGAACTACTGTTAATTAAAAAATATTAACATATTTATCTAAAAAAAACCGCCTGGCTGGCAATTTTGAGGTTAGAATATCAAGATTTCTGAACAACACAAACATACCAGGGTGCGTTCATGAAGAACTGTTTATACCACAGCAAGGTAATGAAGCAATTCGTAATAATCTGGCTTTATGAAGTATTAAGTAAGAAGTGAGGGAATTTCATTAATCTTACGTTTCATTAAGATTTCCCGTATTTCACTTATCTTAAATAGAGATCTAATATGCATTCATGGATCTAATAACGATGTTGGAATTTTTCTAGTAAATGATTTTGTCTACTGCATTGGCTGCCGTATCTATCCAATGCACCGCCAGCGGGACAAGGGCACTGTACATTATTTACCATCACTCTATTTTACCATCTGCGTTTACCATTTTAGACATACCTGTTACACAGATTCGGCAGAATTTCTGTGCAACTCGTGTATATACCAGAAAGAAATAGTTACAAGGCGATCGTTCACCTGATTCGCATCTGATCCCAACTCCATGTAGTATCAAGGAAGGTGTAAATAACGTGGAGTACCGGCAAGAGAATACGTACCAAATATGTCTATCTACACAATCGAAGAAAAAATACAAATGGTGAAATGGTATTACGCAGGCAATACCGCCGATGAGATTATAGACGAATTTGCTTCTGCTTTCAAAAGTCGTCCAATTCCCCATCGCAGCACCGTATTACGAATTATCAACAAATTTGGAACGACAGGCTGTCTAACTAATTGCACCAAATGTGCTCATTTAAATCTACCCGTCACGCGTAAAGTAAGCGAAGCGCAAATTCAAAAAGTAGCCCGAGTTTGTGCCTTAGCCGAGAGTAATAGCTTATGGTCATCGAGGCAAATAGGGGAGGTAGCCGGTTTAAACGAGCGCACAGTTAGAGACATTCTCAGACGGAACCAATTTAAATGCTATAAAGTACGATCATCTCAAAAAATCTTTGCGGAAAACAAAAACAAGACGTAGATTAATTGATGTACGATGAACGTTACAATCTGATCACGATATTTTTGATTTCGTGAAATTTTATGTATGTGTAAGTATATTATAAGCACACTGTTCTGCAGATCATCTCTATTAATAACTCATTAAATGCTGATAAATATTTAGGTATCTTGCAGGACACCATAGTGCCTGCCATTTGAAGACTAAATGAAAAAATCGGGGATTTCCAGTATCGACAAGATGGTTATCGTGCATATAATGCCAACGTTCAAATATTTTTACGTGCCACTTTGGACAATTGTCTTATTAGCATTTGACATTTAACTAACCACTTCGGTTTCCAGATATATCGTCCAATATTTTTTTTTCTTTAAAGCCACATTAAAGAAACCATTTAGACAACATGAAAGAAGAATTACAAAATAAAATAATTAGAGTGTGCTCCGCTATAAGGAGGAATATATTACACAAGTGAAAAACACTTTACAAATGACTAGTGGAATGTATGAAAGTTAATAGAACAATCTCGTTAGCTTTCGCTGCTTCCCGGACAATTTAATTTTAGCTTAATTTGTACTAGAATTATTTTAATTTCTACTTATTTCATGCACTTAGTGGGTTGTTTATTTATTTACCTATTTATTATTGTATTTGTTTATTTATAAGAAAGAATTATATATTTATATTAAGTTAGATATTTTTTAATTGATAGAATACCTTTATGTTTGTTAAATTTATTTAATAATAATAATACATTGTACATTTATTGAGTACATGTACTTGTACATAGAAAAGAACAAAAATGTTCCATAAATAAGTAAATATTCTTGTTAGACAATAAAAAAATTAAATTGTAAATAAAGCTTTCTTGATACAATTCTCGCTTATTAAAAGACTGAACAATTTTTTATATTTATTAGATTCCGTACTCGAAACATCGCTGTTTATACATGTTCAATTTAATATAAATCGTACTATTAACGTGTTTAGGTACAAAATAAACGAGATTACGAAACTAACTTGTTTGGCTAGCATTGGCTTTCTGAAAGAAGATCACGTCATCTGCTTGAATTGCTGTAGTAGCTCTGGGTTTCCCATCTTCACTTTTGACTTCGCCATAAGTAAGTTTCCCTGTTACATGCACCCTTTGCCCTTTTTTCATGAAGTTCATGATAGTTTCCCGTAAAGCCGGTTTGAAGCAAACAACTCTGTGCCATTCGGTTCTCTGGACAAATTCGCCCGTTTCATATCTGTAATTGGTATGAGTGGCTAATGAGAAAATAGCAACTGGGTGTTCGTTTGTGCCTTTTAGAACTGGATCGGCACCTACACGTCCTAGTAACTGCACACTATTTATTGCTGGAAAGCAAGTTCTTTTAATTAAGAAAGCACGTCTTTAAAGATAACTTACTTTTCTCTAAACGTGCTGGTTCCTCGGTATCAGCCATTGATTTATTGGCCCGAAGGAAAGTTGTCGAACATAAATTTCTTATGCTATTACTATGCGCTGTGATGCCTCTAATTAACTACGGAAGAAATATTGAATTACTTATATTTAGAGTGCTGTGAAAACAACGTAATATTTGCCGGCATAAAATACCCGGCACGAAGGAATTGCAATTGGATACAAGAATACAGTAAATATAGAAATAATCCTCGCTAATTACCTTGTTACTATACATTATAATGATATTTGAACAAATTTAAATTAAAACGAAATGTGCGTTGAAAGTATAGGTTCTGTAAATTGTAAACAAGATAATCTCTCTAACACCTTGTATATTTAGGACCACGTGATCGTATCGTACAATGCCGCCAAAATACACGATTTTTTCACGAACTAATACTTTCGCTTAAGCATTGAGTAGACATATCGTAGAATAGAATCGCACCATCGGATGGCACGATTTCGACGATTTAAGCCTGAAATTAATTTAATTTGAAATCAACCTGAAAAATAACGTCCACGCCCAACCTTACAAGCGAAATGGTTGTAAAATTCCCATCATACACGAACACTTATCCTGTACTATCACTAATCTATTCACAACCTTAAACAGGAGAGATTCAATCTACCCACAACAGAAGTCGAAAGTATTGATAGGAAGCAACGTGCAAAAAAACTATTAGAGGAAAAAGTTGCAGCAAATCACCCCATTAGAACATTAAAAAAAATTCAAAGTTCAAGTCCTATCATTAACGCTATAATCCCCCCTGATCCAAAAGTAGAATCCACCACCGTAACGGCGAAACTAAACAACTTACAAAAAGATGTTTGATGAAAAAGTTGCAGCATATCATGTCAATAGAACACTAAAAAAAAATCAATCTCTATTTCCACCCTTAACGCCATTATCCTCCCTGACCCAGAGG